>CM050905.1:4690000-4695000 GCA_027726005.1 Juncus effusus | reverse complement strand
TTTTGTAATTAGATTGTACTCCTAGAGACCTGATTTGAGATTATCTTTTTGGTGCAAGGATGTGATTTTCATTTATTAAAGATTTCTTTATAGAATTTTGGTGTATTTGAGATGCTATTGATTGGTATATTGTTTATGTTATGTAGTAATTTTTGATGTAATTTGAGATGTTACTTTTGAGTATAAATTTTTGTCATATAATGAAATGTTATTTTAGTATGAGATGGCATCAAGTTGAGTTTGATTAGGTGTCATCTTGACATGGTCAAGCAATTATGCAAAAGAAAGTTTAAGACAAAATATGTTATGACAACCAACGACCACCATACTACAAAAATCACAAGCTAATATTTTGCAGTTACAATTTACATCCATTATTCATCCTGAAAAAATATTAGTCGTCCAACATCGTAATGACGATGTTTCTCTTATCAATCTTCTACTTCATTTCTTCTTAATATTCTACTTTTTTTCTTGTTGCTCAAATCCTCTTTCTTTTTGATCTTCAACATAATCATGTTAATACAAGATAACTATTAGAGTTTAATATTGATCTAAAATCATCAATGAGAAAAATAAATAAAAAGTAATGTACATAATTTAGGTAATTCCATAACAGCTTTTTCAAAGCTACAAAACATGTCCATAAATACTATCTCTTGCTTCCGTTTTCATAAGAATAATTCATCAATTCATGTAATATTTAAACATACATTCTCATTTGGCTCCTTCAAGTTCACTATAACAATATCTTTTGCTGGATCCACTTGCGCTATAATATATCCTACAAAAAACAAATAAAGGAGTTCATTAGTACCAAATTATATTAATAATGGGAAATTCAACGTCAGAAGTTGCAATAAACACACTAAACCCTCACCAGTTCATAAGAGACAGTGAATCATAAAAGAAAACCGATGATTACCATGCCGATTAGCCATCTATCCCCCCCCCCCCCCCCCCCCCCCCCCCCCCCCCCCCAAAGAGAGGTCTTGGCGCAAGAGAGATCTTTTCGACAGTTCAAGAGAATGAATGCTTTCTCTCAAAGCTATATCATTCTTCCTCATGAATAAGATTGATATAACAATTCCCAGAACTGAAGAAAAAACACAAAACAAAATATAAATTCATAAAATAGAACAAATAACATCCTCAAGTCAGATCTATTAAACCCTAATTAGACCCCATTCAGTTGTAAGACACCCTAATTGGTCCCTATTCAACTCTACTAAGACCTAATTATCCCCAATTCAGCTCTATTAGACCCTAACTAGCCCTAATTGAGAAAAAAATAATCAAATTCCAATACAGTAAAATCAATACTAATTCAAACCCAATTTTAATTTAGAGCCTAATTCAAACCAAATTCAGTTGCAAATGAATTAAAACCCAATTCCTGTCATTGTTATTTCGAATTTTCAGATACAAATTAGGCCCAATTGTGCAGTAAATGTCCAAGCTTTAATTGAAATTAGCAAATATTTCATGGCTTAGTTAAAATTAGAAAAAACTGAAAAAAAAGAGGAATTGTTCAGATATAAAGTAGGGAAAATAAATGAAAGAGAAAAAGGGCGTTTACCTGTTTCAGGGAGAGCGAAGCCTACGAAAGGAGAAGGTGAGTCTGGTGAGAGACTGATCGTTACGAGCGAATGCGTAAAAGAGAAGGAGCTCAAAGAAGTCCTGAAGGGATCTCTCTGGTGCGCGGTGATGATGCATGTGAAGTCTGGTGCGAGTTTTTGAGTGAGAGAGAGAGGGAGAGGGTAGAAGAGAGTGAACTCCCTTTCTCCAGAGATTGGGGTAGGTCTGTCTCATTACAGAAAGGTGAAAGCAGGAAATGAAAAGAAGAGACGGCAAATAAGAAAACGAGACGTTTACTCAATAAATCAATAAAGTGCACGGATCTTAAAGCGAATCTAAGGGTGGAAAACTCAGAAGCAAAAATTGTGTTTTGCTTGTCCAAGTTTTTTAGCTAAACTTTATATATATATATATATATATATATATATATATATATATATATACATGAGAAAAGTCTATTTTTGCCCTCTCAACTATTGAACTAGCTCATTTTTGGTCCCTCAACTTTTTACTGGTCCAATTTTAGTCCCTCAATTATTCAATAAGTGCATTTTTGGTCCTTCCATCCGTTAAGTGCATATGTGTCCGTTAAATTTGACACGTAAGCAATGACGTGGCATTAGTAACGTGACAAATGTTTGAAAAAAATAAAAAAATTATTAATTCCCTTCTTTTCATAAAATATTATTTTTATTAAAAAATGTATATTTTTTATGCATGTTTATTTGTTAAATAAAAATTAACACGTTATTGTGTATGTGTTAAGAATATATGCCACATCATTGATTACGTGTCATATTTAACGGACACTTAAGCACTTAACGGATTGAAGGACCAAAAACCCACTTATTAAATAGTTGAGGGACTAAAATTGCACCATAAAAAAGTTGAGGGCTAAAAATGAACTAATTCAATAGTTGAGGGGGTAAAATTGGACTTTTCTCTTTTCTTTTTCTCTTCCTTGTTTTCTTGGGTGTGCTTGGAGTTTGCGAGCTTTGATTTTGACTTTTTCCCTTGGCTTGGTTTGAGTTCTACGGTGCAAGTGCGAATACTGTGTGGAACTCTTTTGAATGAACTAATAAATCGATTTTCCGATAATGGGCGTGTTTTTTTTTTTTTAACGTAGATAATGGGCATGTTTGATTTGGTGTATATTAAGATCTAGAGGTGGCAAATGGGCCTGTTGGGTCGGGTTCGAGTTCGGGTTCGGGTCAGGTTCATTCGGGTTATGGGTCATTTGGGTCTCCGGTCATTCGGGTTTCGGATCGTTCGGGTCATTCGGGTCTCGGGTTATTCGGGTCTCAGATCGTTCGGATCTCGGGCCTTTCGGGTCTCGGGTCGGGCGGGTTCGGGTTACAGGTCAATCAGATTACGGGTCATTCGGGTCTGAGTTTCGGATAATTCGGGTCTGTCCTCAATTTGGTTAAAGGTCATTCAGTTCTAAGTTTCGAATATTTAGAGTTAGTATTTTTGATTGCTCTGGTTGTATTATGAATCATTGAAGTACTTTAGGTCAATACAAATTATTATGAGTCAATCCTGTCCTTACTTCTGATTAGTCAATTTTGGTTTTTACTTTTGAATCATTTTGGATTGTCTGTCATGCCAACTAGTTAGACATCATTAGTTTTGATCTTATCAAGTATGAGTTTATAAACAATTTTAAACTATATTTATGTGTTAGAAAATAATATTATACATAAATATTATATTACTCTCTAAAATAGTGTAATGGTATAGTAAGATACTATAAAATAGTATATAATATTAGTATGTAGTAATAAAATCAACAGTTACATGACCATTCATTCCGTACATTCAATTTCAGGTCATTCAGGTTCGGATAATCGGGCGGGTCAATTGGGTTCGGGTGGCTGGTCATTCGGGTCTCGGGTCATTCGGATTTCGGGTCGTTCAAGTCTCGGGTATTTCGGGTTTCAGATCGTTCGGGTCTCGGGTCATTCGGGTTTCGGGTCATCTGGGTTCGGGTTGGGTTGGGTTTTGGGTCGTTGACTTGTTAACATTTTCGGGTCGGGTCGGGTTTGGATTCGGGATGGACGGACGGGTTTTTCGGGTCAGGTCAAATTTTGCCACCTCTATTAAGATACATGGATATAACAATATATCATGTACAAGAAAATCAATTGTTTGATTTTCATTGAAATCCGGGATTTACAATTGGTAATAATAATAAGTACTAATGAATTAATAATAATAAATAATAGTAATAAAATATTACTTAAATAATAATAACAATAATTATTATTATTATGATAATAACAATAACAATAACAATAATAATAATAATGATAAATTAAAAAAATAATAATTAATAATAGTAGTAAGAACAATAGATAATAAAACTAACAACAACAATAATAATAAATAATATATAATAATAATAATAATAATAATAATAATAATAATAATAAATACAAATAGAAATAGAAATAAAATAATAAGAAAAAATAAATATAATAATAATAATAAATAATAATAATAATAATATTAGTAACAGTAAATAATTATAATAATAATAATAATAGTAATAATAATAGATAATAAATATAACAATAGATAATAATAATAATAATAATAATAATAAAAATAAACAATATAATAATAACGCGCAATTGCGGAAAATATGCTATGAAATGCAACTCGCAACGAAAATATAGCAAATATAGCGTTTTGGCCGCTTCATGCGCTATAGCGCCGCTATATCGGTGATAATAGCGGATAAAAGCGGCGCTATTGCGCTATTGGATAGTTGTTATTTATTTTTTAATTTATACCCGGCCCAAACCCAAACCCAATAATAAATGAACCCAAATCCAAACCTGATTAAAAAATAAGCCCATCACATTCCAACTCTCTTCTCCCTCCCTCCAGAAGCTTAAAATGCAAAAACCTAACCCCAAAAAAAAATGAAAATAGAAGGAAAGAAAACTCTAGTCTTCGACCCATCCCTTCTCTGACCGGCGCCGGCAGCAGACGACGGTGGCGGACGACCGGCGACGGCAACGGCTACTCCACTTCTTCTTCTTCTTCTTCTTTTTCTTCTTCTTCTTCTTCTTCTTCTTCAAGTAATAGTCTTTTTTTCTCCTTCTTCCTTATCATCTCTTTTTAGTTTTATTTTTTAGAATTTTATCTAATTAGAAAATTGAAAATCAATCAAGCATTATCCATTTGGTTTGATTCAACAAAGAAAATGAATTATTTTGAGACAATTGACGACACACATAAGGTGTTCGATGAAATGTCTCTAAATGAAATATTTCTTTATTTTTTCTTTTTAAATTCTTCATCCTATTAATTGTGTTTCATTTTTTCTCTAATAGCATGACAACCCCAAATTCTGAAACGCAAGCGCCGCTATCAAAAGCTCCGACATGGGCACATTGTTTTCATCCGAATCCTAA
>CM050905.1:4222500-4677500 GCA_027726005.1 Juncus effusus | reverse complement strand
ACAGTGGAAGTTCTCACTCATTCATCGACCCTAAATTTGCCAAAATAGCAGGGTTAAAGCCGATTATGATTAAGCCAGTAAGGTTCGCTGTTGCAAATGGCACAAAAATTGTGAGTGATTCCATGTGCGAACATGTTAGGTTTGAGTTACAAGGGGGAAAATACGAGGTGGATCTGCGAATTTTTGAGCTGGGGGTCGTAGAGATAGTTTTAGGGGTAGACTGGATGCGGAATTTCAGTAAGGTAACCTTCGATTACCAGCTCAGACAGGTCGAGCTTATCGTTAATGGTGAGGTGGTGATTCTAAAGGAGGAAGCGAAGAAGAAGAAGAAGAGAGAAGAAGTGGAAATTATCGACGGAGACGAGCTTATCGCACTGATTGATGGGTCCCAAGTGCTGTGGATGGCTACTATAAGAGAGGATAAGGAGGGCAGTGGCGAGCTGAACGAGGTGAAATTCGTTTCCGAGTTTTGTGGGGAAGAACTGGGAAACGAGGCGCCAGAAAGTGAGTCCGGATTATCACTACAAAAGCTGGGAAATGATGAACAGAGTTTGGAGTCTGGGTTTTTGCAACAGAAAGAAGGAAACGGGGTGCGGGATTCTGTTTCCGGTTTCGAACAGAAGGTTCCAAATCCGGGATTTGAGCAGTTAGTTAAGAAATTTGGGTGTATTTTTGAAGAGCCCAAATCTTTACCCCCCAAAAGATCTTGCGACCATCAAATCACGTTAGAAGAGGGTGCCAAGCTTGTACAACTCCAACCATATCGCTACTCACATTACCAAAAAGAAGAGATTGAGAAATTCGTGAAGGAAATGGTGGCGAGCGGGATTATTCGGGAAAGTAAGAGTCTGTTCGCCTCGCCCATTATTCTTGTGGGAAACAAATATGGCACGTGACGGATGTGTGTCGACTATCGCCAACTCAACAACGTGACGGTAAAAAAAAAGTTCCTATTCCTATTATTGACGATTTACTTGATGATTTAAGCGAGGCGAAATTTTTTTCGAAATTGGACCTCCGTTCGGGCTACCACCAAGTACGAGTCGAGGAAGGCGATATTTACAAAATGACATTTCGCACTCACTCGGGCCATTTCGAGTTTCTGGTGATGCCCTTTGGCCTTACAAATGCTCCCGCAACATTTCAAGCCTTAATGACCGAGGTTTTTGGGCCGTATTTGAGGCGGTTTGTGTTGGTGTTTTTCGATGATATTTTGGTGTATAACAAGAATGAGGAGGAACATTTGGAGGATTTGAAAGTGGTTTTCGAGATTTTGCAAAACAATCAACTTCTTGCGAAGAGATCAAAATGTTCATTTGGGATGACGCACATAGAGTACCTTGGGTACATTATTTCGTATAAAGGAGTGGCGACGGATCCGAGCAAGGTCGAAACCATGTTGACGTGGCCGAGACCAAAAATCTTGAAACAATTACGCGGCTTTCTTGGATTGACGGGTTATTATAAAAAATTCGTGCGAAATTATGGTATTATTGCTAAACCGCTCACCGATTTGTTAAAGAAAGACGGGTTTAATTGGGGTGAGAAGGTGGAAAGGGCATTCCAAGAATTGAAGGAGGCGATGCGTAAGGCGCCCATTTTGCGATTACTCGATTTCAAGAAAGAATTTGTTATCGAGACGGACGCAAGTGGGACCGGCTTCGGGGCTGTGCTCATGCAAGAAGGACGGCAAATTGCATTTTTAAGCCAAGCATTGGGGGTCAAAAATCAAGGACGGTCGACTTATGAGAAGGAATTGTTAGCCGTTATGCTTGCGGTCGAGAAATGACGCCATTATTTGTTGGGACGAGCATTTATTATCAAAACGGATCACGAAAGTCTCAAGTTTCTTTTAGAAGGCAAGGCGAACACGCAATTACAAAATCGAGGGCTAGCAAAAATGATGGGGATGAATTATCAGATTTTTTATAGGAAAGGCGTGGATAACAAGGCCGCGGACGCCTTCTCGAGAAGAGGGGAGGAAAAGGACATGGAAGAAGGAGAGTTTGCGGCGATTAGTGCGGTTGTACCGGAGTGGTACAAGGAGGTGGAAGAGAGCTACAATGAGGATGAGGAAATGCAAAAGATCTTGGAAGAGTTGATGCTTAATGAAGGGGGCAAAAATGAGTATTCCAAGCATAAGGGCTTAGTGCGGTTCAAGGGTAGGCTTTCTGTGGGAAATAACACAGGGTTAAGAGAGAGACTTATTGCGGGGCTGCATAATTCATCGGAAGGGGGACATTCAGGAATTTTGAGCACGTATCAAAGATTGAAACGGGTTTTCTTTTGGAAACAAATGAAGCGGGATGTGGAGGTGTTTGTGCAACAATGTGATACGTGCCAACGCAACAAAGTTGAGCATGTAGCGAGCACCGGTCTCTTGCAACTGTTAGAAATTCTCGACATGGCATGGACACATGTAAGCATGGATTTCATAGAAGGCTTACCCAAGTCAAATGGCCGTGATTCGATACTTGTAGTGGTGGATCGGTTGAAGAAATACGCGCATTTTGTGGGATTGACACATCCTTATACGGCTCAAACGGTCGCTAAAATATTTTTTTGAGAACGTTTGTAAATTGCATGGGTGCCACGTGTGATTGTGAGTGATCGAGATAAGGTGTTTACAAGCTCGTTTTGGAAGGAGTTATTTAGGATTCATGGCACACGATTGAACCTAAGTACATCATATCACCCACAAACCGATGGACAAACCGAAAGGGTAAATCAATGCCTTGAAAATTATTTGAGATGCATGGTGCAAGACGTACCAAGGAAATGGGCCAATTGGCTTGCTCAAGCAGAATGGTGGTACAATACATCGTATCATAGTTCCTTGGAAATGAGTCCATTCGAGGTGCTTTACGGGTGCAAACTGGCGTCGGTGGAGTTGGGAATGCCACCAAGTTCAAAGAATGCGGCGGTGGATGAATGGGCACGAGAGAGACACCAAACTTTACAATTGATTAAAGAAAACTTAAAAAAGGCGCAAGAAAGAATGAAGTTCTATGCGGACAAGAATCGGACCGAGAGGGTTTTTGAGAAGGGGGATATGGTTTATTTGAAACTTCAACCCTGTCGCCAAACCTCGGTTTCTCTAAATCGAGGTACGAAACTTCATTCGAGATACTACGGTCCGTTTGAAGTGATCGAGGTAATTGGGAAGGTCGCGTACCGACTCAAACTACCGGAAGGCTCACTCATACACCCAGTCTTTCACGTGTCGCAATTAAAGAAGAAAATAGGAGACAAAAAAACGGTGGCGACAAGCTTACCGTTGGTGGGACCTGAAGGGTTATTCAAGGTGGCTCTCGTAGCCATTCTCAAGACACAAGTAGTAAAGAGGAATAACTTGCCGATAGAGGAAGCGACGTGGGAGGAGCCAGAGATTATCAAGAGGAGGTTTCCCGACTTTAAAACTTAAGGCAAGGTTTTCTCAAGAGGGAGGGAATATAATGATTTCCGTATTTTTGTGTGATAAAAATATTTGTAAGGGGTGAATTGCAAATTGTGTAATAGTTAGTTAGGGGTGGCCACATGGCAAATGTTGTATGGGGGATAATATAGTAGTTGTTTAGAGAGGCGGTCCATGGACCAAGTCTAGGGAAAGAATAAAGTCAAAGAGGGCCTATAAATAGGCGGGAAAAGGGAGACTAGAACTCAGATATTGAATCTTGAAATTGTATCTGTTCTTTATTCAATCATATCTTCATCGTTCTTGATTTTCTTTCTACCAAATCCAACAAAAGCACACTAATTCCAGTCACGAATTCAGAAAATCTACGTTGAAATCGAAACCTCTCCCCTCTTGAGGCGACCAGCTCATACCCTCCAGATGCTCCGCGTGCTGCCTGCCACTTTTTTTCAGGTTTGCAGGTCATCACCTCCAGAAGCTTGAGGTTTATTCAGGATCGTCATCTCCAGAAGCTCGAGGTTCAGGCGAACAGCTCTTCTTGACTTTCTATCGCTCTTGATATCTCGAATCGAATGACTTTTTCTTCAATTTTTCTTTCTGATAAGGTAGTCTATTCTTAATTCCTTGGATTGTGCTCTTTGGGATCATCATTTGGTCTCAATTTATATTTACTTAGTCTAATTCTCGATCACAAATTCTCGATCATCATTCTAGTCTTTCACATGTGTTGTTAATATCATTTTATATTTACTTAGTCTAATTCTCGATCAGGAAAGAGACTTTGATCAAACTCAAGGATGACATATTACCGTGCCTTGTGATCAAGACATATATCGTAGAACAAAAGGAATAAGCAAATGTCTATTCAGATAGGTTTATGATCGCTGGTCATGACATCAGTCTAGAGGTTACTCATGACTTACGATCTTTAGAAGATCGTTGCCAGCGTTAAATGGAACCTACACGGTCACACAATGAACTCCATTAATACGGGATGAAAATACCTCAAGAACAGTTAAGCATGTGATATATAAATTGGTGAACGAAATAATCAGCTATTGAATATTTGATTGAACGAAACAGCACCTTTCCGTTGGCAACGGAATAGTTCCGGTCCCAACGGAATAGATATGGAAAGTCCTTATTCTTTGATAGCCAAGAATTTCAATAAGAAAATACCTATTTCGTTGCCAACGGAATAGTTCCGTTGGGAACGCAATAGGCGCAGTTTAGGATTTTCAGTTAAGGTAACTGAGCAATCGTTCGTCTCTCTCTCTAGTATAGATAGAAGGACAATCCCTCTCTATTTGACACATAATTCAGAAGCCTTAGAGGCCGTCTAATACAGAAATAGAGAGAGAGAGAGAGAGAGTTTAGAGGTAATTTCGGAAAGTATTTCCGGACTCGTTTAGCCGAGTCCGGTAATTGCGTTTGTCTGAAGTTCGCATGGATACGAGTAAAGGTTCTCTAACTTGAGAACTTGCGAGCGATTGATCTTCATCCTTCGCGGAGTCAAGTTTCAGGAAGGAGAAGGTTGCATGTCAGAAAAGTTTAGACCTACATCCGTTCTTCGTCTCGCGGATCAGGAAGATCCGAGGTATAAATTTTAATAGTTAATCTCGTATTTTTATTCCCTTAACGATGATCCTAGAACGAGTTGAATCCATAGGTTCCGCTGCGCATGTAACGTATATGACAATGGATTTCCCAACAAAAAATTGGTCTATATATCCCCTCACACACACACACACACACAGATATATATATATATATATATATATATATATATATATATATATATATATATATATATATATATATATATATATATATATATATATATATATATATATATCTGTGTGTGTGTGTGTGTGTCTATATATATATATATATATATATATATATATATATATATAGAGGATGACTAAATAACTTATACAAGCAAAGTCCGGATTTTGCTTGTGACTAAAATACTACATATATCATCAAAAATTCAAATTTCAACCGCACGGATGGAATATATATGTTTTGAATATGTTGTAGATTAATTTTCACAAGAATCAGAATATTATATCATTACCATCATATATTATCGAAATTCATCAAAATATATATAATACATATTATATATATTTTATATATTTTGATGAATTTTGATGATATATGATGGCAATGATATAATATTCCGATTCTTGTGAAAATTAATCTACATCATATTCAAAATATATATATTTCATCCGTAAGGTTGAAATTAATGAATTTTTGTCACAAGCAAAATCACAAGTAAAATCCGGACTTTGCTTGTACAAGTTGTTTAGTCATCCTATATATATATATATATATATATATATATATATATATATATATATATATATATATATATATATATATATAGTGCATCTAAAAAACTTGTACAAGCAAAATGTAATTTTTGCTTGTAACTAGATTCGTGCAGATCAACACAGAAAACGGAGCTGTTAATTCTCTCTTCCGTATCCGAGCTTAGCCTTTCTTCCTCTTATGTCTTCTCTCTGTTAGCCCCACGACCGCCTCTCTCTCTCTCTCTCGTCTCTCACCTCCTGATCCAGAAGAAAGACCTGCAACCAGTCCGTCTTCAACATGTAGTCGCGAATTATCATTTCTCTCGAAGAAGATCTAAGCACCATCTCTTCTTCCTGTGTGACCCGGGTTTTTTTTTTCTTTCTGAAAATTTGAGTTACTTTGGAACAATCAGGTCTAAATTGACCTGATTTGGGTTAACTGTCCGAATTGAGGTTTGTTTATGGTAAATTTGACTGATTTGGGGTTGAATGAGGTAATATTGAATAATTACAGTCTAATTTGGTTTATTAGGTATAATTATGATTTATTAGGATTAAGTTTGAAATAAATAAACTAAGAAAACCCAAATTTAAGAGGGACAATTAAAAATGCACCCAATTAAATATTATTTGGTATCAGTTAGTGCTAATTTGCTAGTTTTTGTTTGCATAACGGGTCAGTAGATGTTTTTGATGCATTTTGCTGAATAGCCCATGCAATTCTAACAATTGCAGAGATGATGACATGCTCCCATCTATTGATATTCTCTCCTTCGCTGCAAATGCTTACCATAATGTTTCATTTGATATGATCTTTCTGGTGTAGATCCGATGTGATTTATTTGAGATTTGTAATGTAATTTTGGTCTAGTTGAGACGTAATATTAATGCATTATATTACTTTGAATATGAATTTAAGAGTTATTGCGATGTCATTTGAGAATGAGATGGTACCAGTTTGCTGTTTGAAATAACTAGAATGGTTGTGTAAATGATTTTGTGATAATTTATTTGAGATATTTTGAGATAATACACGTTAAGCTTGATTAGGATTTAAACTATTTTGTGCTTCTCTTTTTTTTTGCCTTGACATTCTTTCTTTCTGTGTTAGATAACTATGCTTATATTTATCTTACATAATAGACTAGTAATAAAACACATCCATGAATTATGAATAATTTTATTGTAAATATGAAACAATATTGTTTTCCAGTATAAAGAAATTTGCATTACCACAAACCTGGTACAATTATGGAGCCAATTGGTTATTACATTAGCAAAGATTATTAAATTATTATATTTCAGTGTACCAGTTCAAAAATCACTGAACTTGTTTTTCATAGCTAAAATTACAACTATTTTACAAATCAAAAAAATCCATTCATACAACTTAATATAACAACCATCAATACATCTATTTTCCTACAATTAGAGTCACATCTCAATATTATCATTATATCGAAATTACATCTCAAATACACCAAAATTACATCACTAAAACATATAAATTAAATCAAGCCATCACAAACCGTCCATACTCCTGGTAACCTCTTGCCGCATACTAGATAAGTTTTTGTATTGAACCAAGAACTTAAGAACATAAATCCTGTAGCCCAAACAATTGAAATACAAATAAAAAATGAGGTTTAAATATAAATTGAGCTTGAACATCTAGTAACTGAAAATGAATAGGGCAGTCAATATGGCCTCAATTTAACAGAATTTTGCGTTAGTTCATCCCAATTAGCCAAATTTCTCCCCAATCCTAACCAAGTCTTAACTAACCCGAAATTAAGCCTCAATTAGTTTCAACAACAAAAAACTTAAACCAAATATCGTAAAATCAGTGAAAACCTAAATCGAAACTGAGAGTAAATACTGAAAATATCACCATTCCCAAGAAAATTGAATTGCCTGTACCTTTGATTGTAAATTTAAATTTAAATAAACTATGCTTCAAAGTAAAATAAACTGAACTTGAAGGGAAAAAAATGAAAAATGAACCTGGATGCTCTCCTGTGAGATGTTCTGTAAAGCAAGTTATGAGAAACCAACCGAAGGAAGAATAGTGCTTCTTAGGCAAATTAGACCCTAATTATTTAAAATTAGCCCAAATTAATCTGTATAACAGTAAAATGCACTGTTAGCTAGACTAAATTAAGACCCTATTAAATAAAAAATCAGTCAATTTATAACCTAGTTAATGCAAATAGTCAAATTTTTCAGAAAAAAAGAAACTTTGATCAGATGCAACTGGAAAGACTCATATATATATCGGAATAGAATGTATAGTTCCATACTGCACTTTCAACCTTAAAATTTATAATTCCCTGATCCTTGCAATTGTATGAACTAATTTAAAGCCCTAATTCAAACCGAAAAGAAATCAAAAGTTGGAATCTTACGAAAGAAATCCTAAATAACCCTAATCTGCTATCTGATAGAGAAGAGTGATTGGAGTACGAGAGCAATTGTGAGAGAGTGAGCCAAGTGGTACTGCCTAACAAGAGGGAGACAGTGACGAGACGTCGGCTCAAGAAATCGCGTCGGGTGCGGCGGGGGGTTGGGGGGGGGGGGGGGGGGGAAGTACTCGGGACGGAGAGAAATCAGAGCAAGGAGGGAGAGCGAGAGAGAGATGGAGGGGGGCGGTCATGGCTCATGGCTCATGGGTTCATTGGACAGGGGAGATGGAAGGACCTAACAGCTCCGTTGCCTAATCTAATGCACGAATCTTGATGAAGATCTAACGGCAATAAACGCACAAGCAAAAAGTTAGTTTTGCTTGTCCAAGTTTTTTAGCTAAACTATATAGACCAACTTTTCTACCAATTTTTCTACACAAAAATTGGTGTTCCGTCTAACTCTGTCCACTCCGCGTCTTATAAATTTCCGTCTTGTCTACTTCCGTCCAGTACCTCTCGTGTCTCCAACACAAACTCTCTTCAGAACACCTCCACAAAAATGACAAGTCTCTTCAGAACAGAATAGAACAGAACCTCTCTTCATCTCTTCAGAGCATAACCTCCAGAAATCAGCCTTCTCCTCTCTTCAGGCGAGCAACACGTCGCTTCCAGAATCTCCGTGTCGTGAAGCATATCGCCATGGCCTCTCTTTAGATCGCATGAGGTTATGTTCAGGCTCCTCGCCTCCAGAAGCTTGAGGTTCTGTCCGGCAGCTCTTCACGATTTTCTACATGAGCTTGATATCTCGAATCAGACCGTTTTTTCGATCTCACTCTCTCTGGTCAGTTGGACTTTTTTCACTCCTTGGATTGTGTTGTTTGGGGTCATTTGGTGTTTTTCGGTGCGAATGAAGGGTAATGGCCTGAATTAGGATTATAATTCCGAATTAAGTTTCTATTGGTTAAAATATAGGGCTGAATTATGGTTATTTAGTGCCAAATTTGTGCTATTAGGTCTTAAATAGGGTGTATTGAATGAATTAGGGTTAGGTTATTTTGAATGAACTAGACTAATTTAGGTAGTTTGTTTTTTATTGTGTTTGAATTTGGTTAAGTTGAAGTAATCAGGGTTATTTATGTTTAAATGGAGGGTTATTAGGATTGCTAAATTGGACGAATTAGGAAACCGAACTAGGATTATTTGAATTTGCAGGTTTAGAATTGTGAAAACGACGATTCTTTTGAATTTGCACTTTTCTTATAATTTCTTTAATCTTTCAGAAAATTACAACCAAGAATTGAAGGAAATTTATTCGTAATGGAACATGGTGTGATGCTATAACCTGATCTAAGAGATGGGACAAAGTTGTTTCGATTAGGGAGGAATGTCTTCAATGTCGGTACTAGTTTTAATATGTTTTGTTTTGTGTAGGTGTCATGCCTAAAGGTTTCATAAAGTATCCTGTGAGGATTTGATATTGGTACATGATGGGGTGAAGACGTAGGCAGTTCAAGTTCTGTAAATTTGTTTGAGGTTGTAAATATGTAAATTTATGAATTGATAATTTGTCTTGAATAAAACTTGTTCCATCTCTTGGCACTGATTATTGCTTCCTTTTTCATGGAATAATTTTGTTAAGTGGTATGACATAAATCCACATGACATTTACATGAAGATTGCTTAGAATGGTTATACTTAATTTAGCATGATTATTTTCATGAAGGATTATTAAAAAAAACAATAGAATCAATGGGGGTTATTATTTTGAAATCTCACAATCAATAAAGTGTATCAATCATGCACTGTTTACACAGCTCATTCATATAATATTTGTAAAAAAAGTCATCCGACTTCACACATTCAGCCAATATTCACATACAACTCATTCTTTCCAATATTTGCTCACAATTTTCCATACATCAAAACACCAAATTTACAAAAAACTATAACATTATTCAAGTAAATTAAAATACATCCATACAACAAAGACCTTACTGGTACCAGTCTCAAGTTACTGTACAAATCTGAATTGGTACTAGTAGCATTTTGGACTCATAAAACTCGTATCAACTTAAGAGCTCCCATTTCAAGACACCCTTTAATCTTCTTCTACATGTGGCTCAAATTCAGATCATATTTCTGATTTCCTTTTGCCTCATCAGATGCAATGCACTATAAGTATCAACCTATAAAAATAAATCAGACATGTAATGATATTAGATAAATCAAGTTCAGGTAATATAAAATCATAATCACAAAATAAAACAATTTCAAATTGTCGGATTCAGTCCCCAAGACTATAACAACCTTGAAACAGTACAAAATAATTCTACAATTAATAAAAGAAATGATGGCTAGCAAGAAGTGAAGAACAAAAAATTTAAGTTGTTTTAAGATTGAACACACTAAGCATTTTACTGATATTTTCTATAATTTAAGACTGATATTAGTTATGGATTCAAATTACAATCTCCTTTAGATCTAATTCATCCAATTTACCCTAATTCAAATAAACCAAATTCATCAAATTATCCTAAGTCAAAACTATGAACCCCTAAATCAGACCAATTAAACCCTAATTCATACCAATTCAGATCAAATCATACCTAATAACCATAGTGCAACCCTAAACCATGTTGCAATTATGTAGTCTTTACTATATAAATGGGGTCAAAGATTTAGCTTGTATTTATTATTCAGTCTAAATGGTAGAGAGTTTATAATAACTTGGTCAGAAGCATTATTTACATACATTGTAGACCAAGTTGCAATTTTGTACATAAAAAACTAAAATTCTTTGCACCTGCAATATGTACATACCTACAATTCTCAGATTCCGAGAAAAACTGAGAATTCAACTATCTGATTAGCCAAAATTGGTATTTTTGAATTACTTTAATATTGAACCAAGATTCAATATTTTCTGGCCTTGTTGTCCAGTATGGGATTTCTCAAATCTGAAGATTGAAATCATCGATTGACCACTCCTCTAGGCTTCAAGAAGCGAGAGAATTGAGGGATAGTGAAGGCGAGAGAACAGAGGGGAGGGCGATTCTTTTCTATGGTCAAGGAAACTCGGTTGGTTCTGATAGGCTACCATCTGACTCATCCTTAGCTCTGGAGGAGAGAGATAGCTCGAGCTTCTTGGATGCGAGAGAACTATCGAGGAGAGGAGAGAGAGAGGGGAACCTAATAGAGGGGGACGGAGAAAGTAGTGAAGTTAATGAGAGTGGGGATAGACGCAATCCTTCTAAAATTCTGTTATGTGTAGAAAATTTGGTAGAAAAATTGGTCTATATATCCCCTCCCTATATATATATATATATATATATATATATATATATATATATATATATATATATAAAATATTATATTATTCATTTCCTCAAATAAAGCATCCCATTCTTTTTCATACATTCAGCTGTCCAAAAGTGATTTCTTACTTCTCTTTTTTCTTTCCTTTGAAAATAAATATAAATGTTTCCTTAATGATTGCAAGACATATTAAAAAACTAAAGAAAATAAAAAAGGGAAAAAGATAAAAAAAAAAAGAAAAAAAGATAGTGAGTTATAAGAATGAAATAAGTATTGCAAGTAAATTTCCAAAATGATTTTAGTGGCAAATAGTACATCACCTCTTCTAATATGAACAAAAGAAATTCTTGTGAAATACTTCAAATATGAATTAGTATAATTTTGTCAGGATACTTCTTGGATACTTTTCCTATATATTTTTATTCTAATATATTTTTTTAACCAGTTCGTTGCTTCAGGAGAACAAATAGGCATATGGTCAGTGTCTATTTCTCGGAAGAGTTCTTAAATCAAATTTTGACACACATTTAAAAAAATAGAAGATTAAATTGTGTTTTATAATTCACATTCTTTAATTATTTTCTCTACAACTCCCATAATTAAAAAATCAATTCTCGAGAAAGCCATAAATCATTGACTATCCTTCAATAAAATTTTGAATTTTACGAACTTTAAGTATCAAGTATGTGTTTAATCTCATTCACATATTTTGATTTTAAATTTGAAATATTTATTATTTATTATTAATTAATTATTTTTTATTATTATATTATATAAATATAATTAAAAATAAATATGTATAGTCATATCTATATCCTAAATTGTTTTGAGATTTGCCGTGTCCCCACATCCGTATCATATCGGATACGATACCCGTATCGTATCATACCAGATACCATACCCATATCCGTATCATACCATATACGATACCCGTACCATACCAGATACGATACCCGTATCCGTATCCATGCAACATAGAATTATTGTAAGAAAATATTTTGCCGAAGGAAGAACCAGGACCTCTAATTTGCTTCGCCATCTTCCAAAATGCGAGAAACGCCCGATTAATGTTGATCGGGTTGGAGTAGTAGTAATAATTCTAATAGAATTAATAAAGAAATATTTCGTGAAAAACTAGCCATGGCAACTATTCGGCATAGTTATTCATTTTCATTTCTTGAGCATCAAGGTATTCAAGATGTTCTTATTTATGTGAAGATATTAAATCCATATGTAGAAATACTAGTAAAGCGGATTGTTTGAAATTTCATAATAAATGTAAAGACAGGCTTAAGAACTCTTTTGAGAAAATTCCTGGATGAATGTGTCTAACTAGTGATATGTGGACATCACATACCACTGATGTCTATCTTTGCCTCACAACAAATTATGTCGATATTGAGACTATTTTTTTAAATTAGCACTATTTTGAAAAATAATTAAGAAAATAGCATAATATTTAAAGAACTAGCATTTCTATCAAGTTTTCTGGCGGAACAGAGAGTGTTCCGCCAAGAAGTTTGGCGGAACATAAGCTTTTATGTTTTCTGCCATTAGCAGCCTTGAAAACATCTTAATTAGATCGAAAAAATACTGCTTCGCCATGTCATTAATTGCCAATTAGTAAGTAAAATTAGAAGAAAAAATATTGTTCCGCCCATCAATGTGGCTGGACAGTATTTTTTTTCTTTTATTTGCTGAATTTTCAGTGTCTGTTCAAGGGCCAAAAAAATATAAATGGGTTGTTCCACCAAAAATCTTGGCAGAACAAGTAATTTTTTAATTGTTTGGTTAATTTCTTTGCTAAATTTGTAGTTAACGCTAATAATTAAAAAAATTACCTGTTCCGTCAAATAACGGAACAGTGTTCTTAAGTTAACTAAATATTTTTAAGGCTATTAATAGTGAAAAACACAAAAGCTTATGTTCCGCCAAACTTATTGGCTGAAAAGCTTATGTTCCGTCAGAAAGCTTGGCAAAGTGCTAGTTCTGCAAATATTCTCAAACCAGTGCTATTTTCATAATTATTTTTCAAAATAGTGGTACTTTAAAAAAAAGTTTTACGTAGTAGAATTTTGAATTTTAATTATGTCCCACCACCACCTAATGCAAATTTATTGTTTAAAACTATTCATTGTTCAATTAAAGACTCGGGTATTGATAGAATTTTTTTTTTTACTATTACGTCAGATAATGTTAGTACCATGGATTGTATGCAAAATTTATTGCGTGAACAATTATGTGCAGAAAATTTATTATTATGCAATGGCGAGTTTTTTCACATTAGATGTTGCGTGCATATTTTGAATCTCATTGTTCAATATGGGGTAACATTTCTAAGTGAATCTATTCGGAAAATAAAAGAGAACATAAAATACGTTAAGAGTTCGGAGGCGAGAAAAATAAAATTTCTTCCATGTGAAAAACAATCTGGCGTTCAAAATTCAATGGGATTTTGGCTTGATGTACCAACTAGTGGAATTCCACAATTCTAATGATTGATAGATATAAGTGTGCATTTGCAAGCTTATATAGAATTGATAAAAATTATACTTATATCCTATAAATGAGGAGTGATTTAGAGTTGAGTAAATTCATAATATTCTAAAACCATTTTACGAAATTACAACGATTTTTTTCGCTTCCAATTGTCCCACATACAATTTATATTTTAAAAATGTGTGGAAGATTCACCTATGCTTATTGGAAATGCTTGAAAGTCCGGATGAGGATATTTGGAAAATGGCGGAAACAATGAAAAGGAAGTTTGACAAATATTGGAATGAGTATAGTCTGATTCTTTCGATTGGTATAATATCCGATCTACAAAACCATTCATCTCCAATGATTCATCCTCACCGATGCCCAAGCACTTGGCATCCACACGTGGGATATCCCTTATCAAGTGGTAAGAACCTTCTCTAGCTTCGTACACCCTTGCGGGTCAGCAAACTATTATATAAATATATATATATGTATATGTAAAAAAAAAGTTCTTATGATTTGTACTTGTCGAGTAAGGGTAAAATTACTATGCTTAAAACTCCGAGGTGATTAAAAGATAAACTTATAAGGTAAAGACATATATGGATCAAAGTACTTATGAAATACTTGTCTAAGTATGGGTAAACTCACTAAAAACTGTAGGAGCCTGACTTGTGCTAGAGACGAATTGTATACCTATTGTATTCTAAATCAACGAATGTTTTTCGAAAAATCCCTAACTTTTCCGAAATTATCGAAACCCTCCTAAGTTGTAAGATTCTTTCAAAAAAAACCCTAACTTTTGTGAATATTATCAAAACTCCCCAAGCCAACATATTATATTTTGAAAATTGATCATTTTGCCCTCATGAACTTTTTATATTTTTTTCTTTTTTGAAGGATTATCTATTGTGAATATGACAAATTATATTTTAAAAAAATATTTATAAAAAATTGAAACAAACCCAACTATTAGAATTAGAAATAAATAAAGTAGTATATTTTTGAATGAAATGATGGTAAAATACAAATTATTTTCTGCAAAAATCATTATATAATATTTTCAAGATTATTTTGTATAAATATGTACAAAAAATAAAAATGTTGTTACGAATATTAATCTCCAAATGAAAAAAAGAAGCTAAAATAAAAGTATGGAGGCAAATAGTCATTTATTAAAATATAATAAAAGGTAAGAGTGAAGGAATTATGCCCTAGGCCAAAAGAATTGGACTAGATATTAGATTATGAGAAACACATTTATCTAGTTCACGTACCAATGAGTATATAGGTGACTAATATATTTACAAATATTAGATCGAGACCATGAATGACACTTCGGATTCGCGTCATCAGAATACGTGATTCTGATAATAAAACTGTGAACTAACGAATGGCATTCTAAATTGTCCCTAGTGATATATAGATTGTTTATAGAGATAAACATATTTCAAGTTAAGAAGCTACATATCTGCACTAGTATATTCGCAGGCTGGATGATCAGGTTCTGCTAATCATGGACATAAAGATATTATGTCTGGAATATAGGTACGTGTTAGAGAACACGTACTGGACTGACAACACTACGAGAATATATATGGTACATGTCATTAGTGATTCTCATATGAATAGTGTGCTTGTTCCTACGACCTGAGGTCACCATGGATTCCTGTATGCAGAACTGCATACTTTAATATGATCTTACGTCATCCGTAATGGAATGATCATTAGGGTCATCATTAAGTATGCGCTGAATCATGACAAGAAATGTGAGTGACCAAGATGGGATTCTTTCCCCTCGTCAAGAGGGAGATATCTCTAGGCCACCTGATGAACTAGGACTGAAGAAAATGCATGGTCATGCTCAAAATGGATTAACATGTGTTGTTAATATCATTTTGAATTTATTCAGCATAATTCTTGATCAGGAAAGAGAATTTGATCAAACTCAAGGATGACAAGATTCCATGCCTAGTGATCAAGACATATATCGTAGAACAAAATGAATAAGTTAACGTCTGTTCAGATAGGTTTATGATCACTGATCATTTCATTTTACATGGGTAGTCATTACATCAGTCTAGAGGTTACTCATGACTTATAATCTTTAAAAGATCGTTACCAGCGTTAAATGGAACGCTGGTAACATCAATTCATACGGGTTGAAAATACCTCAAAACAGTTATACATATGATGTATAAATAATCAATCATTGGACGATTGATTGTGCAAAATAGTACACTTCCATTCTGGATGGAAGGTGCCATTTTCTTGGCAGCCAGTTTTTCGCAATTTTGGAAACTCTATTCCGTTCTGAACGGAATATGTGCAGAAAATTAGGTTTTCAGTTGTGGTAACTGAAAAATCGCTCGCCTCCCTCTCTAGTATAAATAGAGGGCCAGCCCCCTTCTATTAAACACACAATTCTCAAGCCTTAGAGGCTGTCATAACACAGAAATAGAGAAAGAGTTTTGTAAGGTAATTTCGGAAAGTATTTCCAGACTCGCCTAGCCGAGTTCGATTATTCCGTCTTTCTGAAGTTCGCATGGATACGATTAGAGATCTCCTACTTTGGAGATTAGCAAGCGATCTAGTTCTTCATCCCCAGGATTAGCAAGGAAGTTCACGGAGTCGAGCTTCAGGAAGGAGAGGGTTGCGAATCAGAATCATTCAGACCTACATCCATTCTCTCTCTCACCGATCTGGAAGATCCGAGGTATAAATTTTAATTACGTAATCTTGTATCTTTATTCCCTTTACGATAATCCTAGGGAGGGTTGAACCCATAGGTTCCGCTGCGCATGTAACGTACATGGCTACAGATTCCCCAACAGTGGCATCAGAGCGTTTGTTAAGGAAATAATTGTCAATTATATTTAAAATTTAGTAAATTCTAGTATAATAAATCTTAGGGCTTTGAAAATATTATTTCAGAACATCACGGAAATAGTTTCTAGGAATATAATATTGGATATTATGATTTCCTAGAGTTTCGAAAAATAGTTTTTCAAAATCTGTTTTGGAAACATAACTAAAATAAAAGGAAACAAAATTTTCAGCGTTATTCCATTCTGAATGGAATACATCAGTTTAGAACGGAAAAGGCATAATTTTTGTCAGAGATTTTCGGCACTGATTCCGTTCAGAATGGAATGGTTACGTTCTGAACGGAATAAGATTGATTTTTGCAGAAAAGCTAATTTTTGTTATACAAGGAATTTTAATTTAATATATAGTATGAGCCTTAGATCTGTGATTGTTCTGTGATGTAATCTTGTGTGTGAATGCTTGTAATCTTATTTAATATATATGGTAACATGTGAGTTGTCCAAAGTTGTAATTGATAGCAACCAGTGAGTTGTCCAAAGTTGTAAATTACTTTTCTACCAATAGGTTAGGATAGATATTATATCAAGGCCATCAGCACGAGATGAGGACCTTTGCGCAATCTTCAGAGGATGGCATTGGATCTTCGCAGACACACAACTAAGGGTTCGTTGAAAATTACAGCTTCAATCTAGAGATAGATCTAGGATTAGGAACCTCATGATCGCTCATGAGGAATAGGCTCATACTATATTTAAATTATTTCTGTGATGTTTATATTTATAAATCTAAACAAAATCCTTCAGAATGTTAAGTAAGGAAGTGTCCCCCATGTCACCTTAACACTCGGTACTCAAACAATCTTCCACATGGGTCATGTCGAAGTTGGGAGTGTGAGGGATTGTCTTTGGAAAGGGGCACGCTGGAAGTAGTGACTAGCACATGTCATGCCTGAGCTGAGTGTGTTGGAAATTGCTTTGCCGATACTCATACATGGTTAAACTTAATTAAGCAAGAAAGTCGGACTTGGGCTCAGGGTACAAGATGGGATAATACACTGAGTATAAGATAGTCATTCCATAAAAGGCAAGAGTTTCATATGATGCAATTGGAAAGTATTCCTACCTAAACAATTGATCATTAAGGGTTGCGCCGGAGCGCACTTACTGCTCATTGAAATATGGATTTTGACTCATAATGAAACTTTATTTAATTGAAGTTTCCAAATCAATACTACTTAAAGTGGTTGATTTGAGGAAAAATAGTGGGAGTACAATATATGAATCAAAATTAGGATAATTCTAATTTTATATAATAAACTTTACATTACAATTTAAATTCATAGAATGAGTTCAAGATTTTCGAATTTGTGATCTATCCTTGATAAGGATAAGTTCGATGGCACAAACTTCCCTGAATGGTTTAGGACTGAGAATTGTTCTCAAGAGTGAAGGAAAATTGTATGTCCTTGAGACACCTATCCCAAATTCACCGCCTTCGACCACTTCTAGAATCGTTCAAGAATCGTTCAAGACACTTATCAGAAGTGTATTGATGACTCTAATGAAATAGCCTGGATGATGTTAGCAGTAATGAAACCTAAGCTTCGGAAGCAAATATGTTTCATGGATGATTATGATATCAAGGCGCTTGAGGAAATATTCCGAAAGCACGCTAGAATTCAGCGCTACGAGGTCACCAAGTCGTTAAGAGCAAGATGGCTCATAGTTCCTCTGTAGATACTCACATATTCAAGATGAGAAGCCACTTTGATTATTTAGAGAGAATTCGTTCTCCTATTCCAAGGGAATTCACGGTTGACTTGATTTAGAAAATCCGTAGCCATGTACGTTACATGCGCAGCGGAACCTACGGGTTAACCCTCCCTAGGATCATCGTAAAGGAAATAGAAGTACGAGATAATGCTATTTAAAATTTTATACCTCGAATCTTCCTGATCCGGGAGAGAGAAACGGATGTAGGTCTGAACTAACTTCCGTCTTGCTTCCTTCTCCTTCCTGGCTTCTGAAGCTCGACCTTGAGAATCTTCTTGCTCTTCCTAGGGACGAAGAACTTGATCGCTCGCTAATCTCCAAGGTAAGAGATCTCTACTCGTATCCACGCGAACTTCAGTCGTATGGAATAACCGGACTCGGCTAGACGAGTCCGGAAATACTTTCCGAATTCTCTCAAAACTCTTCTCTCTCTCTTTTCTGTGTAATTCGGCAGCCTGGAGGCTTCACAATTGCCTATATAATAGAGGGACTATGCCCTTCTATTTATACTAGAGAGAGACGCGAACGATTGCTCAGTTACCATAACTAAAACCCTAATCCGCGTCTATTTCGTTGCCAACGGAACTATTCCGTTGCCAACGGAATATGTATTTCCATAACGAAATACTTGGCAACTAAGGTGATTAGAGTTTCCATAAGAAGTCTGTTGGGAACGAAACTATTCCGTTGCCAACGGAATATGGTTTTGTTCAATCAATTAACCAATGATTGATTATTTCGTTCACCAATTTATACATCATATGTATAACTGTTTTGAGGTATAGTTCCATTTAATGCTAGCAACGATCTTCTAAAGACCGTAAGACATGAGTAACCTCTAGACTGATGTCATGACGACCCATGTTAAATGAAATGATCAGCGATCATAAACCTATCTGAATAGACGTTTGCTTATTCCTTTTTGTTCTACGATATATGTCTTGATCACAAGGCATGGAAGTATGTCATCCTTGAGTTTGATCAAAGTCTCTTTCCTGATCGAGAATTAGACTGAGTAAATACAAAATGATATTAACAACACATGTTAATCCATTTTGAGCATGGCCATGCATTTTCTTCAGAATACAAAATTTCGAGATGCAAATGAAGCAAATGGCGGATGAAGTTAATGTCCTAAAGGGACAGGTTGATAACAAACTCCCATCTCAAGGAAGGGGACCAAACACCAAATCCATTCTCGCAATCCATTTGAGAAGCGGGAAGGAGATCGAGTTTTCTAGAGAGGAAAAAGAGATTGTTGTGAAGCGAAGTGAGGAACAAAAGCAAAAGGATAAAGATGAGGAATTAGGGTTAGAGGATGAAAATATAATTGTGAATGAGAATGATAATGTAAATATACAAGAAAAAAAAAAAGAGGGAAAAGAGAAGGAGAAGGAAAAAAGAGAAGAGAGAGTTTACGTGCCAAAGGCACCATTTCCGTCCCGTTTGGCGGTGAACAAAAAGGCAGAGGCCGAAAAGGACATACTTGCGAATTTCAAAAAGGTGGAGGTAATCAGGAGGCCTAGAGATATCTCCCTCTTGACGAGAGGTACAAATCCCATCTTGGTCACTCACATTCCTCATTATGAAAAAAGTACATACCTAACGATAACCCTAATGATCATCCCGTTACGGATGACGTAGGATCATATTAAAGTATGCAGTTCCACATACAGAAATTCATGGTGACCTCAGGTCGTAGGAACAAGCACACTATTCATATGAGAATCACTAATGACATATACCATGCATATTCTCATAGTGTGGTCAGTCCAGTGCGTGGTCTTTAACACGTACCTATATTCCAGACTTGACATCTCTATGTCCATGATTAGCAGAACATGATCATCCAGCCTGCGAATATACTAGTGTGAATATGTAGCTTCTTACCTGAAGTATTTTTATCTCTATAAACATCCCACATATTACTAGGGACGGTTTAGAATTTCGTTGGTTCACAGTTCTACTATCAGAATCACGTATTCTGATGATGTAAACTCGAAGTGTCATTCATGGTCGATCAAATATATATAAATATATTAGTCACCCATACACTCAATCATATATGAACGAAATAAACGTGTTTCTCATAATCTAATCTCTAGTCCAACACTTTGGCTTATGACATAATTCCTTCAACACAGACTTACCCTTCCATGTGCGGCTATATTTACTTTAACTATTTTCACTTTTCACATCTCATTTCATATCCCATAAAAATACTTTTTCTTAAAATATATTATAGTATTTTATTCTCACAAATAGTAAAATATTTCGAAGGAGCTACATATACTCTAATCATTTTAAAATATTATTTTATAATATAAAAATAATTAAAATGCGAAACGTATATGAGAACAAAATTCCTTACCTCGAAAGGAAGTACGATGCGACTAAAGAATGCTTCTAACTTGAATTCCAACATGAGTTTCCTCGAGTTACAAATATAGAATAGAAATGATATGGAGTATAAAATTATGGTGAGCTACTGATAAATAAAAGACTAATCTAAGAAATGACTTGGATGAATATTTATAGGAATATAAACGTGTAACTCAAGTTTCTGGTGCATTAAACTTTCATTTCAGTTGAGACATCATTTATTTCACCCATTAGTGTAAAAAGTAACTCCAATTTTAATTTCATTGATATGCTCTCAAAGACCAATTAATATATCAACTGATGTTTGATGTTTTCTTTTCTTTTCGGTTGTGAATGCAAAAATAGTGATTCTAGAGAGGTTATGATACTAGAATAGCCTAGTGGTTGTGGTACTAACTCCATCTTTTATAGATGAGGAGATTAAATGTGGCCTCTCAGTGTGTGTGTGCGTGTGTTGTGTATGTCTACGGGCAATTATCAAAAAACAAAAAAAAATAGTGATTAACAAATGAAAATCAGACCATTAATGCTCTTTGGTTACTAATGCAAAATTTAATGCCATGCATGAATGAGTCAAATAATATAGTCGGTTGCTAATATCATCCTAAATGCCATGCACGAAAAAAAAACTTCTTTGACCCGGTCAGATATTTTGCTCATTAACAAATATCAAATCTGACATTGAATAATTAATGCATTTTATCTAGCAAAAGCAAAAATAATTGGATATCTTCAAAAACTAGATGTTAAGTTCTTTTCTTAAATAATACCGGATTTATTGAAATGAATATTATTTTTATAAAAGTCTAAGTATTATTACAATTATAAAAATACCCCTAAAAATATTTATAGAAAAATATGGGTTATAACACATACGCCACAAAAAAAATAAACATATATTAATTTGTACTAAAATATAATAAATAATAATAAAATAAGTTATCCGGAATAATCATTAAATAATATATAAAATATTTTTCCGAGCTCGTTGTTAAGTGATTGATGGCTATGTACATCGAGAGCCATGTGCAGCTTCAACCTCAAGCGGCCACGGGCATCGAGAGCCATGTGCGACATGAATTTTACTCATTTATATATTAATATAATTTACAAAAATATCTATTGAGTTAAAAAAGGTAAACATATGAGAAGAATAATCCCTTACCTCGGAAGATTTATGAATCACGACCTGATTAATTACTTGATGCTAAGGATCCAACACATTTTAATTGACCCATCATAGATACAAGCCAAAAGGAGAATATTTTTATTTGAAGAAATAGTATAGGTTTTGTGAAATAATGTGGACCTCAAATGAATGATCTGATGTATACTATTTATAATACAAAGCTACTTGCATCACAAGTTTGAATGAATTAATGTTTTCTTTTTCGGTTGACACAAGAAATGAAACGATTCATGGATATGAATTGGATTTATTGCTATTATTTATATACTTGAACAATAGTTACTGACATTGGATTCATGTTTTGATTAGAAAGTAACAGCCAAGCTAGTTAAGGCATGAATTAATTTCCTCTTTATAAATGCAAACTTTGACTGGTCCATAAAAAGAGAAATAGTAGGCCTTTTAGAAAATAAAGTCACATGAATAAATCAAGATATTATCAAAATATTAACTTAATATAAGAATATATACTTTTATAAAGTAATAATTGCATAAAACTTTAGACTTTTGAGAATATGACTTGAAATTATGTGAACTATTTAAAAAAAATATGAAAATACCCCCAAATGAATATTTATAAAAATACGGATTATAACAAGAACTAACTCTTTGGGGGGCATTGCTTGTCGAAAGATTTTCTGGTTACTTGCCTTCCAAATGGTCCAGCAAACGCAAAGCCACTCCATGTCCTAGGAGTTCCGGGCCGCCTTGTCTTTGTCTCTTCCTTGATCTATCCAGAAGCTTCTCATATTGTCGATTGAATTCCTAGAGGCATTTTATCGAACAGTTAGCTTGCAACTTCCCAGTGTGTGTGAGTGTATGAGATTGTTTGCTTGAGAAAGTGTGTGCTGCTATGTGTGAAAGTGTGTAAATGCTGGTGTGAGGCGTGTGATTATGGGGAGTGGAGAGTGGGTAGGACGGAGGAGATATTTTTATTAATTATATTGTAAGAAATACTAATTAAGAAGATTAAAATAAATAAAGTAACGGTGTGAACTCTTCACTAACGGCATGGACTATTTTTTGAATTTATCAAGAATAGAAGTGCTTTTATGCAATTATCTATAATGCATGGGCTTTTTTGCAATTTAGGCATAATATAGGGGCTTTTTTGCAAATTTTTTCTTATTTAAATAAAGAGAAATTATTCGGAGTGCCAGCTTTTTTAGTGTCTAGAAACGTCTACCATACAGTTTTAGTTGTACATATATATATATTTTTACTTGGATATAACTTTTGTTTTTAGAAATATACTTTTTGGAAAATATATTTTTTTGTAATATCACTATAGCTTTTGTATTCACAAAAATATTTTTTAGTAATTGCATCATATCTTTTGTAATCAGATACTACTGTGCGCTCCAAAATGCTGGCCCTCTATACCTGAACCCATATTAAATAAACTATGATGCATTGTCCTTCCGTGGTGGGACTGAGGAGAAACAGAACAATCAAATCTCATAATAAAATTTGATTCCTTGATATTTTGTGTCAATCTTTTTACACAAAATATAAAATGAATCTTATAAATACACATTCCCAACTCAGTATTATATATCAGTCTTTCAAAAAAAAAAAATATTAGTATCATAAATAGGTCAAATTGTTTCTTTTTTAGTTGCACAGTTATCGAACATCTTATAATCTAAATAATCTACTTTTTAAAATGTGTACTATAAAATCTTAAAATATCATCATGTGTACGTGGATAATTTGAAATATCATTACTACTTGTTTAATTTATTAATTTCATTATATCACTAAAATTACAAAAAAATTATCATCTATTGATGTCCGCGTGTCTTCCATCAAAAAAGACTACGTCAAGGTGATCCTTTATATCCTTTACTTTTCAACTTCGTGGTGGACTCTTTACAAAGGTTCATCCGCAATATGTTAATGGCTTGTTTTTGGCACCGACAAAACTTGTGTCCAAGGTACTGCAATTTGTCGACGACACAATAATTTTTGTTGAGGCCCATCCAAAAATCTTAAAATTTTAGCCTTAGCGTTGGAACTCTTCTCAAATGAATCCGGGTTCAATATCAACAAATCAAAAAGTTATTTCGTTCCCATTGTCGTGCCTCTTCAATACCATAATACTATAAAGACAATCTTCGGATGTCCGAAAAGAGAGCTACCGCTCAAATACCTAGGTCTCCTGTCACCATAAAGAAACCAAAAAATATTTGCTATCTACCCCTAATTAACATGATGCAATCAAGACTAGAATCGTGGAAAGGAAAAATGATATCAATGCATGAGAGGTCGACTGACCTTAGCAAAATCGGTACTTAGTGCATTGCCGGTTTACTATATGCAAGCGCTTGTGCTATCTTCTTCGGCGATAAAGCAATTAAATTGGATAATACGTAGCTTCTTGTGGATATAGGATCAAGAGTGTAAAGGAGGACATTGCCTTGTAAATTGACAAAAAGTGTGTATGCCAAAATGAATGGGAGGACTAGGGTTACTAGACCTAAAAACTCAAAATGAGGCCCTTTTAACCAAACGAATATGGAAAATCCAAGGTGATCGGCAAAGTATATGATCAAACTCTTTAGGGAGCTTTATGAGATCAATTCAGCCGAGGATATAAGTTCAGGACCTCAACAACTCATCTCGTTCTTTCTAAAGGACTTACAAACATCCTACCATTTTATCTTTCTTCTGTGAGTCACGAATCGTCCAAAAATGGAAGTGGAATAAAAAAGAAAAATTAGCATCAAGTTCAGCATACAAAATGCACAAAATCCAGGAATTACTAATGATGGGAGTGAGTGTTTGTGGAAAATAATGTGCCCTTCAAAGGTGAAGCTTTTTGGGTGGCTTCTCGCACTAAACAGGTTACTTACTGCAGATGACCTAGCAAAGCGAGGATTGCCACATAACGTGAACTGCGCAAACTGTGCGAGTGAGACAAAAACAGCGCAACACCTACTGGTACAATGTTTGCAAGCATCCGACATTTGGACGAAATTTCAAGAAAGATTCATCAGGATCACAATCGATCGATCTTACTCGCCTCTAGAGTTGTCACAAAAAAACAGAAGGGCATTAATGGATCAAGAGATGAAGGAATGGGACAAAATGTGGCTCTCTTGTTCATGGAACTTGTGGAAACAAAGGAACCGTAGGATATTCAACTTCTCGGCAAAAGGAACGGAACTTCGACATCAAGCAATCTGCTTGGAATTAGATTTGTGAAAAAACTGTTGATAAAAAAGGATAGCTTTAGAGGCCGGACGTCGTCAACAAAGTACCTCCCAACTTAATCAAAGACTTGAATAGATCACCATTTTCTTTCTTTCTTTCTTTTTTCTTAAATAGGTTTTTAGGATTCCAATTCTCTTTCTAGCGATGTATTGTAAATAATTTGAAAAGTTATTTTTGTTTAATATAATTGAGCTAACGGAAACCATAAGCTCCTTCAGAAAAATATCTGAATTGTATCCAGAATTTTGGCTTTCTAGGTTTGGATCCGTATTTGAAAAAAATAGGAATACAAATCTGTTATGACCACTATCAAACCGGATCTGGCCTCACAGGACATTTACATTACACCTAGGGTCCTGCCCTAAAGAGGGTCCAACCTTAATATTTGCCAATCTCCCAAACATTTCATCCTTGGATTGTCTCTCAGGATCTAATTGTTATTATGTCAATAATTAGAAACTGTGACCATATGTTAATTCATCTGATTGCATTAAAAAAATAGTTGAAATATATATATACCAACACAACTTATTTAGGTACCTCTCACTGATTTGAATACAAAAGTCTAGAAAATTAGTAAAAGTAAAAACAAAAGTAAAAATGAATCAAGTTGAAATTGAGAAACGCCAAACTGATGGTCCCTTGATGAGATTTGAATCCTCTCCATTCCACCTGATCCTAACCACGGAGTTCAAAACTATTTGATCGTAAAAAAGAGGATCGTCTCCGTTTCTGACCCGAAATCGAAATACAAATACAAAGAGAGATTCTCTAAACTGGAGACGAAAGCGGTTAGCGACCTTTCCGTTCTCTCTGCCTGCAGGAAGAAAAGAAAGAAGTCTGTTCGTTTCCTGTAGCTCGTCTTTCTCAAGATGAGATTGTGCTCCCCACTCCACTTGACGTAAGTAGCGAGCACCGTACAGAGAGAAAGAAGAGATCGCCATGGCTTCATTGAAGCTGGGATCGAAAGCCGAGTCATTCCAGCTACACGGAGAAGAATGGTAAATGAGTAGAATACGTTTTATGCTTGGTTTAATCGGATCATAGTGTAATCTTTTCTATTAAGAGCATATAGAAATTGCGAATGTGTTTAATTTTGTAAAATGCTCCTTCGTTTTAAATCTTTATCTTCTAAATTGCAAAATGCTCCTTCGTTTTGTTTTAATTCTTGAGAGTTTACTCTAGAGTTTAAACTACATTTTGAAATGTACTACATTTTTCAACTCCTTCTTTAGTTTCTCAAGGTTAATCAGAATGCATCTTGTAGTATTTCAATTTTTTATACCAAGATTAATCAGAAAACTTCTTGCTAATCCCAATTGGAATCCAATGTGCATTCGATTAGCAGTATATTTAGCTTTTTGCTTAAATTTAGGGGTAAATTCAGAAAGAACACTATCCATCTTATATTTCAAACCTGTGCAATTTGTTCAGGATTTGTATGACGGAGCTTTCAAGCGACGTAGTAGTAGAGGTCGGCGAATTTTCATTCCACCTCCACAAGGTATTTAAACTCTCTCTCAATTAATCAATCCTGTTGCGAATTGCCACTAATCTTAACATCATTTCCCACGTCTGACAGTTCCCCCTGATAAACCGGAGCGGAACTCTCCAGAAACTGATAAACTCCCAAGACTCAAATTCCAACTCCAACCAACAATGCATAATCCGTTTGCCCGACATTCCAGGCAGATCGAAAGCCTTTGAAACTATCTCCAAATTCTTCTACGATATAAAATGGAACTCACCTATTCGCGCGCTGCAGACCTGTGAGGACGATGTGTTGTTTCACGCTGAAGAGTTGCATATCGTGTCGAGATGCATTGATTCTCTCGCGAGTAAAGCCTGTGCCGATCCGAGTATCTTTGGCTGGCCTTTAATGGAGCATTACAGCAGTAAGAACTTAGAGGGGAGCATTTTATGGAACGGTATCAGTCCCGTACCGGCCAAATCTCCAGGCCGAGATTGGTTGTACCGAGATATTTCCGTTCTGAAATTACCCATGTATAAAAGATTGATTCTTGCTCTGAAATCCAAGGGGGCCAAACCTGACGATATAGCTGGCTCTTTAATGCACTACGCCAAGAAATATTTACCAGGATTGAACAAACGTGACGTTCATAAAGAGAGCTCAAGCAGGCCCGGCTTGTCAGAGACGGATCAGAAGTCTCTTCTAGAAGAGCTCGTCTCTCTCCTCCCTCTAGAAAAAGGCGCGAATAAAACCAATTTTTTACTCGGCTTACTCCACACAGCCATCATCCTAAAAGCCAGCAATTCCTGCAAAGAAAACTTAGAAAAACTCGTAGGCAACCAATTAGAAGACGCGCATTTAGACGATTTATTAATCCCCAACGCGAGTTACACAGCAGAACCTCTCTACAACGTGGATTGTATACAAAGGGTGTTGGACCACTTCATGATGCCGCACCAGTCAGGTTTGGCAACCTCCCCTGAAATTGCGGAGGAATTGTAGATGGTGGAATCCTCGAATAAGGAGATGGAGGCCTCGTGGACGGATACCTCGCGTGGACGGATACCTCGCTGAGATCGCGGACGATACCATTCTGAAATGCGCGAAATTTCAGGCAATTGCGGCTTCGCTGCCTGACTATGCAAGGCCCCTGGATGATGGGATTTATCATGCTATTGACGTTTTTCTCAAGGTAACACTAACACTGTTTGTCTAGTTTTGTTTAAGTTGTTAGTCTTGTTTGCTATCTTGGATGATTTATTTGTTGTTGTTGTTTTTTTGGCTTAGACACATGGAAGTATGACTGATTCGGAGAGAGAGCAGTTATGTCGTTCGATGAATTGTCAGAAATTATCACTGGATGCCTGCACTCATGTAGTCCAAAATGAGCGCCTCCCCCTCCGAGTCGTTATTCAGGTATATATATGCTTAAATTGCTTTGTTTAGGTTCTAGTTTTGGAGGGAATAATGGAATATTTTTAGGGTTAAATTAAAATGATTAAATTATAATATTATTAGATTATAGGGAAAATTTGTGTTTAGGTTCTATTTAGCGAGCATGGTTAGGTTCTATTTTTCGAGCAGCTGCGCCTGCGGACCACAATAGCAGGCTGGTTCTTTGTGTCGGACAACATGGACCAAAACCCCCCTCGCGTGCTCCCAAGAAGTCCAAAAAGAGAGGGAAATGGAGAGGAAACTGGAGATCTGAGAATGGACGAGCTTCGGTTGAGAGTGATTGAGCTGGAGAGGGAATGCTCAGCATGAGGAAGGAGCTAATTAAGATTGGCAAATCCAAGGGCGGATTCCGTCCGTGGAGCTATTTGTCTAAGAAATTAGGGTTTGCTGGTACGAAAGCACTGGTGCAGACTGATGACAAGGAAGGATCTGCTCTTGGCTGTTGATTAGATTTTGATTAGAGGATTTTCTGAGTAGAGGATTTCCGTGCTTTGTGTCTAGCTGAGGAGATTACTTTTTGGTTATAGGAGTATTTGGTTTTAAGTTGTAATGATTGTTCCGATTTTCGCTTTATTTTTCCGATTGTTTTGGATGCAATCTGATTAATTTTCTGCAGTGGTTAACTAAGTAATAAGTTAATAATTTCTTTCTATTTTGTTCTTCTGTTTCGTCTTTTAGTATTAGATGAATGAAATAGCATCTTTTTTTGCTATTACGAAGATTACATAACAAGAAATAAATTTACAAAATGATGAGCGAATTTATGTAAGTCCATGCAACATATGTGTTGCTAATTTGCTAATACTTGAAATTAATTCTTCATGAAAATAGTGTAGCGTATAATTAATTCCCAACTTTTGCTATGCTTTGTAATGTTGGCTTCCATTGCCCCCATTTTGTCGTCCTTTGGTTTCCACTTTGTGATTCAAAATCTTCTTGATCATGATCTGTTTTCTCTGATTCATTATCCTGCATAAGAAATAAAATTAAATCATCAAATTTGGAAGAATAATTGGTTTAAACAAGCTTTGCCCAAAACCAAGCTCCTCTGCATATTGCATATGCAAATTCTACTTAATGACGATTTAATTTTGTGAAAACTATTGTAATCTAAAGAACCTTCTTAGAATATTATATACAAGGGATGCACGCCGCTTTGTGCGAGACTTTTAGCTTATCTTATCTTTTTATGTTTTCAACTATTCATAGCTCTATCTTTTGTTTTAGATGTCAAGGGTGGATGATCAAAACACAAAAAAAGGAAGAAAATAATAAAGCATCCATAAACAATGTAACAATTTGTTTTTACATGTCACGGGAGATGATTTTAAACTTTTTTTCAAGGAGTGTGTTTGCAATTATTGAAAATAAATATCAAACATAAATATAACAAAACTAATAGTTATATTTTTGAGGTCAACATATTAACAAAAAAAGCATAAAAAAATTAGTCAAAAAAATCAGAAAAAAATAACACAATGCAAACAAAAAATACTTGTGTTTACATAGAAAATATAGAGTACACGTGTATCGATAGCTCAATGAAATCAAAGAACTACATGAATTCAAGTGACAATTTTCAAGTCTAGGATCATGATCAAAAGGTTAGCAAAAAGGAGGATGATGTGACAAATTCTAGTGAGTGTTAATAGATTATATTATATGTATGTTATTGTTAAGGGAACTGATACATCACGACGTTACTGTAGCAACAGTATATAAAAACTGAAAACAGTATATACAAACATATAAACTGAAAACAAACAATATATAAAAATTCATTCTATAAAACAGTATATATTTTGAAAAAAAATGAAAACAGTATATACAAACATATAAACTGAACAAACAGTATATAAAAATTCATTCGGTAAACAATATATATTTAAAAAAATGAAAACGGTATATAGCGTATATAGAAACGTGAGAAAACAGTATATAATTTCAATCTATCGCTACAAGGTCATTACAGTATTCCGGCATGATTTTCGATTTCCCTATTGTTAATTAAGCTTAACCATGTTGTGTAATGGATACTAGAATATAGTTTCTGACATAAGCTTCAAACAAGTCGTTCATAGAAAAAGAGTGACTAGTTGCATTTTAGAACTTGTAATTAGATTATCATTTATGCCTACGTAATCAATTGATGCCTTTCGAAAATTGGTAAAAAGATTGTTACGCTCAATTTTTCATTTTCCAACCGTAATGATTTTTAACCAGTTGTGTAAATTATATGACTTCTGTGGTAAGTTAACGTGTATTATTTAACAGAAGCATGATTGGCGACATGACATAAAGTGGGTTAATTATAAAAAAATTAATAATGAAATTGCAATTAAAATACAGTTGGATGTTGGTTTCAAACTATTTTATAATAGTCGAGAAATTGTGATTATTGGATATTGATTTGACACTGAAAACATAATCTTCTGAAGCTTTCAAGACAATTACATATTAAATAAAGCATATTGGAATGGTCTTGGCATGCTGGTTCTAATTCGGAATTGTGAAAAAAAAAATATATATTTAGGGAGTATTTCATAGTCAATCATATTGTATTATATATTTTAATCCTTGCGGTCCACTTTTACCATAATGATCCACGTCATCCTTTTAATCATAACCTTAGGATCAAAAAATGGACGGTCGTAATCACTCAGCATTTTCAGCAATTTTTTTTACGGTATCTTTTCAACTTCTTCTCTCACTTTTTACACTGTACTCTCCGTCTGATTTTCACGTTTTCTCTTCCACTCGCTCACCCTGCCTCTAGATTGCAAATTTGCCAGTCTCATTTTCGTTTCCACTATCTTCTTCCTCTCTCAGATTGAAACTCTCACCTCCATCTGAAAGCCTCACCGCCATACTTTAGCCGCAAGTCTCACCGCCATCTCCGTGTCATTGTCACACCCTGTTGCCGCCACTGCTCACGCCCCGTTGCTGCAACCTTATCTTCTTTCCCCCTAATTTGATTTCCTTTTCTATTTTTGATTTTAACGGGTTTCCCTTTTCCTGATTTTAATTGAATTTGTCTTTCATCTTCTAAGTTTATCAATTTAACTGATTTTGCCTTCTTCTCCCCTCTGATTTCTACACAATTACTAATTTGAATATTTTATTTTCAAGTTAATCAATTCTCATGAAGTCTGCTGAATTTGCTGAGCTAAAATGATTGGGTGAAATTATACTAGATAATTGAAATATTACGTCCAATAGGAGTTTTAGATTTTTTGTGCGATTGAATGTGTGAGTAAATGTAGTAAGAGCGGCATCATAAGTTTGATTAGGTTTGGCATTAACCTAGATGACTGTAGTGTACCAGTTTCTATCGTTCTTTCACAGCATTGTGAGCTTAGATGCATTAATCAATTTTTTTAGATATGAAAGAAATCCGGTTAAAAAAAGATCTCAAATAATATTGATGATGCTCAATTCCTTCTACAAAGATGTAATTTGTATTCTCAATTAATTCTCAGTTTAATCTAAATTTAATCTCAATTCATTTTAACCACCATGATCTATTTTGGACAATTAGGCTTTAATTAACCTTTAATTGTTCAATTCAACTTATTGTACCCTAATTTAAATTTGAACTAGACTGAATCTCAAATTGTGCAATAAAGTCACATGATAGTATTTTTTTTTATTATTATAATATAATGATAATAACAGTTACGCCTCATAGTAATATATTTTATTTTTTATCAATATATTTTTAGGCAGTTTCTCATTGACTAGTAATTTGTAAGAATAGTTTGTTAATAGTAACCATTTTATGCATTTTCTCATTGAATAATAATTTTGTTCTAATTAAAGTCATCTTGGACAGAATTGGACGTGGGTCATTTTCCTTTTCTTGCAGAAAATGGTTCATGTAATGACAATTGGACCGTTTTTTTCCTTTATTTTGTTTTTCTGATGGCTAATGACAATAGTTTGTGAACCAGATTATGCGCTTTGATGGCTAATCAGGTCAAGTGTTTAGTTCTCTGGACATGTTGGGACCTACAAGGATGGTATTGGTCATGTTGCCATTCATATCGAGGTCCAACATCCAAGGATATAAAAATTTTACTATTCCATTGGAACCACTTTGGTTTTTACATGTGAACTAAGTCAGGTGTATATTTTATTTGGTTATGTAAAAGAACACTAACTGATTTTGGATAACTAAGAGCAACCCCTCATAAAAAGCAGTACGAAAAAAGATTTTGCTTTATTCCTGTGATTTATGTAATTCCTTGAGTTGTAAATTTTATTTTAACAATTCAAAAAAAAATCACAAAATCCTCGCACAACGCGCGAAGCGTCCTCTAGTTCTTTATAAAGATGTCGGTATCATAAAATGTAGACAGTTTCATGCACCATAAATTTTTATTCAGTAGTTGAAAGAAAATTTTCAAAATGATCTATGCGCGCATGTGCTATTACATTGGTTGGTTTACAGGTCAATGAAAACTATAAAAACGATAATTTGCGTTCGCATCTGAAGAAATAATTAGCATATTTGAAGATATCATATCAATCAAATTAAATGAGATGTGATCACGTCCTCCTTCGTGCAGCATTTTTCCAAGTCCAACAGTATGTGTTTAAAAAATAGTATATACCAAGTCCTCAAAAAGAAAAAATAGTATATACCATCATACAATAAAGTCTATATTTGTTTTTAAAATATATATTTTGTATTCTGAAAAAACAATGCATATTTTTGTATATTTCCCAGAAAAAAAAAAAGTATATATCAAAACAAAAAAAAATACATAAAAGTACAAAAGGAATGCAAATGGGCTTATGACCTAGTGGTTGGGTGTAAAATACATCAAACCATAAGTCATGAGTTCATATCACATTTGCATCAAAAAATGGATGTTGGACATAGAGCCATCTCCATTCTATCAAAAAAAGTACAAAAGAAATATGTAAGAGATATAGAGAAAAATATATCATGTGTAAAAACATATGTATAGGCATAAGGATAGTATATAGAGGGTGAATAAAAGAGCATACTTCAAATATAAGAATATTATATAAGTTTTTAAAAGGGTAAATGTGGAAGGAAAATAAATATATATAATATTATATAGAGAAAAGTCCAAGTTTGCTCCTTCAACTATTGAATTAGCTCATTTTTTGTCCATCAACTTTTTTTGGGTCTAATTTTTAGTCCCTTAACTATTTAATAGGTGAATTTTTTGTCCTTCTATCCATTAAGTGCTTATGCGTCCGTGACACGTATTTAATACCGTGGCATATATTCTGAATACATACGCAATAACGTTTTAACTTTTATTTAATAAGTAAACATGCATAAAAATATATACATTTTTTAAATAAAAATAATATTTTAAGAAAAGAAGGAAATTAATCAAATTTTTTATTTTTTTTTCAAACATTTGTCACGTTACTAATACCATGTCATTGCTTACGTGTCAAATTTAACGGACACAAAAATACTTAACGGATGAAAGGACCAAAAGTTGAGAGATTAAAATTGGATTAATAGAAAGTTGAAGGACAAAAAATGAGCTAGTTTTATAGTTGAGAAAGTAAAAATAGACTTTTCTCTATTATATAATGTACATAGTTAATGAGCTGGTGACCTCAATTAACACCTATGTGTTACCACATGTCGCCAAGAAGGCGTGCAACAATCTCACTTTAATATGATCATTTCTTTCATGTTTTCTAAATTAAATGAATCGCACTTTGGATATTTTGCTTGAGATTCAAAATATTGGAGGTTAAAAATCTCATCAATTGATGAAAGAGAAAACCCTAGCCGCCAGGAAAACTCGGATCTAGGGGACGTGGCCGCTCCGGCGCCTCCCCCGGGTCTTCTGGCACGCCGCACCCTAGAGCAGCACCCTTCAGTACCTCACCATGGCAGCTCCATCCTTTTTTTTTTAGCAATCGCTAAGACTCCGCTCGCCTGTAGATCTGAAAAGGGCGATTTAGCACTCGCTTTTCTCAACTAGAAGATCTCTCGCCTTTATAGCTATAAAGCTCACTCATTGCTTCTCCCTAGTTCAGAAATCTTGCTTCCACATGTATTGGGTCAAGTTTCTACCTAGGGTTCCTGAGTTTCTATCTGTTTTGTGCTCGAAATCTGGCTTTTATGCAATTTAGCACCCGCTTCTACCTGTTTTATGCTATTTCGCCCCTCTCAACTCGCAATCTACCTGTTTTAGATTTGTGTGTTTCTCTTTGGATTTGCTTCACTCTAGCTTGTTCACTCTAACTTAATAAGGGTCGCTTTTGGTCGCTCAAGACAAATCAGCTTCTGATTGTGCTGAAAATCAATATTGTAAGCTCTTTGCAATCTGAATTTAATGTTGATTTACATCATGTTTAGATTAAGTCTCCTGCAAACGAAGATTCAAAAGTCTTGAAACAAATGAGCATAGAAATGGCTCATGCCGTGTACGGAGATAAATAAGCTTATGCTCTGTTTTTAGCTCGGGCTAGTAGCTGTTTTCCTCCCATTACTGGAGAGATTTTAGCAAGTCAAAGATCAAGTCTTTAATTTCAGCTTGAAGAATTTAATCAATTTTCAGCTTGAAGACTTCAGCTTGCTAATACAATATTGTGCAGGAAATTAATATTTCGGTTTTTGGACCTGTTTTGTATTTGGTTAATTTATTCAAAAAGAACAAGCATCATTTCTACTATTTTTGCAAGATTAGAAACTTCCTTGTTATTGTCAGTCAAAAGAAGCATCTCCGACTTGCCAATTGTGTGTAGTTTTGCAAATTTCAGCAAATTGGGTGGTTTATTGTGATTTTGACAATTTGGTGTGTGAATTTAGTGTGGTTTGTGTATGGTATAGCAATCTTTTGGGTTTTATGCAAACTTGTTTGAATCACCTCTTTGCAAACTACACTTTCACAAAAGAGCCATGGCATAAAACATGCGAAAATTTTTACAAAGTACCACCGCAAAATTTAGACTGTCCGGTGGATGTCCAAACATTTGGAAAATGACACGAAAAAAGAACGGTAGAATCTCAGCTATATGTTGGGAGCTGCGAAAGGAAAGAAATTTCATGATCTTTAGAAATATTAAATACGATTGTTTGAAGATGAAGCTTCACAAGCGACACAAGCTTGGAAAAGACAGTGGATGGAATCTGGAAGGATAAAAAATAGGCAAGCAACCTTGCTTGCAAGGTAATGCGTAGACTAGTTTTTTTCTTAGTTTTTTTTAGTTTCGTAATGGAATGCTAGTAGGATTAGGCTTCCAAACCCTTGTTCAAGGGATGTTGATTGTAAGTAATCTTTGTAACTTCTTTTATTCAAATTTTAATAAAAGTCTCAGTAGCTTAATCAGCTACAATTCAAAAAAAAAAAAATCTCATCAATTGAATTTGGACTATATTTTCTATTTCTTTATTTACAAAATAATCTTCGTGGACTTAAAAAAACTAAATAAACCCTCTCTACTTCGAAAGGTTATATTTCATTTCTAGGAAATTTTTTGGATTTGATTTCTTAACTATATAGTGTTAATTTGTGCCCCTCAAGTTTTTTGGAGTATTTGTAATTCCTAAACTATTAAGTTGATGCTATTACTGTGACACGAATTTCTTAAAAATAGCATTCTCCAAATTTCGCTAGAAGTTCAAAAAATGTACTACAATTGAAACCAAATTCAGGGTAATGAATATTACTTACTACAGAAAAAAGTTTTCAATATCTTTATTTTTTATCAATTTAGATGAAATCAACGGCAGTGTTGTTTCTTTCACATATTTAAAGCGGCAAATTTTGGGCAGTTGGGCCGTGAAGTCTGAATAATTTGTTGGTATGCTAGTACATATCGTGCTCCTTAAAGACGAACCTGCCCAAAGGCTCGATCAACGGAAAAATACAAATATGAATTCGACGTTTCTCTCGGTTCTTCTTTCTAATGGAGCGTCCGTCGGTTTTATACGATATTAGTGTATATTTTGACAACAAGCCGAATAATAGAATTATGGAAGAATTAGATATTTCATTTTACTCTTAAGTATGTTCAACAAAAGATGATTGTAGGATAGTGAGAATTTAAATAGTAGATTTTTATTAGGAAAGAGAAAATAATCGTATTTACTTTTTTCTATTTAATATTTCATCTTTCATATATTAATGCACTCTATATTTTAATTTTATTTTGCAGAATAAAAAGGATTATTTTACTTTGTTCCCCTTTGGGCGCTTAAAGAACTTACCATTTCTGTTGAACTTATTGCCATAGAAGTGGTAAGATTTCCGTCACCGTCACCGTCTTGATTCTTGTTTCTCTTCCTTCTCTCTTGTCTCGCTAGCAATTTGCTCAGTTTCATGCATCGCTTTGATCCGAAAACTTTGAGTACATCTATTACGAGTTGAGAAATAGTGAAGGAAAATATGACTTGTAGAAAATGTGTTGCACTATATAATTATAAATGAGATTTTAGTTCCATTTTCACTTTGATCGTCTTTGACCTAATATTTTACGATTTCGGATTAATCTTTTGGGTTGTTTAGCTCTGTTTCGTTATATTGATCACTGAATATATTATTTAGTAAAAGTAATATTTTGTGTGTACCTTCGAAGGTGACAAGATAGTAAAAACGGCCTATTAGTAACATGTCGTCTGGGCTAAGCAGCTTGAGCAACTGAACAGTCGATTTGCAAGTCATTTTGCCAGAAGAGTTTGTGGAGGTCGAAGAGGAATAAGAACTAGAAGTAGGAGCAGTTACTATCACCGCGGCATAGTGACCGGGATTCGCAGACATAACTTCTTTTGCAGTCATCGACCAATAGAATCTTTCCATTCGCCCGCTTGGATGTTGTATCACTAGCATATCAGCTTCCGCTGCCTGACAATTCCCCATTCTCTCTCTCTCTCTCTCTCTCTCTCTCTCTCTCTCTCTTTGTTATGTCAAAGGTCTCTTTCTCTCTCTCTATATATATATTTTTTTCTTTGTTCTTTATAATGTGTTGAGTTTGGTAATGGATGGAGAAAGGAAAGATGGGTTAACAGAAGATGTTATATATAGAGAGATAAGAGGTGACTTGGAATATTGAGGTCAAGGGAAGTCTAAAAGAGTTGGTTCACCGAACTTTATTAATCACCAACATAAGCTTTTTGCATACAAGTATATGTATTTTGTATATATTCTTTCTTTTCTTAGTTAGAAACAACTTTTTGCCAAACTTATTAATCTTTAATCATTTTCTTTCTGTCAAAAATGATTGAGAAATAATATACCGATCATAAATATCATTAAAAATGATTGAGAAATGATTATATAATATACGTTGAAGTTTTCATTTTCACTGTACAAAAATATTTCTTTTAGATACTTTATTCAACCATATTGTTCAGTACCGCCATCCCAACCCTAGAATATTATGACTAAATAAATACATTTTTAAGGCAATGTGGGGAGGAGTTTACATCTAAGAAGTTTTTTTTTTTGAATAAATACATCTAAGAAGTTTAATATATTGTTTACTAAAACAAATCATTCATCTCTTGACTACTTTTGGGTTTATCCAATATACTATTCTTGGGTCTATTTAACAAAGTTTTTCTTAATTTTTGGGAATTTTTTTTTAACAAAGTTTTATAATTTTTATTATTTCTTTAACAAAGTATATCTACCACAATTTCTAAATTAAAAATTATGGATAATGGAGAGAAAAGGTCCTAAGATAATGGTTTGATAAAGTTCCACTATAAATAGTTGGAGTTTGGCTGGTGTAAAAAATATTAACTTAAGCAAAAGGTAATTAAACTTGAAATGTAATGGTACGTGTGGAATACCTCAGTGAAAAGGACAGTCTTTTCTCTTTGGTCTAAAATACTGGACAAGTCCTATATTATATAAACAGTATGAGAATCGTTTGTTCTTCACAGTCCAGAGAATGGTTGCCAACATTTCTTACAAATACGGTGGGAGATGAACCGGACCATTCGACGGACGTATGCTCTTTAATCAGTCTTTTGGAGTTATAACTGATTTCCCCGTCATCTACACATGTTTGGTAAAGATTTCTTTTTTCTTTTTCATGAATATCCGGCAAGATTTTACGATTTGGTTTTTTCTTTGAGATATATATAGAATTTATAATTTGTTTTTTTTAAGAAAAACGTGTTTTATGATTTTATCTACTATAGACTATAGTTCAACCAACTTACCAGTTAATGAATTTTATTAGCTCTACCAAGATGAATAATGCATGAATCGTGCATGCATCACATGCGTTTATTTTATTATCCAGAACTTGCATAGCTAAGGAATAAAAATGATAATATTGGAATATTATATTCAGGGACGGAACCAGAAGTAAATTATAGAGGAGGCCGAGACAGTACCATGTAGAAATAAAGCATGCATTTTTTTTTCTTTATTAACCATAGCACTTTTTGAAATAAAAACAAATTGTTTATCTTGCATGTATGCATAATTTGTCTAGTAATTTATGATTAAAAAGTAAATTTTTTATTTATGTTTATTTTCCCCAATTAATACTTTACAAAGAATTTAAAAAAAGTTTAACTTCATATTTAATGATATTTCAATTATACATTCAATAATTATTTCAAATATGAATACACAACTTTTAAAAAATCATATAATAAAACTTTATGACTGACATTTTGAAAATAATATCATAATTATATTATATAATCTAATCTATAACTATTATTATGATAGTAGTATACTTAATCTGAAATATTTTAATATTTTCTAGGTTAAAAATGTCAAATTTATGTGTAAATCCTTCACATTAAAGGAAGTTTTGTTATTAATGTTATTAAGGAATAATTAGGGGGGGGGGGGGATGGCTCTCCTTGGCACCCCTATCCCTGGCCATGTTTTTTGCCACCTGTCGAAATCTAGTTTAAATAATTTCTGACCGTCTAGATCCAAATCCAACAACCTTTGAACTCAAAGAAATTCTGACTGTCCAGATCAATCCAACATTCCAGCGTCTAAGCCCATGAGTCACTTGGCCCATATAACCTTCAGGATGACCCAAGATTCAATGCTACTCTTATAAAGAGCTCCCAATTGATTGAATACATACATGTGGACTAAAAAGACATGTACAAACCGGTGTGAAAATGATTGTTAGCTTTTTTTTTTACTTGATCCACTGTTGCATGATCCATGGAGTTAAAGGTGAAACGAATATATTATTTTTTATGATATTTTAACTCATTATACAAAAAATACCCCAAGATGCATTTTTTTTGTTCAACTAATATCTATGCACCTTTTTCTTCTTGTTTTTTTCCGACACAGCACCTGATAAATGATATTTGCCTATATACCCATTAAAAACTTAAAACATAGTACATATACTAAAATATTTGGAAGTGTTTCTTCCATAATCTAACCTCATATAACCTTAAAAAAAATTCGTATGTATCCCTATAAACTCTTAAAATATCACGAATTTCATATATATCCCTATAAGTCTCAAAATATCATATATACCCATAAAAATTAAAAAATTTGACATATGAAGGAAGGAGATAATAATGAAACAACTTTCTTCCTACAAAATAGTTTTCATACACACCCTGAATAATATGAAAATACTTAGTTGTCTGCCTTTTAACTCACTTCACACTCAATCTTAAATGGACATGGTCCATGTAGAAAAGACATTTATTATGACTGCGGCTCATTGAAATAAGACCAATTGCATATACACATGCTTCACAACACATCTGGTCCATAGCTTTTTAATATAAAAAATTAATAATGCGACCAGCGTAGCAAACTATATAGACCATACTAACAAACCCACTATACTAATGCCGTCATCATATGAGTAACAGAGGATCAACATGTATATTAACTGTTATAATGGAGATCTCAAATACCCCAAGTTATTCTCTCTCATCTGATGCGTGGCTTTTTCTCACATATTTCACATATACCCTTCCAAAAAATTTAAATCACCAAATTTGGTTCATGATCTCACATCTACCCTTGTAAAATGTAGAATAACATATTTTCATAAAAAATGTTGATTCATTTTTCTATGTTTTATAACATTCTTAGATACCAATTGAATTATATATAAGTGTACTACTAATAAAACATAACAAATATTCATACATGTAAATAAACTAGGCTGTTAAATTTAAAGAATATTTAATTATTATATTTTAAAACATAGAATGTAGAAGTTTGAAGCTAATATTTCATATTATGATGCAATATTCAATAAAATATCTCTTTTGAAGCAAACACGGTAAAAATGATCAATTATGTTCAGACCGAAGCGGAGCGAGGGTAGATCCTAAGTGTAATAGTCTTTGAACATAGTTCTAAAAATTGATCTTGGTGGCCGATTAGTTGGCAATTAGTCGCTTTGCGGTGCCCACCTGGAATCTCCGAAAAAGAGTTCTCGAAATTCTTGACTGAAATTAAAGTATAAAATTGTCACGATAGTTCTAAACATAATTCTAAATATAGGTCAATCTGTTGATCTTTATGGTTTTCTGCAAAGCGACCATAAAGGGGCCGTCAAGTGCCGATTAAGGCTGATTTTCCTGCTAAGGCTCTTTTTTGGGCCCACTTTTTTCCCCTTTTATTGAATATGTGGTGAATATGTTTTCTGAGTATATGTTTTTTTGTATTATTTCATACAAAAATTATAATATATAATGTTAAAAAATAAAAGTCCATCTAGCCTCTAATTAGTTTGAGAAAAGCTCACTTTTGCCCCCTGAACTTTTCAAAATTGTTCAACTTGCCCCCTCAACTTTTTTTTGCACACTTTTGCCCCCTAAACTCTTCCAAATGTTCAACTTGCCCCCTCCATCCAGTTAAATGCCCAGTCAGCAGTTAACTGATTGCGTGGCATGCCCAGTCAGCCTCTTCCCTTTCTTCTCTTCGCTCCTGACTCTTCTCCTTCGCTCTCTTCTCCTTCGCTCCTTCGCTCTCCGACGAAGAAGCCATGGGCCATGGGACGAAGAAGCCTACAGACAACGCATCATCTCCGACAGATCCCTCTCCTACCGCACCGTCTTCAGAGCCCTCTTCTCCCCTTCCTCCTCCTTCAACTCTGGTCCCGACACAGTCGTCGTCGCTTGCAGCGACGGCTCGCTCTCCGCCTACTCCCTCGCCTCTTGCGTCTCCGCCGCTTCCGGTACTGGTACGGAGTACTGTAACGGTTCTAGAATAACCGATACGCACAAGCTCATAATACACGTGTAAATCTGTAACGGTTCTTTAGAATATCCGATACGCACAAGCTCGTAATACACGTGTATATCTGTAACGGTTCTTTAGAAGGAACCGTTACTATTTTGTATCGGTTATTTTTTGAAACCGATACGAAAAGTGTTTATTCTGTAACGGTTGTTTGAAGGAACCGTTGCTGATTATGTGCGTTTTATATCGGTTATTCTAAAGAACCGTTACAGATGCGTGTATTATGAGCTTGTGCGTATCGGTTATTCTAAAGAACCGTTATAGTACTCCGTACCAGTACCGGAAGCGGCGGAGACGCAAGAGGCGAGGGAGTAGGCGGAGAGCGAGCCGTCGCTGCAGGCGACGACGACTGTGTCGGGACCAGAGTTGAAGGAGGAGGAAGGGGAGAAGAGGGCTCTGAAGACGGTGCGGTAGGAGAGGGATCTGTCGGAGATGATGCGTTGTCTGTAGGCTTCTTCGTCCCATGGCCCATGGCTTCTTCGTCGGAGAGCGAAGGAGCGAAGGAGAAGAGAGCGAAGGAGAAGAGTCAGGAGCGAAGAGAAGAAAGGGAAGAGGCTGACTGGGCATTTAACTGGATGGAGGGGGCAAGTTGAACATTTGGAAGAGTTTAGGGGGCAAAAGTGTGCAAAAAAAAGTTGAGGGGGCATGTTGAACAATTTTGAAAAGTTCAGGGGGCAAAAGTGAGCTTTTCTCAATTAGTTTCGATTAATTTCTCTTGGCGTTACACGGTGAGTAGCCGATTAATTCTTTTTTGAGTAAATCTAGCCGATTAATTCTGCGGAGCATTTTATGTAATATTGCAGTTCAAAATAAGAATGAGTAAAATAACCAAATTGAATGGAAGCATATGTTTATATTATAAAAGACTAAACAAGTTGGGATTCAATGTAATTCTCATTTAGACTTTTTGAATGCATATTTAATTCTAAATATAATTTGTTACATCCTATGTTGCACGGATACGGACACGGGTGTCGTGTCCGACACGACACTGACACGGCGACACGGCAATCTCAAAAAAACCTCCGGACACGACACGTTTTATATATATATAATATAATATATTTATTTTATGTTTAAAAAATATAAATAATATAAAAAACATAAACTAAATTGATAATAACTTGATTAGTAACGATTTTTTAAAATCTGTAACGATTTTGGACTACTTTGTAAGTTGTAACGGTTAATTCATAAAAACCGTTACTAAATACACTATTAGTAACGGTTTTTATCAAAGAACCGTTACAGAATTGCAATATCTGTAACGGTTTATTATAAACCGTTACAGATTGTATGCATATTAGTAACGGTTTTCATCAAAGAACCGTTATAGAATTGCCAATATCTGTAACGGTTTATTATAAACCGTTACAGATTGGATGCATATTAGTAACGGTTTTCGTCAAAGAACCGTTACAGAATTGCCAATATCTGTAACGGTTTATTATAAACCGTTACAGATTGTATGCATATTTGTAACGGTTCTTTCATAAAAACCGTTACAGATCTATATGTAATTTTTTTTTTTTTTTGCATTGTGTGTTTTAAATTTATTATAAACCGGCCCTGATCATATCTCATATAATATTTCATAGTTCATAGTTCATAGTTCATAGTGATAGTTCATAGTTCATATTAATACAAAAATAATCTAATTAAAAGCACAAAATATGAGGTCCATACTTCATTCAAACATCCACTAACCACAAAACCAAATTTAACCTAATTCAAAAGTACAAAAATCATAACTAGATTATAGAGTTCATACAATAACATAACCACATCTAATTTGCCTCATCATCAAACAAAATGCGCTCTAACTCCGGCTCATCGAGTGAGAGATCCGCCCTTTGAAGTTGCTCCGCACCATCAAATGGCTCAAATTGATCACCTCCCACATCCCACATCTTCGTGTCTCCTTTCAAATACTCGTTTGACCTTCTTGAAAGAAGTCGTAAATTAGAGTGCACAAACACCAAATCCTCCGCCCGTTGTGGTGTCAGTTGATTCCTTTTTGCACTATGAATAAAGGAATATGTACTCCAATTTCTTTCCGAACATGATGACGAGCATGGTTGACGAAGCAACTTAAAAGATAAAATTTGAATATTTGGCGTTGACATGCCATTCACTGCCCACCAATTTATTGGATCCATCTCTGACCTGTCGCTAATGGACTCAAATTCATCAAACGGGCTACTAAAAATCGAGAATCTTGCAAATTCTTCTTTTACAGCTCTTCTTTCTTCGGGATTTAGGAAAAACTTTGTGAAGCATTTGTTTCTCATGTTTGCTATATCAATATCCAAGTGCGGAGGCACACGTCCCGCACATTGACTAAGCCAACTCTGACTATAGTAGCTGTCATAAAAAAATACAAGCAAATAACCATGTTAAAATAAGAATTATTAAAATGTGAAATAATGCATAAATTAAATATTAATTGGAATACCGTGGATGGAGAGAATGAGCTAAGCAATGAAGCGGTGTGTTGCTCTTTGACCATCTATCTGTTAGAATCGTGTTTACAACCTCAAAAAAAGAAGATTGTTCATTTTCATTCTTTCCTTCTTTCCGATAGATAGCAATTTTAACCTTACGAATCATTGAATCCCACATATCATACACCATATGCAAGCACGGTTTATCGGTATCGGCTATTCTCAACATCTCATAAATAGGCTCAGTAAAAGCAAGAATATACTCAATTTGCTTCCAAAAAACGGTTTCATCCAAGATCAATTCTCTTACCCGGTTTGCTCTTGCTTCACTTCCATCTCTATAAGTAGACCACCTATTGTCGATGACTAGTTGATTTGGTAAAGGAACATATTTTGGGGTTAAATTTTTCGCCTTAAGTTCGGCCTCATCTTGTAATTGTTTCAGATTTATGAGGTTTTCGGCCGTTACTTTATCACAAGGTTTAATACCCGAGCCACTTATTCGAAGTAAATGCGCCTTAACCCTTTGATATGACCCGCTGAAACTTTTTTCGCATAAATTACACGTAAACCTAGTGTTTCCTCCACCTTCATGTTTTGTAAGCTTTGTAACATATCGCCAAAGTGGAGTGTTCTTAGAAATAGAATCAATTGAACCGGTTGATACACTAGTAATGCTTGGGCTAGATGAATGACTTTCCGTGGTCATTGTCTATTTCTATGAATTTTGCAAAGAAAAAAAAATCATCTATAAGGTCAGAGAGGTCTGGTCCAGATCTGAACATTTTAAAATTAAAAATCCAAATCACTCACTCAGTCACTTGAGATAGGGAGAGAAGAGAACTCAGAGAAGCTCCAGTACAGTCACGAAGCTCCTGTCGGCCGATCGTCGCACAAAGAGGGGAGGATCGTTACTGGATCGTCGCGAGGAGAAGGAGGATCGTCACGAAGCTCCTGTCGGCCGATCGTCGCGAGGAGAACTCGGTTGCCCTGTCTGTCGCACGAAGAACCTCAAGCAGTACACGCACGAGAGAAGTTTGAAGGGGAGAGGCGCCGACAGTCAGAGACTCAGAGAAGAAAGAAGGGGAGAGGGATTCTGCGACTGAAGGGGAGAGAAGAGAGAAGGGGAGAATTTAAGAAAATTTGTAACGGTTCTTTCATAACAACCGTTACTAATTACACTATTAGTAACGGTTTTTATGAAAGAACCGTTACAGATTTGCTTAAATAGTCCAAAATCTGTAACGGTTTATTATAAAAACCGTTACAGATTTGCTTAAACCGTTACAGATTGTGGACTTTGTAACGGTTCTTTCATAAAAACCGTTACTAATTTTAAGCCCGCCGTGTCCAATCCGTGTCCAAAACGTGTCCAAAACGTGTCCCGCCGTGTCCTGCCGTGTCCGAGCCGTGTCCATATTTTTTTTAACAATAAAATATTAGGACACGCGATTTGAAGTGTCGGACACGTGTCGGAGGCGTGTCCGAGCCGTGTCCGTGTCCGACACGTGTCCGACACGTCTACGGCTCATTTCGGAGAGCGTCCGCGTAACATAGGTTACATCAAATGAAAAAATTAGTTTCTTCTTAATTATAATATTTATAATTTCATAATAATACTAAAACGTGGCATGTTATCAATATAACTTGCATTAAATAGTTTGGGCTGTTTATAAATCTCAAATATTTTGGGGCTGCTTATGCTATTCATGCTGAGAATAATTATAATTGGGCCCAATTCAATCAAAATAAACCCACAACATCACTCTCCTAAATCAGAAACTTTAATCGAAGAAACCCTTATTGGCGGCGATGTACTGGCTGATGCAGCGGATTTCCGCCATGATCCGCCCGGCGGCGGCGGCGACGGCGGTTCAGACTCGGGGAATTAGGGTCCAGGTGAGGGACGGGAACGTGGAGCAGGCGCTGAGAGTGATGGAGCGGAGGATGCGCTCCAGCGGGATGGAGCGCCTGATCAAGCGCCAAGTCGAGCACCACATCAAGAACTCGGAGAAGAAGGTTCTCGCGAGGAAGAATCTCATGCTTAAGGTCAGATCGCAAGAGATGGGCCGCAAGCTCAAGGCCATTCTCATGAAGAAATTGAGGTTTGTGTTTGTTTCTTCCATTTCCTTCATTTCGATTTTAGGGTTAATTACCTAATAATCAATCAGGAGATTATTGTTATTTCTTTGATTTTATGGAGTTTGGAGATTTGTGTTCTAAATACATTTGTGAATTTGCTTTTTCGCAGGGACGTGTGAGAGAACTGGATCTTGCGGAAATTAGATAAATAAATTTTCACTGATGGTTTATGAGAGGTTATTTTATTGATTTCTTGTGATTTTTATGTCAGCTCTCTTTCGAATTTTTGTAGAAAAGATCATAAGATTGTTGTGGAAGAAAAAATTGCTCTATGTTGTTACTCATAGGATGTTTTGTCATATGAATCAATGTTTCGTGTTCTTGAGTGATACAAAATGATATTGTTGTGAGTACAATAAACCAGTTCTAAAACTTATACAAGGAAATTTTGCAAAAGAGCCAATGTATTGTACCTGAAAGCTAAATTGCAAAAAGCGCATCACCTCTGCATTATTGAAAATTGTAGAATAGCAAATTCAAAATTTTATCTTGTCATAAGTTATAGTTGATAGTGTTAATTTACGTTTGCTTGGTCATTATAATTAACTCCATCACTTTACTTTTAACTTACTTGGTATTCTTATTGTATTACATCACCTCAGTTAATAATAATGTTTTATTGATATTATTTAGAAGGTAGAATTATCATGATATTTATGTGAACATGAAATTTATCCCGTTCTGACTTCCTTGCTTAGGGAAACACAAGTTCTATTACTTTCTCCCGTGAGTAATGTTTATTGAGTAGGTGAGTTGGGATTTTTGCCATTGGAATGTTTATTGAGAGAACTCAAGACTTTGCCGGACTGTGAATTGAGTCGGTCAATGCCCTAATCAAACCAGGCCTTTATTACACTTAATTAAGAAAAAAAATCATAGGTGTATTTTGTTTGAGAAAATAGCAGGCATGATAACACTTTTTCATGGCGGACAAACAAGAAACAATAAAAAGCAGAACCAGGATAATATGCAATACCAGTGCCGAGTCTTTCTCTTTGGTTAATAAAGTATTTGTTTACGATAATCAATGTTTGACACATTATTTAGTATCTCGGGTCTCGGCTAGGCTACTTTCTTCATTTCATTCTCTTTTGTTCCTCAAAAAATTATTAATCGCAAGCTTGTGATGTGTACTTACATGCTTTTCTTTTTTTGTAGATTTTTATGTGTCCTCATTTTAAATATTTCTATGATGTATGTGTTATGTCTGATGAACTCTTTCATCATATCAATACATATCAGCAAATATATCAGATATAAACATAATCATATTATGCTTCGATTATTTAACCATTTACGATATAAGACTTGATGCATATGATAATCCCATTTAGAGATCAACTTATTAAGAGAGTCACCACTATTCAAGAGTTCGCAACTCTTGCGATTGCTCATTTTCGGTTGCAGCTTTTGGTTGCACTCCTTGGTTACAACCTTTTGGACATAACCTCAAGAATATAATCCATTAAAATATATAATAAAAATTTAATTATATAAATATATATTCTATATAGGCGTCACATATTCTTGTATGTACTTTGCCGAGAGAAGAAGATTAAGCTGAAACTATATCAATATGAAATTCAAAACATGAGAAAATTCAAACGAGTTTATATAAGAACATCTTATATTAATCGTGCTGCTTGTTGTAACTTTGGATTAATGTAGAATCAATTTCATTTAATTATTTATTATTTAGGATTAACTGTAAATATTAATGCACATAAGCAAAAGAGTTCATCACTTAAAACAAAAACAAAAATTCCTTTCAAAGAATTAGTAATTCTCAATCACAAGTTGTGTGCTCATGATAATATCTTCCCACACTGTAGCACATACAACAACAACATCAACGATACCATCTACTAGTTTCAAGAAAGAAAAAGCTTTAATCTCATATTTACATTAGTAATTACCATAGTTGCAAATAGCTCGCTATAGTTTCGCTATAGCACGAAACGCTACGAGTCAACGGCAAAACGCTGCATGCTTAGAATTTTTTTACGCTATATCTTTTTGATTCTAAATATCATATTTTGAGGTATAAAAATAAGATATTTAAATGGGAAATTAGAAATCACGACGGGATTCTGTAGCGACGAATTGAAATTATATATTGTTTTCTCTGCATTTCTATATACGCTATATATTGTTTTCATTTTTTAAAATATATAATGTTTACTGAATAAAATTTTATATATTGTTTGTTTTCAGTTTATATGTTTTTATATACTGTTTTCATTTTTTTAAATATATATTGTTTTACCGAATGAATTTTTTATATACTATTTTTTTTTCCAGTTTTTATATACCGTCACTACAGTACCGTCATGTACTATCAGCTCTCTATTTAAATTTAAGAACTTATTTAATGAAGAAATAGTATAATTATGATGTTTTTTGATTAAAAATAAGTTAAATTATCATTCTTCTTTTATAAAAAAAATGTATTTCCTCTAAATGATATTTAATCCGCTACATATTATAACATCCGCTATATCGTACGGTGTCGCATTCGCTAAGCGCTATATGTTACAAAAATGATCTCAACGTTGCAAACTGCTAAACATTATTTGCAATCTTGATAATTACTAATTAGTAAATAATTGCCAACTCAAATAGGTGACTGATAAGTGAACTTAGTGTTAACTCAAAAAAGAAAAAAAAATAAAACAAAATAATGTTTTATGAAAAACAATATATGAACAAAGAATGCACATAATCTCAAATTCTATTTAACATGGTTAATAAAGTTAATCTTGTTATTTTTATTATTAATAACTTGTTTGACGAGGAAAGCACAGCTGGAGTGGAACGTGTATACTCTCAAAAAAGTCAGTATTCAGTACAGCACGATCAAAGAAAGAAAGGTAAAGCGAACAGTTCTTAATCAGAAGATAATTCATTGCTAAACATTGGTGCTATACGCTACGCCATACTAAATTAAAAACATGGACATAGTAACGCTATACTCGACAGTGAATTTGGACTTCTCCTTAACTGCTCGCTCAAAAAAGGTTCTTTGGCATTATCATGTAGCAGGTAACTCGTACTCTCCTCCTGATCAATTAACCACACAACAATGGAGGCGAAAAGGAGAGGGAGAGGAAGACGAAGACGGAGAGGGGGAAATTCTCACCGTTTCTCTCCCGAGCGGAGGCTTCAAGAAGAGAAAGGTACGGGTTCTCCTCTTTTTCCTTCTAATTACGTCACCCTCAAGCAGCTCCAAGAACGGAGACTCAAGGAGAAAGAGAAAGGTAAATGCCCTTCCGTTGGCCCAATAGAATCAAAGAATGGTGGTGGAGGGGAGGGGAAAAGGGGAAACGATTCTCCCTCTTTACCTCCCAAGTTCGTTTCGCTGAGAGACCTCCGAGAACGATGGCTTCGGGAAGAGAAAGGCAGGAGTGGTGAAAATTCCTCTCTCCAATCTAACAAGGAGGAGAAAGAGAAAGATAAAGGTAAAAGGCCTTTCGTGCACCAATTAGAATCAGAGAACGTGGGTGGAAAAAGTTCTCCCCATTTGCCTCCCAATTATTTTTCGCTGAGAGACCTCAAAGAACGAAAGCTTCGAGAGGAGAAAAAAGTGAATTCTTCTCTTTTTCCTCCCAATTATGTCACCCTTAAGATGCTCAAAGAACAGAGACTAAAGGAGGCCAATGGTGAGAATTCCTCTCTCCAATATAACAAGGAGGAGAAGGAGAAAGAGAAAGCTAAATGCCCTTCTGAATCAGAGAAGGGAAAAGGGGGAAACGATTCTTCCCTCTTCCCACCCAACTATGTGACTCTTAGACAGCTTAGAGATCTGAGACTGAACGAGCAACAAGAAGAAGAAGAAGAAGCTGAGAAGAAAAGGCTTGAGAAGATCAAAGAACAAGAAAGGGCAGATGAGGCGAGACGGCTTAAAACTGAGACTGAGAAGAAGATTGCTAATCCGACACGAGATAAAAAATCTGAGATTTTGTTTAAAGATGGTCTTGTGAAAACGGGTTTTACTCTAGTGTGGAGGCCTGTGTCGGCCTTACCAGATACTTCCTTGACTGGATCTGTACCGGTGCAAGATAAGGGCGGTACGGCTGGTGAAATTCTCACAGTTTCAGCTGAAGAGACAAAGAAGAATAGGAAGAAAGAGAAGAAGAAGAAGAAGAAGAAGAAGAAGAAGAAGAAGACAAAAAGGATTTCCAAGAAGAAGAATGGTGAGGGTTTTAGAATTTCTGAGAAGGCAGAGGGCGAGAAGGTAATTTTACCCGAGTCGAGTCGCGAGAAAATTGTAGTTGGCAAAAGGATGAAATCATCTGAAGTTGAAAGTAGTTTGGAGGAGAAAGGGAAGGGTAAAATGGTCAATTTACCAGAAGCGAGTCCTCAAACGGCGAAAGTTGTTGAGTCCATGAATGGGTCTGAAATCGAGCATGGCAGGAAGGAGAAGAGGAAGGGTAAAATGGTCAATGTGCAAAAATCAAGGTATCAAACAGTGAAAGGATATGAAATTAAGATAGTTGTGGAGGAGAAGGGGAAGGGTAAAATGGTCAATGTGCAAGAATCAAGAGATCAAATGGTGAAAGGATATGAAATTAAGAATGTTGTGGAGGAGAAGGGTAAGGGTAAAATGGACCATCTGCAAGAATCAAGAGATCAAACGGTCAAAGGATACGAAATTAAGAATGTTGTCAATCAGAAGGGGAAGGGTAAAATGGTAAATGTGCAAGAATCAAGGTACCAAACAGCTGAAGGATCTGAAATTAAGATGGAAGAGAAGGGCAAGGGTAAAATGATCAATGTAACAGGATCAAGAGACCAAACAGTTATTGTTGATGGAAGAAGGAACTGGATGGCTGAGACGAGAGGACGGAGAGATCCAAGGGCTAAGAGCTTCACTGCAGGAGGTGGATTGATTTGGGTTCCCAAGAAAAGCTCTTAATTAGTTAGTTAATTAATTACGAATTCTGGTTATGCAATTGAATTTCTAAGATGTTAATCATAGCTTGCATGTGGGATTTGTAATGCCCACTGCAATTAAGAAAAAAAGATATATATTTTCAGAGTTGTCTTTTTGAAACATATATTGAGTTATAATTATAAGTAACTACTCTACTTGTCTTCATATTATCTCATGGATATTTGTGTAGGGGTACAAAGAAATTATCCCATTTTTTCTTTTATCAGTTGTAACATGATTTTGTTTTAATTATCAGCTGTAATATTTCAAATTCCAGCTCCTTCTTCAATGCTTTGCAAGGCTGGTTTCCAATGGTTACTGCGCGATTCAGATTTCTCAAGGTGAAATCAGAATTATTCAATGTTTCTTGCTGCTCTGATTCCAATTTTCCAATTTTATCCTTTTCTTCCCTGATTTTCGCTGCTTCATCCTATAAGTAAATATTAAATGCTTAGTACTGGTACATAAAAAATTATAAAAATTGAAAGATGGTTAAATACATACTATTTGCAAGCCCTGTGAGGTGCAAAACTTGTCATGTTTTCTAAGCAATTGGCTCAGCCTCACACGGCATTTCGACTTGAACTCCCTCAAAACCTCTAGTCATAACAATTTCACCCATTTAATACAATAAACAACTAAAAACTTGTACTCCAATTTCTTCTAAAAATCAAACGAAACAAACAAAACGAAAACAGAAAACCAACCTTCAAATGTAACAAGGCGGTATGTGTTTCTGAGTAGGAGATTATCGTTTGGACAGAGTAACTTCAAATACTTCACTCCATTTTTACTTGTGTTTTTGTCCGTAGTATAACGGGTTATTACGACAGCCACATAATGGCCAGGATTCGTATCCATGATGTGGCAGGCTCTGATTGGCCAGTATATCCTCTCAGTTTGTCCTTCTGGGTGTTGAATTTCTGTCATTGGTGCAATTGCTACTTGACAATTTCCCATTCTTTTTTGCTAATTCTCTCCCTTTTTTCTCTCTTATTTTTTGACTTTTTTTTTTTCAATTTTGTGGATAATATGGAGGAGAGACTGAGAGATGATATAAAGGGAGTGATTTAGTGAGGTGAGAGGTTGCATTCAGCCATGTTATTATTTATAGGATTTGATGTTTTGAGAATTTCCATACATAAACTAAAAATATTTGTTGGTCCTTGCAAATTGTCCCCTAACAAGAAGGTCACAAATATATATTTGTCAGGTTTTTTTTTTTTTAATCTCTACCTAATCTAATAATCAGGTTGTTACCCTATTATTTTCTCTTCAGATTTCAGAAGGCATCAAATGATTCTAAAGACTAATCCTGAAATTAAGATCAATGTACCCAACTCTGAAAATGATTAATGATGGGGAAAATGGGAAATTAGTTGAAATGGTAAATCAATTAGGATTTAATGGAATTGATGTTCTTTTCTTATCTTGAAAAGATTGAAATTGATTGTGTGCGCGGTAGATGGCTTCCGCATGATCCAACCTAGATGGTCTTGACGGACGGAAAATCTGTTTGGACGATAACCGATTGAAAGGTGCTTGGTGGCACGCATGGTTTGAACGTCACAGATTAAGCATAATCCGAAAGATATCTTTAAGTTTTATTTATTTGATTTAACCGATACGCATCGATCCTCGGATTGGTTTTGGATAAAATTTAGTTTTCTGCTGCGTTTAAATACGTCCGAAACCCAACAGTGCTATCAAAGTGACGTGTGTGTTTCGGTTAAATTGAGAAAGTATATATGAGATATATACTATTTTGATACATTTTATAATTCTGATTTATAGTTTATAAGGCTTGCTTATTAAATATTCAAGTATTGAATAGTTTTAAAATGAAAAACATTAATTCAAGTGTTGAATTTTCGATGCGAATGGATGCGAAAGTTCGAGGATTCTTGAGAATGTGCATGTGATTTACCAAATTCATGAAAAAGTGTGTGCAATAGTTGCAACAAAAAAAGAATTAAATTCACGAAAGGATGCATATGATACATAAATTCATGAAAAGGTGTGATCCTAAAAGCATATGCAAGAGTTGAAATAAAAAATGTATCTAATATAATGGTATAAAGATATATTTTGCTTAATCCATAATCAAGTTGGCAGCCAAGTTTATGCATGGAACATTAAATGAGATTTGAATGGCCACATCGTTTATGTATGTTTATACTTATCTCCATCTTGATGAAACTTAGGCGCCTTTTGAATAATCTCGTTAAACATCAAGTTACACTTGCATCACATCCATTGGTCGAAATTTTTAGTCATCGGTTGGACGGAACATACCAAATCATGTAACATGTAATTGATAAGATCATATGTTACACATGTTATGTGATTGCAAATTATACAGTAACGTACTACTTAATTGATCCATAATATATATAACTACATTATGGTTTCATGCAAGAGTTGCACATATAAGTCATAGTATCTGGTTACAGGCATTTCGGATGCAAATTATATAGTTGTATGTGATATTTACTTGATCACATATTGGATGTGATTTGAGAGCTTGGTAAAATATCACCAAAACGTGTGACCAAAAAATACAACTGATGAATATGATCCAAAAGTTGCAATCAAATGATATGATACAAAAGTTGCAACCAAAAGATATGATTCAAAAGTTGCGACCAAGATATATAATCAAAGGTTGTGTCTAAGAGGTGTGACTAAAGATGCGATCCAAATATCACGTCTAAGAGGTGAGACCAAGAGATATGATGAATGTGTATGATCCAGAAGTTGCATCCAAGGGTCATGTCCAAGAAGTGCAACCAAGATGTGTGACTGAAGAGGTACAATCGGAAGAGTTGTGACCTCTTGAATAGTTGCGACTTCATGAAAGGGTGTATACGATGAATTGACTTCTTGAAATGGTGCATGTAATGCATTGTTTCATGAAAGGTTGCATGTGATGCATTGAATTCATGAAAGTATACATATGATGGATTAACTCATATGACAGGTGTTGACTCATTGTCTTGACTCTTAACTGTATTGACTGTGTTGACTATTGACCCATTGTCTTGACTCTAGCCGGGAGTTGAGCAACAAAACTTTATCGCCAACCTTGTACTCTTTTTTGCGAATAAGTTTGCCATGAGCGATGGTCAACTTCTCTTTGTAAATTCTCGAATTGTCATAAGCTTCAAGACAATGTTCTTCCAAGTCTTGAATTTGCATTTTTCTCAATACCGCATCTTTTGGGCAATCTTGGTTGACTTTCTTGATTGCCCAAAAAGTTTTGTGCTCAATTTCTACCGGTAGATGACAAGTCTTTCCATACACGAGTTTGAAAGGAATCATCCCTATCGGTGTCTTGTATGCGGTATGATAGGCCCATAATACATCCCCAAGCCTTTGACTCCAATCCTTGCGAGAGGGATTAACCACTTTCTCAAGGATTGTCTTAATTTCAGCTTGGCCATTAGTTTGGGGATGGTATGCGGTCGACATACGATGTTGAACTTGATAATTTTTCAAAAGTGATTCGAGATATTTGTTGTTGAAATGAGAGCCCCTATCGCTAATGATAGCTTTAGGTACTCCAAAACACTGAAAGATGTTCTTTTTAAGGAACTCGATCACCGTTTTGGAGTTGGCATCTATTGTTGGTATTGCCTCAACCCATTTAGACACGTAGTCGACACACACAAGAATGTACAAATAACCATTCGATTGAGGGAAATGGCCCATGAAATCTATCCCCCAAACGTCAAAAAGCTCAGAAAACAGTAAAGTTTTAAGAGGCATTTCGCTTTTGCGGGTTAGATTACCCATTCTTTGGCAATTCTCACAACTCTTTACAAAGGAATGAGTGTCTTTGTAAAGAGTTGGCCAATATAAACCGCTTTGGAGCACCTTGCTACTTGTGCGTTGGGCCCCAAAGTGGCCTCCACATTCTAAAGAGTGACAGAAGGATAATACTGAATTAAAGTCGCAATCGGGCACACACTTGTGCACCATTTGATCGTAGCAGATTTTGTAAAGGAGCGGATCTTCCCAAAAATAGTAGCGCGAGTTATTCTTGAGTTTGTCCTTTTGAGCGCGAGAGAGCGTGTTCGGCATTTGACCTATCTCCAAAAGGTTGACGATGTCTGTATACCAAGGTATACTCGCCTGGATTGCATAGAGGTGCTCGTCAGGAAACAACTTGTTGATCGGAAGAATATCGCCTTCTTTTGTCGGGAGTCGATTAGGATGGTCGACGACGAGATTCTCCGCGCCCTTCTTGTGTCGTATCCCCACATTAAATTCTTGAAGGAGGAGAAGCCATCGTTAGAGGTGCAGTTTGTACTCCTTCTTCTTCATCAAATACTTCAGCGCTGCATGATCGGAAAACACAACCACTTTTGTCCCGACCAAATATGATCGGAACTTTTCCAAGGCATATACAATAGCTTGTCAGTGGTAGTGTAATTGCGTTGTGCATCATCGAGTGTCCAAGAAGTGTAATATATAACGTGAGGATCCTTACCAACTCGTTGGCCCAAGACGGCACCAACGCTCAATCCACTCGCATAGCACAAGATCTCGAATGGGAGGTTCCAGTCGGATGGTTTGATTATCGGGGCGGTGCACAACTTCTCCTTCAAGATGTCGAAGGCCTCCTTGCACGCGTCGTCAAACTCGAATTTGACATCTTTTTGGAGAAGGCCACACATCGGTTGCGCAATCTTGGAGAAGTCGCGTATGAAGCACCTGTAAAAGCCCGCATGGCCCAAGAATGAGCGGACGTCCTTCACAAACTGAGGGTAAGGTAACGTCTTGATTACTTCAAACTTCGCCTTGTCCACCTCCAGACCTTTCTCGGAAACAAGATGACCTAGTACAATCCCTTGGCTCACCATGAAGTGGTACTTTTCAAAATTCAAGACAAGGTTAGATTCGACGCACTTCTCCATTATTAGCCCCAAATTGGTTAAACACTCATCACATGAGTTGCCATAAATGGAAAAGTTGTCCATAAAAACTTCTATAAATTTTGAAAGGTATTCAGAGAAAATGGAAATCATGAACCTTTGAAATGTACCTGGAGCATTGCACAACCCGAAAGGCATTCTTCGATACGCGAAAGTACCGAAAGGACAAGTAAACGTCGTCTTTTGCTGGTCGGCGGGATCAATCGCGATTTGGAAGTAACCTAAATACCCATCGAGAAAACAATAATAGGGTCGGCCTGCCAGTCGCTCAAGCATTTGGTCGATGAAAGGAAGAGGGAAGTGGTCCTTCTTTGTTGCCGTGTTGAGTTTGCGATAGTCAATGCAAACTCGCCACCCATTTTGTACTCGTGTAGGCACCTTTTATCCTTTCGAGTTTTCCACAATCGTAATCCCTGTTTTCTTAGGTACCACATGAATAGGTGATACCCATTCAGAGTCAGCCACGGCATAGATTATGCCTGCATCAAGGAGTTTAAGAAGCTCCTTCTTAAGCACTTCCATCATCACAGGGTTCAATCGCCTTTGAGCTTATCTTGAGGGCTTAGCTCCTTCCTCAAGGGCGATCCTATGCATACAAGTTGCAGGACTGATGCCTGGTATGTCAGCCAATGTCCACCCTATCGCCTTCTTGTGTTTCACCAAGACTTCTACCAGGCGCCATTCATGATCGGATGTGAGGTTGGAGGCGATGATGACAGGTAAGGTTTCGTCTGGCCCGAGATATGTGTACTTGAGATTGCTTGGAAGAGGCTTGAGCTCGAGTTTGGGCGCCTTTTCGATGGATGGCGGCGTTCGCTCTCTGAGATCTTGAGCTCCGTCATCATCGGTCCTGAAAAAGAAAAAAACTTCCGCTATTCTGTATTTTTCAGAGTTAAGCAAGTTTATATTTTCATCTTCTTGTACTAGTGTGTCACTTTTATTGCCTAATAAATTGTCATTCTCTTGGGTTTCTAATGTGTTCATATTTTCTAGTTCATACCAAAACTCATCAAAAGAAGTATTTAAAGAGTTTAAAGAATGAGAAGACTCACCTATCAGATGTTCATTGACGAGCTCGTCAATCTCATCAATGATGGAAATACTCGACACGTTGTGGTCGTCAGAGAATTTTATCGCGTCGAATATGTTGAAGGCGATCTTCTCGTTGTCGAACTCCATCGACAAGGTACCCGAATGGCAGTCGATTCGGATTTTCGCTGTCCTGAGAAATGGTCTCCCTAAGAGAATGGTAGAAGAATCTGATGTGCTTCCCATTTCGATGATGTAAAAGTTGGCAGGGAAGACTAGGCCATTTACCCTGACAAACACATCTCTACCACTTCTAGAGGTTGAATTGCAGAGCAGTCTGCAAGGGTCACCAAGACTCGAGTATTTTTCAAACTACCCAGGTCAAGGATCTCGTAAACGGACCTGGACATTACATTTATTGCAGCTCCTAAGTCAAGCATGCACCATGCGAAGTGGTGGTGCCCAATTGTGCAGGGAATGGCGAAGATTCCAGGATCTTTTTCTTTTGGGGGAAGTCGGGCGTTTAGGCTTAAAACGGCCCAAAGGTTTATTTTCTCATTCCGTTTTAACCTTCTTTTATTTGTGCACAAGTCTTTCAAGAACTTGGCAATGTTGGAGAATTTTTCGATGGAGTCAACGATGGCCATGCTCAAAATGGATTAACATGTGTTGTTAATATCATTTTGTATTTACTCAGTCTAATTCTCGATCAGGAAAGAGACTTTGATCAAACTCAAGGATGACATATAATCGTGCCTTGTGATCAAGAAATATATTGTAGAACAAAAGAAATAAGCAAACATCTATTCAGATAGATTTATGATCGCTGATCATTTCATTTAACCTGGATAGTCATGATGCCAGTCTAGAGGTCACACATGACTTACGATCTTTAGAAGATTGTTGCTAGCATTAAGTAAAACCTACACGGTCACACAATGAACTCTATTCATCCGGGAAGAAAATATCTCAAAAATAATTATACTTGTGATGTATAAAGTGGTGAAAGAATAAAGCATTAGATACTGAAATTTTAGAAAGGCCGAAATTTCTCAGGTCGAATGGAACACAGGTTCCAGTCAAACGGAACATATATGGTATGCCTTGGCAGCCACGTTTTCAGTTTTCGAAAGAGTGTTCCGGTCAAACGGAACACAGGTTCCGGTCGAAAGGAACTCTGGCGGCAGGATGGGTTTCCTTATCGAAACTTGGCAATTCTTTCACCCCTCTCTCTAGTATAAATAGAGGGGCATACCCCCTCTATTAGACACACAATATAGAAGCCTTAGAAGCAGCCGTAACACTAGGAGACAGAAGTTCTGTGAGGTTATTTTCGGAAAGTATTTTCGGACTCGTCTAGCCGAGTCTGGTAATTCCGTCTGTCTGAAGTTTGCGTGGATACGAGTAGAGGTTCTCTAACTTAAGAACTTGCGAGCGATCATTCTTCATCCCTAGGAAGAGCAAGGAGATTCGCGGAGTCGAGCTTCAGAAAGGAGAAGGTTGCAAGTCAGAATAGTTCAGACCTACATCCGTTCTTCGTCTCACGGATCGGGAAGATCTGAGGTATAAATTTTAATAGCATAATCTCGTACTTTTATTCCTTTAATGATGATCCTAGGAAGGGTTGTGTCACGTCTCAAAATCATCATGCACAACACATATCGATATATATATAGAGCAATAGCAGAGTCAAAACAATACAAACCAGCTCTCACCATGTAAAACTAAAAACAAGATCTACAAACTATAAATACAACTACGACTACTAGATAAAAATATACACTAGTGCTGGCGCTCTCTGCTACGCTCTCAAAAGAATCTACGTATGCCACCACCTCCTGCCTCAAGCGCTACCTGGGAATATTGGCTGAGCGTCAGAAAAGTCAGATAATAAAATATTATCCACTACTACAGCTACTACCCTACTGGAATGATAAATACTACACTTCTACGAAACACTGCCACCACTTATAAGAACTACCACTTGCTACAAAAATTACTACTTTTATAATATAAGTGGTACTACTGAAAATATACATATAAGTATATTTAAAAACTACGATAAGGTTGGCAACCACACGGGATCCACTCATAGACTGCAATCACGGATCTACTTGAGATAAGTCAGTCTGCTGCACTCTCAACCACACGAGAGTGGTGTCTCCAACTTTGCCACAGTGGAAACACGCCCCCTCTAACCACCCGAGGAGACCGTACTGTCACGTCTAACAGTTTGCAAGTTTCGGGAGCGACCCAAAAATTGCTCTCTGGTACCAGGCCCACTAAAAATGTCCGTACATGTGTCTTCCTCATCCATGTGTATAAAAATAATAATTTTCTACCACTATCAGTTATACCACAAGATTTACCACTGGCTACATATTCTACTGAAAATAACTACATTTATATAATATATTAAAAAATAAATAAATAAGTATATAAGTAATTAAATAAATAAATAATAAGATCTTTTAAATACTACCATTAAAACCGTCTCAAAATAAATTTTCTATCGACTACAAGAACACTGAAAACGGATATTGAATGGAGAAGTTATGAATATTTTACTGAATCCAATTCTACTGATCAGACACATCAGTCTAAAACTGATTTCATTCTACTGATAGCAACTACAACTACCTACTGAATAGAAATACTCAAATACTCAGCCATGTATTTTATCTTGGCCTCAAAGCTTATTAATCCAACTATTAATTAATTGGATCATTATAAGTAGAATGCCCAATCCATTTAAATTTAATTAAACATGGCCCAACTCCACAATTAAATCCAACTCATTAATTATTCTCAGCCCAATAAGTATTAAAATTCAGCATATTAAATTTGGCCCATACATTTTTCTTAGTTAAATAATAATCCATTTAAATATTAAAATCCAGCCCAATAACTCTCGGCCCAAACAGATTTTAATTAAAGCTTATTGGATATTTATTTAATGGATATTAAACCCGACCCGTATCCGACCCGTTAAGAACTGAACCCGACCCGATAACTTAAGCAGCTTAATTATCTCTCCTCTTTTCTTCCTCTTCCGCCTCTCCCCTTTCTCTCTCGTTTCTTCATCCCCCAAAACCGAGCCCTATTCAAGCTTCCCTCTCTTCTAACGACAAGGCCAATAGATGGCCAGAACGCCAATATCCAGAAGCCCGTACCATCCCCAACCTCAGCACACTTACAAAAATCGATTTCACAATCTCTCTACTCAATTTCAATTCCTCCCCAAAACTACGTTTTTCATTATTCCGAGCTTTTGATCCGATTTTAATGGCAGTAATCGACATAGCATCAAGATTAAAGGCTCAATCCAACTAATTACCTCAAAAGACTCAAGCTTTACGACTAAGGTGGCTCGTTCTTCTCCGATACGTGAACTCCGGAGATGCCGCCGTCTGACCCGAGCTCCGATCAAGTCGTCTCTGCTCGACTCGACCCCTCTCTACAGACACAAATCTTCCCCCTCTCTCTCTCACCTTCTCTCTTCCTATAGAGAGAAAAAGGGAAGTTTGGTATTTTGAGTTTATTTTGAGCTTTATTTTTTAGTAAGATTTATATCCAAATAATATAAAGAGATGGGTACCGTTTATAATTTTACTGGCCCATTAAAAATCAATAAACGAAATGAATATTAGGATGAATATCTCATAGTGTGAAAAGGGTTCAATCACTAGCATTCACAAGCGGCTCAAAGGCAAGCTGCTCTTTGACCTTGCAAATTTTCACTTTATTATTATTGTTATTATTATTATTTTTTTTTTATTATGTTGTATTATAACAGGTTGAACTTGTAGGTTCCACTGCGCATGTAACGTACATAGTTACTGTTGGGAAAACCGGTAGCCATGTACGTTACATGCGCAGCGGAACCTACGGGTTAAACCCTCCCTACGATCATCGTAAACGATATAAAGGTACGAGATTATGCTATTAAAATTTATACCTCGAATCTTCCTGATCCGGGAGAGAGAAGCGGATGTAGGTCTGAACGAACATCCGTCTTGCTTCCTTCTCCTTCTTAGCTTCTGAAGCTCGACTCTGCAAACCTTCTTGCTCTTCCTAGGGATAAAGAACTTGATCTCTCGCTAATCTCCAAAGCAAGAGATCTCTACTCGTATCCACGTCGAACTTCGAATAGTCGGAATAACTGGACTCGGCTAGACGAGTCCGAAAATACTTTCAGGAGGCTCTCACAAATTCTCTCTCTCTTTCTTTGTATTATGGTCGACTAAAGGCTCTATATTGTGTATCTAATAGAGGGGGGCTGCCCCTCTATTTATACTAAAGAGATAGGCGAAGGATTGATCAGTTACCATAACTAAAAACCTAATTCCAGACCTATTCCGTTGTCGACGGGGTTATTCCGTCGACAACCGAATAAGACTGCATTCCATATGTGAAACCTTGGTTGCCAAGGAATCACTTATTCCGTTCCCAACGAAACCATTCCGTTGGTAACGGAATAAGGCTGTTTTTTTGCACAATCAAACATCTAATGTTTGATTATTTCCTTCACCAATTTATACATCATATGTATATCTGTTTTGAGAGCATTTCCTTCCCGACTAGACGTTGTTCTATGTGTGACCGTGTAGGTTCCATTTAACGCTAGCAACGATCTTCTAAAGATCGTAAGTCATGAGTAACCTCTAGACTGGTGTCATGAATACCCATGTTAAATGAAATGATCAGAGATCATAAACCTATCTGAATAGACGTTTGCTTATTCCTTTTGTTCTATGATATATGTCTTGATCACAAGGCATGGAAGTATATCATCCTTGAGTTGATCAAGGTCTCTTTCCTGATCGAGAATTAGACTGAGTAAATATAAAATGATATTAACAACACATGTTAATCCATTTTGAGCATGGCCATGCATTTCCTTCAGTCCTAGTTCATCAAGGGGCCTAGAGATATCTCCCTCTTAACGAGAGGAACAAATTCCATCTTGGTCACTCACATTTCTCGTCATGATTCAGTGCATATCTAATGATGATCCTAATGATCATCCCGTTAAGGATGATGTCGGATCATTTTAAAGTATGCAGTTCCACATACAGGTATCCATGGTGACCTCAGGTCGTAGGAACAAACAAACTATTCATATGAGAATCACTAATGACATATACCATGCATACTCTCATAGTGTGGTCAGTCCAGTATGTATTCTCTAACACGCACCTATATTTCAGACTTGACATCTCTATGTCCATGATCAGTAGAACATGATCATCCAGTCTGCAAATATACTAGTGTGGATATATAGCTTCTTACTTGAAGTATGTTTATCTCTATAAGCATCCGACATATCACTAGGGACGGTTTAGAATGTCATTCGTTGGTTCACAGTTCTACTATCAAAATCACGTATTCTGATGACGTGAACCCGAAGTGCCATTCATGGTCGTTCTAATATATGTAAATATATTAGTCACCTATACACTCATTCATATATGAACTAAATAAACGTGTTTCTCATAATCTAATCTCTAGTCCAACACTTTGGCCTAGGGCATAATTTCTTCAGTCTCCCACTTGCACTAGGCCAATCTTAAGCATCCATGCTCATTAGGCAATATGACCTTCATGTTCTACTAGCGGGAAATATATGCCTATTAGATTATAGAAATTTATATTGAAAACTTGTAATGTCTACTATTCATCTCTATCATTAGTCGAGAATCTTATGAAACAGGTACTTGAATCCAGTACCTTATTTAGAACTCTTTCCAAATTACTGTATTCGAAATAAACGAATTGCGATAATGATCCATGTTAGGAAAGTGTAATCTCTTACCACTACCTAACTCCTCATAGATCAGGATATCTTAGTTCTTCATAAGAACTTAGATATTTATTCTAGACATCAAATGACTATCATTTGCTCTCTTATTCTCCAAGCATATTGCACAGTACATTGTATGACTTGAAGAATCTTATTCATCCCGCTATCAAGAACTGTTTCTTGTATATTAAACCTTTCAATAAACGGATGATAAGCGCATGTCTTCATTATATGAACGTCGTAGGCAAGATTTCTTTCTTGCATATTGAACTCTTTCAATATATATTATTGAAAGCATAGAATCCAATTCATGTGCCTTTCATTGTTCATATTAATGCCACAAACAAGATCTCTTTCTTGCATATTGAATATTCAATATATGGTTGAAGGTATAAAATCTAATTCTTATATCATTTTATTGTTCATGTGAATGTCATAAGCAAGACCACTTTCTTGCATGTTGAACATTTCAACGTATGGCTGAAAGTATAGAATCTCATTCGTTTATCTCTTCATCATTCATATGAACACCATGAGTAAGAACATTTCTTGCACATCGAATTCTTTCAATATTTTACCAACGTGCTTTATCTTACAACCAGAAGTCTGTATAGACTTCAACTCCTAACTATTAGGATGTGTAAGTTGTAATGCAGGAAGATTGTTGTACTCCCACTGAATTTCTTGAAATCAAGGTGGTCGCATCTATTTTGATTAAGTCAAATTCTTCAATTTACTTTGTCAAATAGATTCATCCTGTGATGCTTGCTTTAATCCATTCATGAATTCGAAGCCTGTAATCTTTCAGAATTCTTGGGATCATAAAACTCTTGCCATGTATCAAAGATACATCCATAGTAAAGTTCCTATAAAGGAATGTGAGTTTTATATCGTTGTTCCATTATTCACAATCGCATTGTGCTATGGAAGTTAGAATTCGTAATATCAACAAGTGAGAAAGTCTTTTTACTATAGCCCAAACTATAGCTACTTTCTTTGCTATTTTTAGGTTATCTATGTACTGTATGCAATGGTCATCAAGCCATTGGATACTCCAATCAAGTTCCAAACTTGACTGCTTGTATATGCGTTGCATCTCAGTTCTCATGGTCCAACCATTTTGAGAACATTGTATCTTCACAGTCTCCTCGGTAGAAAGTCGACTCATCCTCTATGAGCATCTTTTATGAGAGATCATATCTCTCAGCCTAATATCTACCAGATCTATGAGGAGGACCTTATGTTTCAAGTATACCCTTATCAACTACTTGATAGCCTCATTAATAGTTCATCACTAGTATGTGGACCTCGAACCTTTCGAGATGTATTACACTCCCACTGCTTCTTTAGGAGATAAGATCACTTTTAAAGAAGTCTAAATTATGTGTAGCAAACAATTTGAACTCATAATGGATGTAAAACATTATCGAGTTGATATTCCAGAAAGATTGTTGTGTTGACACTGTCAAACCTTTTGACACGAATCGTACTTCAACCTTTAAAGACAACTTGGGACTCTCCCAAACCCATATCACATATGGTGTCCCTTTGAACATGATATTCAGTGTTTAGTATATGTAAGAGTATAAACCTATAAGAGTCTCGGAGGCATAGACTGAATCTTATCTAATAAGTTTCATCTTCTTCTTTATGTGCACATCGTGAGATGCTGCATATAGAATTAATTGTGAAATACTTTTCACAATTTCTAAGATAATTATCAAACTATTGACTCAAATACTTGCCACTTCGATCTGATCGAAGTGCTCTTATTATCTTGTCAAGGCGATATCAAATTTCATTCTTAAATGCTTTGAACATTTCAAACATTTTGTGTTTCATTAAGTAAACCTTTTACTTAAAACACTTTAATATGAAATTCTGATATTCCTTATTTCTAGCCGGCTTGCCTTTTGTCTCTCGTGCATCTATATGCATGAGACTCAACAAACTATCCCATCAACTTTGTGATGGTTGCCGATTCTTATCATCTTGTTCGATAAATAAAATTCGCACGTCTCAATTGATCCTAGATCCAATGAGTCTAACGTTCCACATAGGGTGGAGTTTAGAAATACGATTCTCATTCTATGACTTAGATGACATTGCTAGAAGTATGGAATCAACGGACTTATTATTTAGCATATAAATGTTATTTTCTAAGTGAACATTTCAAATAGATAAATCTAGGAAAATTTTATTATTCCAAATAATAAATTTTACAATCACTTTAACGCTAATGTAGAAATAACATTTATTTCATTACAAGTCCACAATGGCTAAGTCAATAAAATCCTAGAGCTAATGTAGCAACTCTTGCTTTATTCACCACTTGTAGGTTGATTTCTCCTCTAGCTAATCTTCTACTTCTGAGTAATATCCTGCACATTCAAAATGTGAGAATTACAATGGATATCCAATATCCAAGTAGAGATTTAGGAAGAGGAATACCTGAAATGGCAGCCATGGATTCTTCTTCTTGACATATCTTACATCCTCATCTACAGTGATCACGCATAGAACATGCAATCACTTATTCCGATTCCTCAGGTTTAGGCAACTCTTTGCCATCACTCTTGATCCAGCTCTCCCATGTGGCTTGTCTATTCAACTCCCTTTCCCTTTCAATCCTGAGGGCATCAATGACAACGTTTGCCTCTATGTCCTTCTCTACCTGTTTAAGCATCTTATGCAATTCCATGATCGTCATCTCCATCCGACGCTTATGATATTCAGAAATGAACAAATCAAAACTCGGAGGAAGCGGTCCAAGAATCATGTCAACTGCGAATTCCCTTGGAATAGGCGAACCAAGTCTCTCTAAGTAATCAATGTGGCTTCTCATCTTGAACACATGAGTATCGACAGAGGAGCCCTGAGCAATCTTTCTCTTGATTAATAACTTGGTGATCTTGTAAGGCTGAATACTAGCCTGCTTTCGGAACATTTCCTTAAGCGCCTTGATCATATCATAGACATCCATAAAACCTGTATGATTCTGAAGCTTAGGTTTCATTCCTGCTAACATCATCCATGCTACTTCATTTGAATCATCAATACACTTTTGAAAAGTGTCTTGATCGACTCTACAAGCGGTCGAAGGCGGTGGATTTGGGATGGGTGTCTCAAGGACGTACAACTTTCCTTCACTCTTGAGAATAATTCTCATAGTCCTGAACCATTCAGGAAAGTTTGTGCCATCGAGCTTATCCTTCTTAAGGATAGATCGCAAGTCCGTGAATTTCGAACTCATTCTACAAGTTTATATGCAATGCAAATTTATATTTAAAATTAGAATTATTCTAATTTTGTTTCATATATTATACTCCCACTATTTTTCTTCAAATCAAACACCTTCAGTAGTATTGATTCAGAAACTTCAATTAAATGAGGTTTCATAGTGAGTCAAGATCCGTATTTCATTGAGCACTAAGTGCGCTTTGGCGCAACCCTTATTGCTCAACTATTTAGGTAGGAACATTTCCAATTGTATCATATACAACTCTTGCCTTTTATGGAATGAGCGTCATATGCCCGGTGTATTATCCCATCTTGTGCCCTGAGCCCAAGTCCGACTTGCTTGCTAAGTTAAGTTTAACCATGTATGAGTATCGGCGAAATAGAATCCAGCACACTCAGCTTTGGCATGACCCATACTGGACGCCATTTCCCGCGTACCCTCCTCTTAAGATTAATTTTCCACGCACTCAGCTTTGGCATGACCCATGTGGAAAGTTATCATAATAACGAGGGGTTCAGTGACATAGGAGGCACTTCTTTACTTAATATTCTGAACGAATTTGTTTTAGATTTATAAATATAAACATCACAGAAATAAGTCAAATATGGTATGAGTCTATTGCTCACGAGCGATCATGAGGGTCTTAATCCTAGATCTATCTCCATATTGTAGTTGTAAACTTCAACTAACCCTTCGTTGTGTGTGTGCGAAGATCCAATGCCATCTTCTGAAGATTGCGCCAAAATCTTTGTCTCGTAGTCTTCATATAATATCTATCATAACAATTATCTTATTGCTAGAAAAATAAAGTATAATTTTGGACAACTCACTCGTTGCCATAATTACAACTTTGGAAAACTCACCGGTTGCCATAGATATTAAATAAAATTACAAGCATTCACACACATAGATTACATCACCGAACAATCACAGATCTAAGGCTGATACCATATTTAAATAAAATTTCATGTATAACAAATATTAGGGTTTCCGCAAAATTCAGCCTTATTCCGTTGGGACTGAACTATTCCGTTCTCAACGGAACCTGCGCTGAAAAACTGAGAATTTCCTGGGTTATTCCGTTCTCAACGGAACTATTCCGTTGGGAACGGAATGTTGCTGGAAAATTCGATTTCCTATTGTTTTAGTTCCGCTTCCAAAACAGATTTCGAAAAACTATTTCTCGAAACTCTATGAAATCATAATATCCAATATTATATTCCTAGAAACTATTTCCGTGATGTTTTGAAATAATATTTTCAAACCCTCCGATTTTGAAATAATATTAGATTACGAGATTATGCTATTAAAATTTATACCTCCGATCTTCCTGATCCGGGAGAGAGAAACGGATGTAGGTCTGAACGAATATCCGTCTTGCTTCCTTCTCCTTCTTAGCTTCTGAAGCTCGACTCTGCAAACCTTCTTGCTCTTCCTAGGGATAAACAACTTGATCACTCGCTAATCTCCAAAACATGAGATCTCTACTCGTATCCACGTCGAACTTCGAAAAGTCGGAATAACCGGACTCGGCTAGACGAGTCCGGAAATAATTTCAGGTGGCTCTCACAAATTCTCTCTCTCTTTCTTTGTATTATGGCCGACTAGAGGTCCTATATTGTGTGTCTAATAGAGGGGGGCTGCCCTTCTATTTATACTAGAGAGATAGGCGAAGGATTGGTCATTTACCATAACTAAAAACCTAATTCCAGACCTATTCCGTTGTCGACGGGGTTATTCCATCGACAACCGAATAAGACTGCATTACATATGTGAAACCTTGGCTGCTAAGGAATCACTCATTCCGTTCCCAACGGAACCATTCCGTTGGCAATAAGGCTGTTTTTTTGCACAATCAAACATCTCATGTTTGATTATTTCCTTCACCAATTTATACATCATATGTATAGCTGTTTTGAGAGCATTTCCTTCCTGACTAGATGTTGTTCTATGTGTGACCGTGTAGGTTCCATTTAACACTGGCAACAATCTTCTAAAGATCGTAAGTCATGAGTAACCTCTAGACTGGTGTCATGAATACACATGTTAAATGAAATGATCAGCGATCATAAATCTATCTGAATAGACGTTTGCTTATTCCTTTTGTTCCACGATATATGTCTTGATCACAAGGCATGGAAGTATATCATCCTTGAGTTTGATCAAGGTCTCTTTCCAGATCGAGAATTAGACTGAGTAAATACAAAATGATATTAACAACACATGTTAATCCATTTTGAGCATGACCATGCATTTCCCTCAGTCCTAGTTCATCAGGGGGACCAGAGATATCTCCCTTTTAACGAGAGGAACAAATCCCATCTTGGTCACTCACATTCCTCGTCATGATTCAGTGCATACCTAATGATGACCCTAATGATCATCCCGTTGCGGATGACGTAGAATCATATTAAAATATGCAGTTCCATATGTGAAACCTTGGTTGCCAAGGAATAAGACTGCATTCCATATGTGAAACCTTGGTTGCCAAGGAATCACTTATTCCCTTCCCAATGGAACCATTCCGTTGGCAACGGAATAAGGCTGTTTTTTTGAACAATCAAACATCTAATGTTTGATTATTTCCTTCACCAATTTATACATCATATGTATATCTGTTTTGAGAGCATTTCCTTCCTGACTAGACGTTGTTCTATGTGTGACCGTGTAGGTTCCATTTAACGCTAGCAACGATCTTCTAAAGATCGTAAGTCATGAGTAACCTCTAGACTGGTGTCATGAATAACCATGTTAAATGAAATGATCAGAGATCACAAACCTATCTGTATAGACGTTTGCTTATTCCTTTTGTTCTACGATATATGTCTCGATCACAAGACATGGAAGTATGTCATCCTTGAATTTGATCAAGATCTCTTTCCTGATCGAGAATTAGACTGAGTAAATATAAAATGATATTAACAACACATGTTAATCCATTTTGAGCATGGCCATGAATTTCCTTCAGTCCTAGTTCATCAGGGGGCCTAGAGATATCTCCCTCTTAACGAGAGGAACAAATCCCATCTTGGTCACTCACATTTCTCGTCATGATTCAGTGCATACCTAATGATGACCCTAATGATCATCCCGTTACGGATGACGTACGATCATTTTAAAGTATGCAGTTCCACATACAGGAATCCATGGTGACCTCAGGTCGTAGGAAGAAGCACACTATTCATATGAGAATCATTAATGACATATACCATGCATATTCTCATAGTGTGGTCAGTCCAGTATGTGTTCTCTAACACGCACCTATATTTCAGACTTGACATCTCTATGTCCATGATCAGTAGAACATAATCATCCAGTCTGCGAATATACTAGTGTGGATATGTAGCTTCTTACTTGAAGTATGTTTATCTCTATAAACATCCGACATATCACTAGGGACGGTTTAGAATGTCATTCGTTGGTTCATAGTTTTAAACAAAATCTTAAAAATTGCTTTCGTATTTCAAAATCTTAAAACCGCTTCCGTATTTTCAAATCTTAAAATTGATTCCACAATTTAAAAAAAAAATCTTGTTAGGTTTCAGTAAAATCGTCTTTTATAGTTTGGGACAAACGATCTTTTTAAGGGGGTGATAATGTTATAACCCGTATTTTTATAAATATTCATTTGGGGGTATTTTCATATTTTTTTTAAATAGTTCACATAATTTCAAGTCATATTCTCAAAAGTCTAAAGTTTTATTTAATTATTACTTTATAAAAGTATATATTCTTATATTAAGTTAATATTTTGATAATATCTTGATTTATTAATGTGACTTTATTTTCTATAAGGCCCACTATTTCTCTTTTTATGGACCAGTCAAAGTTTGCATTTATAAATAGGAAATTAATTCATGCCTTAACTTGCTTGGCTGTTACTTTCTAAACAAAACATGAATCCAATGTTAGTAACTATTGTTGAAGTATATAAATAATAGCAATAAATCCAATTCATATCCACGAATCGTTTCATTTCTTGTGTCAACCGAAAAAGAAAACATTAATTCATTCAAACTTGTGATGCAAGTAGCTTTGTATTATAAATAGTATACATCAGATCATTCATTTGAGGTCCACATTATTTCACAAAACCTATATTATTTCTTCAAATAAAAGTATTCTCCTTTTGGCTTGTATCTATGATGGGTCAATTAAAACGTGTTGGATCCTTAGCATCAAGTAATCAGGTCGTGATTCATAAATCTTCCGAGGTAAGGAATTATTCTTCTCATATGTTTACTTTTTTCAACTCAATAGATATTTTTGTAAATTATATTAATATATAAATGAGTAATATTCATGTCACATACGACTCTCGATGTCCGTGGCCGCTTGAGATTGAAACCGCACATGACTCTCGATGTCCATGACCGTCAATCATCTAACAACGAGCTCGGAAAGATATTTTATATATTATTTAATGATTAATCCGGATAACCTATTTCATTATTATTTATTATATTTTAGTACAAATTAATATATGTTTATTTTTTTGTGGCGTATAAGACGGGTGCCCTTACTGAGTATGTTGGTTACTCATTCCCTCCTTTTTTCATCTTTTCTCAGGTTTTCAAATTTAAGTTTGGGGTTTCGAGCTACGTCTGAGATCATTCTGTATTTTATTTAAAAATTTTATATAAGAATTAGTTGTATTTTATATTTTGTGGAACTTTGTAACGATATTGTAAATTTCCCTCAAAATTTCATTTCTAAAATTTGGGGTGTAACAGTTCTAGCAGAAAGCGCTCACCTCGCAACAAATTGGAAGAAATATTGCTAACAGAACAAAGTGCGAGTGTAGGATTAGGAGATGACTCCCTTTTCCTTTTCTTCTTTTCTGTTTCTGGTTCTCTTTTTTCTTTTTTCCTTTTATCTTTAAAGACTTGTAAATATTTTTCTTGTACGAAACTTTTTAAATCTTAATATTAATGATATCTCAGCAAGGCATTTTGCCGGCTGAAGTTTCAAAAAAAAAAAAAAAAAATTTAATCGGCAAGGCTTTCTCTCCCTCATTCAAGATAGCTATTTGATCAAATGCTGACCGAGAAGATAATCATATGGAACTAAGTGGTCTTTGGTTAGCTATAGCAATTAGCATAGAGCTGTATTGTGCGAATTATTTGATACAATGGGGAAGAGAGATGTGTTTTCAGCACTTGCATGATTTCATGAGGCATTAAAGATGTTTAGAAAGATGGAAATTAGGAACTTAGTTTGTTAGTTAAGAATATTGCTAAGCTGAGAAGTTAGTATTTGTCTAACTTATGTGTTCTATTTTTCGTAAGTAACTAATATGTGCTGGTGTGTCTCTGTACGTGTAATTGTGTATGGGAGACACTCGAGAGAGGGTTTTGCTAAGTGTATGTGAGAGTGTGTTGTTTGGTTTGTGTGTGTTGGTTACTATTCTAAAATTAACCAAATAAATAATTTAAAATAAATCATAAAATTATGATAAAATAAGACAAGCCTAGTGTGTAGCCGTGCGATCGAGTCGCGACTGCCCTAAAGACAGAATGACGCCTTCTTGTGCAGAGTTAACCGTTTATCCGTCTTCAAGGTTCTACACCACGAAGAAGTCTCGTATCCGCTCCGGTAGCACAGTCACGTAGTGGGCCTTCATTTCGAAGAGAAATAAAGTCGTGTACCATAATCTTTCAAACCAAGTATATTTTGTGTATTTAGAAGAATGTATTTTTAGGAGGAGAAGAAAAAGAATGATTGTTGTATTGTATTTGTTGTATTGTTGTTGTATTTAGAAATGAGTGAAACTCCTTTTATAATGAGGGAGAGGGATAGACTTGGTCAACGAATTTAATACCATTCCAAACTCCCCATTTAATGGCCATTAAAATATCAATAAAAATACAATAATAAGTTTTAAAATTTACTTATATTATTTATATAATAAATAATATACAACATTCCCCCTCAAATTTTAAAACTTAATATTTAAGTATTTCTTCCAAATACTTGGTATCTACTATGCATAAGTATGAGTGGACGTAGCCTTTAAACTCTTACGTAGTGATGGATATATACGATCGAGATTTACATGGTAAACATACGCTTTTGAACCAGAAATCTTTTACCGATTTTCTATACTCACACACATAGTAAGAAAAATCTTCTAGGTGCTTTAGCGGGTGTGCGCTATTTATGGCCATGCGCTAACCTTGATTTTCATGAGAATACTTTAGGATTTCGCCCGTATCCTTAGTCGCGGCCCACGACGATTCTCACTTAGGTAATTCCTCAAAGGGTATACGGTGTGAAAATATACCCCGCAAATATTACTTTTATTAAGTAATTTATTTAATTTATTAATTTAAATATTTGAAAAATAAATCTCGGAATTATTGAGAACAAAAGTTCATCCTAACCATCACCTTAAAGCATTTCACCATAGGGATGAGCACGAACAAATCAATGTCTAAATAGTGCTTCAAAATACCACATCAGAAGTTTCGTTCAACCTTTGAATCATTTGTCCCGTCCAGCAGGCCACAATGGTAGGGGCCCCACCGCTGGTGACGACTATATGGGCTAAACGCTCTAGATGAACTAGATCATAGAAGATCTTTTATTATCAGATATATTATTTTTCCGATTTTATATGATATCATATTTTATTTTATTTTCCGCGGTTTTATAATAATGAATAATGTGCCAAATTATTTTAGCTAGCATTTATATTTTATTGATTGATCAGATCAATAATATTATTTTCAACAAGAATTCATCAAAATTTATGATAATAATTTAGGCACAATACGAATACTCAAAGTGAATTGCTTAGCCAATTTTAGGAGTATAAATTTCATATTAAAATAATATGATATTGACCAATATTTTTATTTATCAATATTTATTGATAAGATATCTTAACATCATAAATATATAAAAGATGTTCAATGATACCATATATATCCATATTGTATAAAATAATTGATCAAATTCAAATTCATATGAAGAGATAATTTTATCAAACTTCATAGATTATATATTTAACCAATATTTTAGTGGAATCCAAATTTATATGAAGAGATAATTTAATCAAACTTCATATATTATTTATTGTTTTTCTTGTATTAAGCAATATAAAAACTTAATAAGTTAGCAAACATTGTGCTTTTTTTTTTAATAATAAATTCATATTTTTGATAACTTATTATATTGGTCAATTTTATAAAATAATTTCTCTACATAGGTTAAAATTAATTTATCTTATTGTAAATAGAAGGCAAAAATAATTTATTTAAAAAAAATAATTATGGCTAAAATATTTAAGCCATTTAAGTGCTATAGAAAATTAAATAAAGTAGCAGTACTGTAAGGCCAATATAAGGCAACAAATTAAATATAAGATTATATGTTATGAAATTAAATTTATGATAAATAGAATATAATTGAGAATATATATATTTTTTTTTATCCAGTATAACTAAGATAAAATTCATTTGCCTTCTTTATTTATCCATGCCAAAATAGGCAAAGCCGAAAAGTCATTAACAGTCAATATAATGACTAATTCTTATTTTTCTTAATTAGCCTCAAAAATATATTATAGACTTTATAATAGTCTTTATAAGTGGAGAAAAGAAGCGACTATCACAAACGTGAACATAGCCGTCGATGTAAATTAACCCAATTTTAGAATCGGGCTATATAGCTGTGATATTTATCACAATAACATTTAATTGAGGCTTTGGTCAATTACTATAAAATATTTGTTAACCATGTATTTTTTTTTATTAATTAAATTAACTACTCAAGTTTAATAATGGATTTAAGTTAAAAATAGAATACTATTTATGTATAAAATTAGGATCACAAGATTATTAGTGAACTCCTTTTGAATACATTTATCAAAAAAAATTAATTCAATTAATGAGGAGATAAAATTTATCAAACTTCACATATTTTATTTATGTATTTCGTTCGAGCCACAAATATGGTCTTCACTGTTGATATAAAAATTTGAGTTTAATTAAAAAAACTCATATTAATATTTGTCCACAAAATATATTTTGACTACTAAAGATGTTCCAAAATAGGAAACCATCTACATACAAATAAAGGATCACCAAATTAGTGAAACCCTTTGAATAAATGTATTTTTCAAATATCCATTAATTTAAATATGAATTGATAATTTTATCAACCTTATATGACATTTGAGTCATACATGTGTATAACATGTTTGGATTTGTTTTTTCTTATCCACAGAGAAGATATTGCTTAATATATTTTCATTTAACTCATGGTTGTAATCTTATATAGTTTAAAATTGAAGAGATATTAACAAAATAAATCTTCAAACCATATATATTCTCTAAGGTAACCTCTTCTTAATTACACCACTACTATTATTAATATAATAGTATTTATCAAATGACAGAGGGTTATTGCCATTAAAAGAAAATTGGGCAACTAAAATGGTCATTAATCAAGTCTTTAATTTTTGTAAATAACATATAAGAAAACTCTATTATTTGATTGCTTGTCATAAGTCATAACCACTTTGCAAATATTTGCTCTTGGTTTCAATAAACAAATCAAATATTAAAAGCAATAGACCTAATTAAAATTAAAATATAATAATACAAATACCTGCGCACAGCGCAAGGCAGATGCTTAGAGAGCAAGTCCAAAAACTCCCAAATACACTAATAGGTCTGTTCAATATCTCATTAATTATGAGTTACATTAGGAGCTAAGACTCATTGATGACGCCTTTTATTTCGGTTTCTTTATAGAAGATAGGCAGATCGCCAATTGATCCTCTTTACCAAAACCCAAATACATTAAATAATAAAAGTAGGTATATATAAGAATCCAATGCAATTTATGCACTTTCGTCATTAAATATTCATAAAGAATTTATTCTCATAAAAGAGAATTAAATGCATGTCTAATGCAATTTTTCGTTACAACCTCATTTAGTTATTATTTTATTTTATTTTTTATAAAAATAAAGCTTCAAATGTCATATCAGACAAATTTGGAGCAAATAGAAATGGATTTAATCTTTTCGAAATAAAATTTCTCAACCCAAATTTTTTGTATATTCTTGACAAATATCTGTTAATATTATTGATAAGTAATAGATGATCCAAACATTAGGAAAACAACTATGTATAAACCTGATCAAAAAAAAAATTACTGAAATTCTTTTAATAAATGTATTTGTCAAGATCATTTATATTAAATAAATATGAAAATCAAATTTCATATATAATTATTTGGGTAATTGTATGAAGATAATTTATCTGCATATTTAATTCTATGAGGCAGATTTAAGAATAAAATAAAATAAACAGCCGCATAAATGACTATTTAAGCTAATTTATATTCATTTTAAGCTCAACGTTGCCTTTTCTTAATTCCTTTCATATCAGTATGAGTATGATATTTGATTTTACAAAATTTGGTGATCATATCTGTTCTCAATCTTTTGATTAAGGGCCAATTTATTTCCATTAATCTTAATTTGTAACAGCCAAATGACCAATTTAACCATTCACTGTTATTTTATAACATAACCCATCATTCTTTATATCGTATTAAAAGTTGTGTAAATTAATAGGGCCTGCCTATCAAATTACTGTACCCATAAACTATTACATGAGACATTTTATTATATATCTCATATTTATTAAAGCATTAAGATCATAACAAAATAACTAGCCTAACAATTTATATGCGCCTAATTTGAATTGTACCATATCAAAAGCTTGCAGACGTAATAAAATAACAGGGCCCATATAATCAATTTAAGAAATGACCGAATTTTCAAATATTGATGCAAAAATTGCAAAACAAATTTTAATGACAAATATGATACAACAATGAACGATGATTCTGTCTTTAGATTGTTGGTTACTATTTTAAAATTAACCAAATAAATAATTTAAAATAAATCATAAAATTATGATAAAATAAGACAAGTCTGGTGTGTAGTCGTGCGATCAAGCCGCGACTGCCCTAAAGACAGAATGACGCCCTCTTGTGCAGAGTTAACCGTTTATCCGTCTCCAAGGTTCTATACCACGAGGAAGTCTCGTATCCGCTCCGGTAGCACAGTCACGGAGTGGGCCTTCATTTCGAAAAGAAATAAAGTCGTGCACCATAATCTTTCAAACCAAGTATATTTTGTGTATTTGAAAGAATGTATTTTTAGGAGGAGGAAGAAGAAGAATGATTGTTTATTGTATTTGTTGTATTTTAAAATTTACTTATATTATTTATATAATAAATAATATACAACAGTGTGCTGGTGTGTGCGCTTGTGAGTGGACATCATGGGAAATGGAGAATGTGTTGGAAGGAGGAGGAAAAATAAAAATTAATTTTATTGTGAAAAATATCAATTAAGAAGATTAAAATGAATAAAGTAACGGTGCGAACTCTTCACTAACAGCAGGGACTATTTTTTGAATTTCTCAAGAATCACTACTAAAAACAGCTATGACAGAGGCGAAAAATTTGAGTCAATAGGGTGTAGCGCCTTCTCGAGCTCTTCCTTCATCTCCTCACGAAAGTGAGTTTGATTTCTTTTAGGCATTGCTGACGTCCTTCATCTCCTCACAAAAGGTTCCCCTTCTCTCTTACTGAATCTCCATTTATTCTCGATCTTTTCTCTTTTGATGTTCTTCGTTGATTTTGGGCTGATGTTCTTCGTTGATTTTGGGCTAAATTCTGATTTTTTTTCTTGAATTAGATTTTGTGTTAAGTGAATTGGGGTTAAATTTGACTTAATTAGGTTTTGTATTTGTGAATCTGGGTTGAAATTGATCGAATTAGGTTGTGTTAAGTGAAATTAGGTTGAATAATGTCTTAATTGAGGTTGAAATTGACTGAATTTGAGTTTAAATTGTCTGATTTTGAGTTTGATTTCCTCTATGTTTTGATATTTTTCAACAAAGAATAACTTTCCAAAGAAGTAAGGTCATGTTTCAGTACCAAGTGAACCTTCTCTGCATCAATAAGCTCCAAGTGAACCTTCTCTGCATCAATATATTTTTTTTACATAATTTCAATATCAGGTTAGAGATGAGAAAGGAAGAAAGAGATTACTTGGTGCATTTGCCGGTGAATTTTCAGCTGGATTCGACAAAACTGTTGGTTCTATAAGAGGTTACATATAAATATAATCTTACTAGTTATTTCCACTTTAATATAAATTATATTTAATTACTATTAGTTTATTTCAGAAATAAATCATTTCTTTTAATTTTGGATATGCAGTCTGTGATATGCAAAAGATCATCTGATTTCAAACCACTGTTCATTTAGGGTTGTATCTCTTTAAGGTACTAGTTTCATTCTTTAATTATTTTTTAATCACACAATTTAGGCTTAATTGAAAAATTGAGTGTGATTGAGACTTAAATGGTCTTAATCTGGCCTTAGTTATTATTTTCTTCTGCGCTATTTAATTTCTGATGGATTTCTTTCTATTTTACCTTATTGATGTAAACTAAAAGAACAGAAGTAAGTTGAATTCTTCCTTTTTTGTACCAGGTATATTGGTACAACTTCCTCTGCCGAATCATATAAATGAGGAGAGATTAGCATAGAAAAAGATGTGGATGGATTTCATCCAACTTAATATTGGAAAACTCGCAACTTAATATTATTTATTTCTTTGCCTTTCAAAGGGATGTTTGGAGCTCCTATCAAGAAGCGAAACACCCAAAAAGGGCAAAAAAGAATGGTGGTGATTGGCCGGAGAGCAACACAGTCGGATTACGGGTCTCCTTGTTTGTCCTCAAAACCGACACGTAAGATTCTCAAAGCATTGTTAGAGAAGCGGATATTGTCATTGTTGTGGCAGGCCAGGCCATGATGGTATGTTATGTTGTTTGAGGGGCAAATCATGATTTCTCAATTATTGATTTACATGAATTGACAATCTGTCAAGTATTCCTTTCTATTGCAGGTTCTTATTCGTCAAGTTATGAAATTTGGAGATAGGAGTGAGTTTTAGTAGCAGATTTTATGAAATTTGTTCAAGAAAATATATGAAATTTGGTATGGCCCACTTGTCATTCTCCCCATGCATATTGTTGTAAGTTATTTTTTTATTAAGCATAAAAATTGATAAAATATTTGTTCTATTTTTTAATTGAATAGGTCAATACTCTCAATGAAGAGTTGATGTGTATATTTATTTGAATTATGATATATTAGAATTCAAATCTATTGTTACTTTCTTACTTGGACAAGTACACAATTTCAGCTTTTTGTCCAAGATTTTGTTCTCATTAAAATTCCTTACTGATTGGCCCATTAGGTTTTATTATTATAATTAAGATGAAAATTTTCTTTTTGTAGAATTCCATCCATAGTTGGTAAGGTTGACTCGTACGATAGAGGAGGCCATCTCGGAATTCATATCTAGGATATTAAGTGTTATAGAGGAGGCCATCTCGGAATTCATATCTAGGATATCAAGTGTTTGAAAGTGGCGACAACCTTCTGGAAAAGCGACATAAATGACTTTAAGATGATCAATTGTATGATCTCTAAGACGCCAAGTGCAATATACTTTGGCAAGTATAGATGATTAGTTTTTAATTTTACTTCTTGTATACGTGTACACTTAGATCATTTGATTGATACATTTCATATTGTAATATGAATATTAAGTTATAAATTATATCTTACAAATATTGATTGTACATTTTATTATTGTGTTTTTGTATTAAAAGTGAATAAAATATTGTAATATAGGTGTTTTTTGTTCTAAATTAGTGGCGGTCTTGAGCGATTCAATGTTGAGGCAGTCTGGAGCGACTCAATGTTGAGGCGGTTTTGAGCGCCTCAACGTCGAGGCGGTTTTGAGCGCCTCAACGTCGAGGCAGTGCATGGTCCGTCTCTATATTTCTTGGGGCGGCTCCAGTAGAGACGCTTATGAGGCGACACGAAACTGCCTCTATATTCTGTTGAGGCAGAAAAAAGTGCCTCTAAACATAAATTTTGTTGCCTCTGTCACCTATTTTTTTAGTAGTGAATAGAGGGACTTTTTTTTGCAATAATCAATAATGCAGGGGCTTTTTTTGCAATTAAGGCATAATGTAGGGACTTTTTTGTAAATTTTGCTTTAAATAGGTTCACATTTTAGTTGGACTAAGACTTAAATATTGCATGGGCCAGTATTAAATTATTATGTAAGAGTTGGAGGTTTTTTTTAAATGATGTTGGTTTCAAAAATATTTCAAATTTAACTTCTATTTGATACTCCCTCAAAAAAAAAAAATTCTATTTGAAAATATTTGCAAATATGACATTTTCGTCACCATAATTGATGGAACTAAAGTTTTTGCTAAAATTTTGCCATCTATATTGGCAAAAGACTGAAAAACAACTTAATCCAACAAAGAAACACTAATTAATAATTAGTTATTGCAAAACAGGGGAAAAAAATGAAAAAAACCATCTTTCGTCCACATAGTTGGCGAAAGAGATGAAAAAACATTTTTGAATATCCCCGATGGTTTTTTTTAACCCCTAGCGAATATGATGAAAAAAAAAATCTTTTTCGCCAACTAACAGTGACGGATTTAGAGGGGTTGCCAAGGGGGACCTAGGCCCCTTATAAATCTCAAATTTTAATATTGCCTTTAAGAATTTTAGTTTGAGTCCTTTTATAGATATTTGGCTCCCTTTATGCTTGACGTGGTGAGTAAACAAAAAGAATAACTAAAATTTAAGGGTTTTGATAGCAAAATTTTCCCAATTAGCTGGGTAAAATTTTCTAATATGTTTTTAATCATCAGTTAGATAATTAGGGAGACCATCGCTCCACTTCGAAATGTATGAAATATAATTTTGTATTTAAGTAATATTTTAACTAAATTAAATCTAATATTTTTTTAATATTTAATAACAGTTAGTTCACCTATGATAAAGTTCTATAAATAAAATATCATCGTAATTAACTTTGTGGCCTCATACTACTACATAAAATAGGCACCGGAAAATTCTAACAATGGGTCATGCTTTTGCCTACTATGTCTCGAATGGGAGGAAATAATATAACAGGTCAAAATATTCTACAAAAATGACCTATTTCATACTTATCAGAAAGGTTGATGACAGAAAAACTGAGATTCAAATATAATATGAACATTTTTTTCTAGTGCAAAGTATTATGAGAGACATATACTGAGGAGATAAAAATTGTCATAAAAAAATCCAACAGTTATAAATTTATTATACTCACTTTTTAATAAAAAATAAAATATCATAATAATTAACTGAGTCGCCATACTACTTTATAAAATAGGCGCCAGAAAAATCTAACAATATTCATGCTTTTTTCTGTGCTTACTACATCTCGAAATATGAGAAACGGGTCAAAATGGTTCACACCCTCGTCTATAAATTCTCACTTTCAAGTTCAAACAAAAGTCACTCCTAGTCAACACAAATAAAATATATTAAGTTCAATCAATGGGAGAGAGCAATCCATGATTGCTTTCTCATCTCATGGCTGAATTTAAGCGGCGGAGATCAGAGAAGACGAGCAAAATATTTTTTTATTTCAAGAAGAAAAAATAGATGGAAGATATTGGTACGGAGTTAGAGAGATGACTATTAAGCGGCGCTGGGAGAATACAATCAAAAATGGAAAAGTAGAAACGCATATTCGACGTTTCAAAAATCTCGTTTTTATTTCGGGTAAATGAATGAATAAAATGGAAACAACACGATTCTGCCAAACACGTTTCCATTTTATTTCGGCAAAAAAAAATGAAAAACAAGAAACGGAATGGATACATGAAACGAGCCCTTAGATTTTTTTTATGTTAAAATAAATTGTTTTAAAATACTTTTTTCGCATTTCTTTTCTTTTCTTTTCTTTTCTTTCTTCTCTTTCTCATGAAATTTTTAATAATCATTATTTGAATAATTTTTTTAATTAAAATTTTTATATAGAATTTTTTTTGAATTTTTATTTATATCGAGCTCCATATCAGTATAGCTATCTATTAAATTTTTTTCTCAATTGAATATGTGAAAAATTATGTTAAATAAGCACATAAAAAGAAATATTATGTAAGAGGATGGCATTTTACATAATTAGATCGTTATAATATACTATAAACGAGTAATCAAAATTTTTAATCGTATCGTAAATGAAATATAATATATAGTAATAAATGCTATTTTTTATCAATGAGTTACTTTATTCAATAAAAAGTAGTATTTTGTAATTAATATTTTATAATGTTGAGACTATTGTCACACTTTAATTTTGATACAAATAAAAATTTAATACACAAATTTTTGATTTATTATTATATTTGCACTTAAATAAATACTTGTGGGTCATTGATTATATTGAACACTTTTATTTTTAATTAACAACAAATTTTAAAACTTGCAGCGCAGTGCGAGATTGCTCCTAGTCATATTCATAACAAAAAGAAAAATAAAAGGAAAACAAAGAAAGAAAGGAAGCTCAAAAGAAGGAAAGTAAATACTAGTTACATAAAAAATTAGGATTCTATTTCCGAAAAAGGTACAGTTATATAAGCTCAATAAAACCCGATACCCATTTCCCAACAGCTGATAGAGCAAGTCAAATTTTGAAATGAAGAGGAGATGAAGATCATAAACTTCTCTAATTAGTCATTTGCATTTCGAAATTTCAAATCGAGTATCCTTCTTGCTTCTGGAGGATGTGGTCCTTCTCACAACTATTCTCAAAGGAACCTAATCATCTTCATGGAAGGCAAATCAGGTACTCAAATCACTTGTTTTTGTTGTTCTTGCGTTATTTAGCTTTGATTTAGAGTCATATCTGTCAATTTTGGTCAAATTGACGAGTCAGTATTAATTAGGGTGCATACTTTTTGTTTGATTTAGATTATCTTACTAAGCATTGTTTTAGCTTCTAATCTCTGAAGAACCATAATTTTGGTTTGTAAAGGCAGACCTACTGACCAATTGGTCTAATAAAGCAACTAATTTAGAGCCTAATAATTAAAAAATATTGTTTTGTTTGCTTGGCAGATAGTACAAGTGTGTTGTTTGATGATTGCTTCTATAATGTCTAAAGGGAAGGAAACCACTGGCAGTGTTATTAACCTTGAAATGACAAGTAATGAAGATGAAGACAGGCTAAGCAATTTGCATGATTCCATTCTCATAATAATCTTGTCTCCCTTGGACCCAAAAGAGATGATAAAAACATGTTTACTCTCAAAGAGATGGCGTAACTTGTGGCGTTTCGTTCCATGTTTGGATTTTTGTGATAAATATTTGAGAAACAGTCGTACCCATAAATTGGAGGGTGGAGACCTTGAGAGGTTTTGGAATTTTGTCAGCACATTTTTGCTTTCGCGTGATAATTCCGTCAACTTAAACACCTTCAAGCTCCGTCATGAAAACTTGCCTCATTCCATGTCTTGGATCCACTATGCATTTAGTCATAGATTCTTAACATATGTTTACTAAAAAAGGATATGGATTGTTCTTTTGATCTAACAAATGAGCTTTTAACTTGTCTGTCACTGGAGGGGCTCTCTTTGGGTTTGTGGGAGGAGATTGTAATTTGTAATGTGTGCCTCCCCAAATTAAAAAAAAAAAAATGTGCTTCAAAATTTTAAGCATGAATCAAGATAGCATGGAAAATTTTCTTTTTGGGTGTCCCGCCCTTGAAAGTTTGACCTTCATATTTTGCAACTTGAATGTAAATTACATCGCATTTCAAACCGTGAAGGATCTCATCCTTTACGATTGTGAGTTTACGAGTCAGCCGCCCACTTTTTCTATTTGTGCGCCCCCGTCTTGAATATTTGGAATTTTTGGAAGATACTAAGATGCCTGTCAAATTCAAAGATATGTCTAAGGTGAAAAGCGCATTTGTTGGTGGCTCCAAAACTTTATCATTCTATTACAAGTGTGAATATCTGAGTAGCCTTTCAGGTGTTGAGGATCTCGAGATTAGGGGTTGGTGTAAGATATGTCTAGCTTAATATTTGGACTTATGCTGCACTTTCTTGCTTTTCTTAATTTATCAAATACTAGGAAAACTCACCGTGCTTCGCTGCGGTATTTTTAATTTTACCAATCTACCATCATTCTTCTCAAATTATGAACAAATTTATGGTGTATATTTATTTGAACCAAAAGATTAATGCATTACATGTGTGTTCTTAAGCTTGTACATACATTTTTCAACTAAATTTTGTTCGAAAAATATAATAGATAATGCAAAATCAAAAGAACACACATCTGCCGATTTCTCGAATGAATATCAATATTTATTTGCACCCACGCAATAATTTTCAATAACAATATAATGCAAGAAAGCAATAAAAAATGTAGGCAACAATATAATGCAAGAAATCAATAAAAAATTTAGGCAGCCAACAAACTATCTTTTATAGCATTGTACTATCTTGCGGTAGCATAATCATGAGTAAATTTTGTCAAAAAAAAAATTATCAAATATTCAAAACTTTGAACTCTCTTCACAAAATTATATGTAAAACAAGTCATAATAAAATTTTCTTAAAAATCTAGTTATGACAAATCAGAATAGAGAACTAAAAAAATCCAAAGGAAAAAAAAAAGAGAATTAATATTAGTTTTCCTAATATTAAAGCTCTCAGTTGACTATCAAATAGCATAGCTCTTGTGTTCTCAAAATAGGATCATCGACCATGTAGCAGTCTCTTTAGTCTTTACACTTAATACACTGAAAAAAAAAAAATATTAGCTGATTAGCGTAACCTAAGTAGTCTAAATTTTTTACTAAATTTTGATCCCCTTCATTTTTTTGTCACATAAACCGATTGCATTTATAACTTTACTGGATAATCAATTTCAAGACAAATGCAGAACTCAACTCATACAATCAAGTCAATCAGGAGCATCTTCATCACCTCTTGTTCTTGTACCTGTTCCACCCTTATCAAGAGCTCATGCATATTCTAGTTGCTAATCCTATACATAGGATCGATAAACTGTTTGTCAAGGTGAAATGGTTTTAGAGATGTAATATCAAGAATTGTTCTTAATTAATTTCTTAAGTGCTCCACCTTTGTACCCTTCTTGTTAGCATAACTTCTTTAACAATTTAGTACACCTCACGAAACTATAATCAGAAGATAGAATGAACTCATCCGATCTACTTACACGAGAAAAAAAAATTAAGGTTTTAAATATAGAAAAAGCTTTATGGCTCTTCCATTGTTTGTTTATTTATTTATTTATTTATTTCAGAACTTCAGAAAATTAAATTAGTTATTAGAGCATATAGACAAACAAAAATCCTCATTAACAACTTCAACATAAAAGTTGCTTTGGCATCACACCATACATCTGCAAAAGCACTCTAAAACATTAGTTACATTCATGAACAACCAAAAATGAATCCAATTTAGCTATAGTTATTCCTCATCTGTGCAATTAAGCTTCAAACTGGTTCCACTTACCCTACTAAATTATGCAATAATATGCCTCCACAATTTAAATTTTACTCTTTTTATACTCTAAGGCAGCAGCTGGTTTCTTGTTTCTGTTATAAAAATTCCCAACTTTCATTGTAAAAATATAATTAAATTACTATGATAATGTCAAAATAGGCAAATTGTATATCAAGAAAGAAATATTTGAAACTAACATGCAACTATTATGTATTAATTAAAAACTATATGGAGTCATGGATCAAGTGTTATTTGATTGAGACAGTAAATTGAACACCTTGTGCCCTCTGTAATGTGAAGCCATGACCAAGAGACACCGAAGTATTATTATTTTTGCTCTGATTTAACGCCTGAATAGTTGAAAGAGGGATTTTTTCAGACATTTTATACACTTTAATTTCTTTAATTACAACGTGAATTTTTATCTCGAGCGTTTTTAAAGTTATTTAACTGTTCCAGAATATACTTTTTCGCCTCATTGTCCAATTTTAACTATTGATTTTGATTTTTCGGTCTCTAAATTCGTCTCTTTCATGAGCTTAAGCAATTCGGTAATTTTCTCTCAAATTTTTTTTTTTTTGATGAAAATATGACGGGTCATGTTGGGTTTCGGACATCCATAACGCAGCGGAAAAACAAAAATTTCGTCCAAAACCAATCCGAGGATCCGTGCGTATCGGTTAAATCAAAGAAATAAATCTTAAAGATACCTACCGGTTACCGTCCTAACCGATTTTCCGTCCGTCTAGTCCGTCTAGGTCGGATCATGCGGAAGCCATCTACTGCACACACAATCGGTCTCCACCAAAACTCTCAACAACCCGTTCTCATCTTCTTAAGCCGAATAGATCACAAGCGCCGAAAGTACGAACGCTTCTACCGGTGTCCACACGAACAAACTTCTTAAAACGGGAAGAAGAACAATATATATGCTAGTAGCTTGTTCTTCTCTTGCACAAGAAAACTCTTTTTCTTCTTCTTATTTTGTCTCACAAAAGATGTATAATTCTCTCATATAATTGCACCCTTTCATTTTTGTCATATAAAAAGAAAGCATCCTTTAGTAATTTTGTCACACAAATGAGAAAGGATATTTTCTCTCTTTTTGTCTCACAAAAGAGAATGAGAAATAATGAGAGAGAGAATCATTTGGTTCCATGAATTTGGAGCCCTCTATGTCCTTATATAGAGATGAAGAGTCATGTCTATTCACACTAAAAGATGTGTATGACATCACTCATCATTATCCACATATCATCATCTAGACTCTTCTAGATTACATGATCTTGTGTGCTCATAGTCTTTATATACATATATATCACATCTTATCACATAAGATGACAATATCTTTTGTGACATTCCTATGCAACTCATCATATAAGTCGCTAGCATTTTCTGCGCCCGTTTCAGTTTGTTCTTTGTGTGTGACCCTGTAGGTTCACTTAATGTTGGCAATAGACTTGACAGTCTATAAATCATGAGCGGACTCTAGCAAGCCATCATGACTACCCAATTTAAGTGAATATCAGTGATCTGATTTACCTAATCAACAATCACGTTTAGTCCCTTTGTCACGCGATATCTATATCGATCATAAGGCATGTAAGACGTCATCCTTATATTAATCGAATTAATATTTCTTGATCCCGAATTAAACTGAACAAGAACAAATGACATTAATAACTCTTATTAATTCATTTGAGTATGGCCATACATTTCTTCAGTTCAATTCATCAAGAGGCCTAAAGATATCTCTCTCATTTCTGAGAGGAACAAATCCCGTCTTGATTGCACTCATCCCTCTACATGATTCATTATATACCTAATCATAACCGTTATGACTACCCGGTTAAAGGTAGTGTTAGATTATATTAAAGTATAAAATTACTCATGTTGGGAACCGAGACAATCTCAGGTCAAAGGACTATAAATACTTTATGTTACAAGAATCGCTAATGACGTAAAACATGTAGCATTCTTATGGCGGGTCAGTCCAGTATATGGTCTCTAACATATACCTATGTTAATGACTTGATAACTATTTATCCATGATCAGTAAAACATGATCATCAGTCAACTAATATACTGGTGTACATTTATAGCTTACATATAAATATATATTTATTTATATCCGCAAGTATATTTGTCTCCACAAATATCCTATAAATGACCAGGGACGATTTGGAATAGCATTCATAATACTTTATAGTTTTACTATCAAAGTCACGCACTTTGATGATATAAAGCTGAATTGCATATTCATGGTCTATTTTAATTATATTAAAATAACCTATACGCACATATTATATGAAATATCTTAGAATAAATATTATGTTTGTTATTACAATCCATCATCTAGGTCATAAACACTTTGGCCTAGGGCATAACACCATCAATCTCCCACTTGCACTAGGCCAAATCAACCAAGTATCTCATACTCATTGATCTATGTGATATCACATACCAGTTGACCTAACATGATCACCATCATTTAAGGGATTGGGTTCTTAAATGGATTATCAAACATTGTCATATGCAAATACTTTGCATATTATTATGTCAACCATAATCTAAGAAGAATACTTTATCCTTCTCAAGTATATAATCATACTCTTGATTATTATTTAGTGTCTTTCACTAAGATTAAACTTATGTGTGCTTGTTGCACTTAATTCACATCATATGTAATTATGCTCCCACTGAATTTCTTGTCAACATAAGATTTATCTTTAATTTTTGATAAAACCAAACTGTTTGGTTATTTCATCAAATAATAAATATTCACCTAGAGATATTTGCTTTAATTCATAAATTAATTTATGCAACTTGCAAACTCTTTTCAAAATTTTTAGGATAGACAAAACTCTCAAGTTGTATCATATACATACTTTCATATGTTTCTATTAAGAAACAACGTCTTGACATCCACTTGGCATATTTTATAGTCATACTATGAACATATGCCCAAGAAAATTCTGAAATACATAAGCATGATGACTTGGAAAAATATTATCATAGTCTATACTATGAGTTTAACTTATCCACAAATCATGCATTATATGTTTGCACATTATCCATGTCGGTCTTCCTTTGAAAACCGTATTTCCATCTGATGGATCAATCAAATTCAAAACTTGATTGTCTGACATGGATTATATCTCAACTTTCAAAGTCTCTAACCATTAGAGCCTTGACTCATCATAGTCTATTAGTAGAATGTGGACTCATCATCTATGAGTACGAAATTTTTATCATTAGACACGAAAAATCTATATTTTTCGGGCCTACGAAAATTCTAATAGATCTACATGAATACACTTATGTTATATACTCAGACTCTTCAACATCTTGAGAGTCTAGTTGATTAATAGCATACTCAATCACTAGTTGAAATCTGAATTAATTTCCATCCGAGCATTACTGTCAGTATGTGAAATTTAAACTTTTCAAATTTACTCCCACTAATTCTTTTGGAAACACTTCTTCCAAAGAAATATAATTTTCGAGTAACAAACACTTTGTTCTCATATTAATTATAGAAGTAATATCCTTTACTTTTCTTAGGATATTCCACAATAAGCACTAATCCGATTAGATGCATGATGCTTCAATTAAGTATCATATCCTCAAATCTTGATAAAAGATAATCTGATACACCTACCAGTCAATATCGCATATGGAGTCTTTTACAACTACTTTAGATGGAATTATATTCAGTATGAACGCAATAAGAGCGTAACCCCGAAAGAAATAGAAGATATATTTAACTCATCATAATCGAACTATATCTAATAAAGTTCGATATAGTTATCATGATGATCAAACACTTAGTTCTCGACTCCTCGATCTCATCAAAGAAATATGATTTTTCGAAACCAAGTTTTATTCTCTACTTCATTATTTGTAATTTTTGAACTTTTCAAAATATTCAAATTTATTGTTTCAATAAAGCGATGAAGTAGTTTTCTCTAGCACCTTCACTCATTGATGAACATACATCACTATGTATGAGAGTCAATAAGTAACTTGCTTTCACCTTACTTTGTGAAAGACGTATATGTCATCTTGTCTAATAAATAAGTTACACATGTTTCAAATGATTCAAAAACAAATGAATCTGAAAATCCATCTTAATGGATTTAATAAATGTTCATCTTATTTAAGTAGACCAAGCGACAATGCTAGATTCAAATTCTTAATATTAATGTTATAGATAGACTTATAATTATCTTGTTCGATATAACATATTAGGTAATTTTTCTATTGGAACATTTCCAAAGAAAATTGACATTTGTGAATGAAGAAATTATTATTCTCAATAATAAATTGATAACCATTCATAGATAAACTCGAACTATAGATAATACAAAATTTATTGTCGACATTAAATAATAATTATTTATGTCGGCGATAAGTCCAAAAAGACAATGTAAATAAATGAGTTACTTGAGAAAATGCAACAACTTTTGCTACATTTGTCACTCATCTGTTAACATCATATTTACTCAATAGTCTACAACTTAGTCAGCATATTTTCACAAATGTGTGATTCACATCGTGTATCTAATACACATGATGTGAAATAGACAAGTTAATTTCTATAACAAAAATACTTGAAGCGGTAGTCACACTACCCTTTCTTTCCCTTTTCATATCTTCTTGAGAAATTATGGTTTCTTTCAATGAACCAATTCATTGCGAAAGATACTAATTTCTTACCTAAGGCCGAAGCTCCGGCAACATCTTGCCCTTAACTTTGGGAGTACTTTTTACGTTCCTTTTAAGCACGAGAACATTATTAACAACACTTGTCCATGTTCATTTTAACGATTATAAGCATCTTATGCTATCTGTCCTTCTCAAGGACCTGTCGTGAGACATAAATAGATATATTATTCGATTTGAATAATATGCAAAGACTATTATTCTTTAAATATTTCATATAATGGCTCCCACTATTTTTTAATCAAATCAATAACCCTTAATCGCATTGATTCGGAAACTTTCAATCCTTGAAGTTTCATAGTGAGACAAGATCCATATTTCAATTAAGTCCTAAGTGAGCTTTGGCTCATCGCCCAGAACTTAACTTATTTAGGTAGGAACAATTTCAATTATATCTCATACAACTCTTGAACAACATAGGATAAGCATCATATGCCCGACGTATATATCCTATCGTATGCCCCGAGACCAAGTCCGACTTGATAGCCCAGTTAAGTCAAACCATGTCTAATCATCGGCAAAATAATACCCAACACACTCAGCTTTGGCATGACCTATGTTGGCTCCCATTTCCCGCATTCTCTCCTCCTATGATTGTCCCTACATACCCAGCTTTGGCATGACCTATGCAGGGTCGATCAGAGTATCGAGAGATTTAGACTTATGGAAGGCACTTCATGACTTAACATTGTTTTGAGGGATTTTATTTAATATTATATGTTATTATGCAATATTCAAAGAACATCACATGTACTAATAGAATAAAGATAATAACAATGATATATCATGGCCTTGATCTTTATGAACTAACATAAAGATTTTCTAATATATGTTTCATCTCCATGAAATTTTTTTTTTTTTCAGATTGTATTTGGAAATCTTATCTCCATGTATAGAAATCGATGAACTCTTTCATTGCCATGATGTGTGATTTGAAATAAACTTGTCATCTTAATGATGTATTCATGATGGACGATGAACTCCTTCATATCAATGATGTATGTGTTATGCCTAATGAACTCTCTCATTATATCAACACATATCAACAAATATATCAAATATAAACATAATCATATTATGTTTCGATTATTTACCCATTTACAAAATATATATATATATAAGGCTTACGAATGCGAATTCGGGGCGCGGTAATCATTGTCAACATTTGGCAGGTCAAAACTCAATGTTTGATTTGGTCAACATTTGACTCGGTCAATGATCAACATTTGACAAGGTCAACAGTCAATGGTCAATATTTTGACCAGGTCATGAACAACTTTTGACCAATTTAATAGTTAACAGTCAAGGGGTAAATTAGTGTAGTCAACTGTCAACAATTAACAGTTAATACAATCAACAGTCAACATAGTCCACAGTCAACAGAGTGGGTCAACAACTGTCAACATGATCAACATGGTCAACACCTGGTCAACTTTGTCAATACACATTTATACATCATAGGCATCTTTTCATGAATTCAATACATCACATGAAACTTTTCATGAAATAATGTATCACATGCACCATTTCAAAAAGGTAATTCATGGTATGCACCCTTTCATGAAGACACAACTATTCAAGAGGTCACAACTCTTGTGATTGCACCTTTTCGGTCGTACCTCTTGGTTGCGCATGTTGATTACACCCGTTGGTCGCTTCTCTTGATCGCAACCGTTAGTCGCAACCTATTGGACGTGATATTTGGATCATATCCATTGGTCACACCCTTTAGTCACACCCTTTGGTCACACCCTTTGGTCGCATCCGTTTGTCGCAACCTTTCGTCGCGTCTTTTGGATGTGACATTTGAATCGCATCCCTTGGTTACACCCGTTAGTCGCACCTTTTGGTCGCACCCTTTGGTCGCATCCGTTGGTCGCAACCTTTCGTTGCGTCTTTTGGATGTGACATTTGGATCGCATCCCTTGGTCACACCCGTTAGTCGCACCTTTTGGTCGCAACCTTTGGTCGCACCTTTTGGTCGCACCCTTTGGTCGCACCCTTTGGTCGCAACCGTTGGTCGCAACCTTTCGTTGCGTCTTTTGGATGTGACATTTGGATCGCATCCCTTGGTCACACCCGTTAGTCGCACCTTTTGGTCGCAACCTTTGGTCGCACCCTTTGGTCGCAACCTTTGGTCGCACCTTTTGGTCGCACCCATTGGTCGCAACCGTTGGTCGCAACTATTGGATGCAACACTTGGACGCAACCTTTGGATCGTATCCCTTGGTGGCAACTTTTGGAGACTACTTCTGGATCACATCTATTCATCGCATCTTTTGATCGCATCTCTTAGACATAACTTTTGGATCACATCCTTTGGTCATATTCTTTGGATACATTCTTTGGATGCAACTCTTAGAATTTGGGGTCAACCATACAGTCAACATCTCTTCAACAAAAAATATTCTTTCATGAATTAATCATTATATGAAGACTTTCATAAATATGGTACATAAAATACACCTTTTCATGAGTTAATGCATCACATGCACCTCTTCATGAATCCACAAACATTGCATCCTTTCAATTAAGAATATTCAACACTTGAATACTCTATATGCAAGCCTTATAATTATAAATCAAACTTATAAATGGTATCTAAATAATATATATCTCATATATACCGTCTTAATTTAACCGAAACACGCACGTTGCTCTGATACCACTGTTGGGTTTCGGACGTGCATAACGCAACGGAAAAATAAAAATTATTCGTCCAAAACCCATCCCGAGAATCCGTGCGTATCGGTTAAATCAAAGAAATAAATCTTAAAGATACCTACCGGTTACCGTCCTAACCGATTTTCCGTCCGTCTAGTCCGTCTAGGTCGGATCATGCGGAAGCCATCTACCGCACACACAATCGGTCTCCACCAAAACTCTCAACAACCCGTTCTCATCTTCTTAAGCCGAATAGATCACAAGCGCCGAAAGTACGAACGCCTCTACCGGTGTCCACACGAACAAACTTCTTAAAACGGGAAGAAGAACAATATATATGCTAGTAGCTTGTTCTTCTCTTGCACAAGAAAACTCTTTTTCTTCTTCTTATTTTGTCTCACAAAAGATGTATAATTCTCTCATATAATTGCACCCTTTCATTTTTGTCATATAAAAAGAAAGCATCCTTTAGTAATTTTGTCACACAAATGAGAAAGGATATTTTCTCTCTTTTTGTCTCACAAAAGAGAATGAGAAATAATGAGAGAGAGAATCATTTGGTTCCATGAATTTGGAGCCCTCTATGTCCTTATATAGAGATGAAGAGTCATGTCTATTCACACTAAAAGATGTGTATGACATCACTCATCATTATCCACATATCATCATCTAGACTCTTCTAGATTACATGATCTTGTGTGCTCATAGTCTTTATATACATATATATCACATCTTATCACATAAGATGACAATATCTTTTGTGACATTCCTATGCAACTCATCATATAAGTCGCTAGCATTTTCTGCGCCCGTTTCAGTTTGTTCTTTGTGTGTGACCCTGTAGGTTCACTTAATGTTGGCAATAGACTTGACAGTCTATAAATCATGAGCGGACTCTAGCAAGCCATCATGACTACCCAATTTAAGTGAATATCAGTGATCTGATTTACCTAATCAACAATCACGTTTAGTCCCTTTGTCACGCGATATCTATATCGATCATAAGGCATGTAAGACGTCATCCTTATATTAATCGAATTAATATTTCTTGATCCCGAATTAAACTGAACAAGAACAAATGACATTAATAACTCTTATTAATTCATTTGAGTATGGCCATACATTTCTTCAGTTCAATTCATCAAGAGGCCTAAAGATATCTCTCTCATTTCTGAGAGGAACAAATCCCGTCTTGATTGCACTCATCCCTCTACATGATTCATTATATACCTAATCATAACCGTTATGACTACCCGGTTAAAGGTAGTGTTAGATTATATTAAAGTATAAAATTACTCATGTTGGGAACCGAGACAATCTCAGGTCAAAGGACTATAAATACTTTATGTTACAAGAATCGCTAATGACGTAAAACATGTAGCATTCTTATGGCGGGTCAGTCCAGTATATGGTCTCTAACATATACCTATGTTAATGACTTGATAACTATTTATCCATGATCAGTAAAACATGATCATCAGTCAACTAATATACTGGTGTACATTTATAGCTTACATATAAATATATATTTATTTATATCCGCAAGTATATTTGTCTCCACAAATATCCTATAAATGACCAGGGACGAATTGGAATAGCATTCATAATACTTTATAGTTTTACTATCAAAGTCACGCACTTTGATGATATAAAGCTGAATTGCATATTCATGGTCTATTTTAATTATATTAAAATAACCTATACGCACATATTATATGAAATATCTTAGAATAAATATTATGTTTGTTATTACAATCCATCATCTAGGTCATAAACACTTTGGCCTAGGGCATAACACCATCAGGTCAATCCCATACTCATTCATTTTCATTAAAGTTTAGAAACCATATTACAAAAGGTTTAAGAAAAAATACATAATAAAATAAAGAAAAAGCACACCTCTTTGGGTGTTGCGAGTGGCAACTACACCAACAGCCTCCCCCCACCTCCCCCTCCGGTTATGCTATTTTATTTTTCCCAACATTCTACCTCTGTGTTTGTGACCCAACAAAGTATTTCGGGTGAACGTGCACTATCAGAAAAAATTCTATTGCACATCTCCTTCCAAATTTGAAACAACTTCCTAAACCGACCATACTTATTGTGACAATGGACATGCTAGGAGAATATGCTCTGCATTTTCACTATCCCTTTTGCACAAAGGGCAAATAGAAGGCAACATCCATCCCCTCATGATGAGAAAGTCATGAGTAGGAAGAATTGAGCATGCCATTTTCCAAAGGAAGCACCTTATCTTGGGGGGTATATTAAGTTTCCATAATTTGTGCCAAGCCCTTTTTATGACGGTATTGTATACCGATCTCGTTGAGAAATTTCCGTTATTCTCCCAGGACCAAGTAACCGTATCCCTCTCATACGGCTGGATCGCTTCTGCAACCTCTTGCAATAGTAAGGTTAACTGCAACTGCAGTTGAGGGTCCAACAGTCTGAATAAAGTGAGCGGATCCGGTTGTGTGAAGAACTCAAGAATTGAAATTTTCGGATTTAGAGCGTGGGAGAATAACTCTCCCATATTGTATGCCTTGATCCCGAAGGCCCAATTTGAAAACCAGAGCGGGGTGTCCCTTCTGTCACCGATGATTACTTTTGCCGCCGCAGAGAAAATCGGTTTTGTCCTGATAGCCGCAAGGCACATCGTTGAAGTTCTCGGGGAGTACTGCGGGGGCAAGAGATCCAAGAAATGACCGTAGAATAAGGATGCTACCTCCTTGAATAATGATGGTTCATTCTTGACTCTTTTCCAAAACCACTTTGTGAGTAGAGCGTCATCTCTTGCGGTGAGATCGGCTAGGCCTAACCCACCGACTTCTTTCGGTAGACATACTGATTTCCAATTAATAAGCGAGAGACCTTTGGATTTTTCCCCGTTCCCTTTCCATATGAAATTCCTTCTTAATTTGTCTACCGTCTTGATGAACCACACCGGTAGTTTGCATATGGATATGAGGTATACCAAAGTACCTTCCATGACTGCCTTAATCAGTATCATCCTCCCCGCCATGGATAACATATTTAATTTCCATCCGCTCAGACGGTTGTTTAACCGCTCAATCCAAGGAATCAAGGCGGCATTTGGAATCGATTTGTCACTAAGCGGTAGCCCCAAATAAGTAATCGGTAGGCTCTTCATCTCACACCCCAAAATTTGAGAGATATCTTGAGGAACCTGTTGGAGCGTACCTATCGGGGTTAAGAAAGATTTTTGATAATTTATCAAGAACCCCGTTATAGCACCCACAGCCTGTAGGGCCTCTTTGATTATAATCATGTGTTGCAGAGCGGTTCCAAGAAAATTATAACATCGTCGGCAAACATGATACAATTCTTTTTTTCATTTTTTCAGTCTCTGTTTTAACATAAGAAACCCCAATACAAGCATTACTTCTATCTGTTTCATATTTTCCAACTTCTTTTGAGGCTCTGTTTTACCCAAGAAACTTCAATCTGTAAAGAATTAATATTTTATTTCACCTTTTATGTTTTTCCTTCAATTTCCTCCATTTCCTTTTGTTTCGAATCCACAATTTCCTCTGGTTTCTCTTTCTCTTCTTCTACTCATAACCACATTACTCTAAAATAAAAAAATCACAATAAACGAAAAATAAAAAATAAACAAAATTCACCTCAAAACCCTACCTGATTGCAATTTGCCTCCAATCCAATCTTTTTGCTATCTTCAGCAAATCCAAATCAATGTATCCACCAAATCTCAAAATTCAACTATTTCTCCATCTAAGATTGGAATCGGGAAGAAATCCGAAGGTGGTAGAAGTACAAACGGTGAATTAAGAAAAAGAAACCCGGAGAGAGCGGTCTGCACAGGTTCCTGTCGTCATAGTGCCGATGCGAAGCACGCATGTCGCCTCATCACCGATGACAGGTGAGGAGCTTCCAAAATATACCAACCCGCATTTTGTTTGAAAGAGCGCAATAGTCCTTTGTCTAGTTATAATTTTTAATATTAATATATTTGGTTGGAATTATGGAAGAAGTTGTTCATTCTTTTTTATATATAAAGCTTATAACATGTGCCATCTACAGAAATGATAAGAGTCCCCAATTTGTGCTGATAATTTGGTCTTTTATTAAATAACATTAATTTATTGTTATTTTAAGGAGTAATAATATATAGTATTAATTAATGTTTGATATTATGATATTATTAGTAATATAGCATATTATAATACTGGATAGACTATAATAAAAGAATGTGAGCTCATTCTTTAAAAAATTATCCTTTTCATAAACTCCTTAAAATATTTTTATTATAATATTTCATTAGTACCTATAACATGCAATATTCTAAATCCTTTCAATATTTAAAATTTACTTTATATGTTTTCATATAAATAAAAGTTGAGACCTGACTTGATTTAATTTTAATAGTGTTTTGGATGTTTTTAAAATATTTTTTCTCAATATTTTTGAAACTCACTTAACATTTTTTTATATTCATTTAGTTTTCTATGTATGGTTTATTTTAGTAAAATAGCATTTTATTTTATAGAATATTTTTTATTTTACAGAGACAATATAAATTACAAAAAAACTAAAATTATTTATTACAAAATATATTTTATTTTACATAATATTATTTTATTTTATAAGTTAAATTTTATTATTTATTACAAAAAAGTAGGACGAAAAGGATATGTTTTAAATGAAAATAACTCAACAAATTACTACAAAACTGAAATTGAAAACGAATAGAAAATGAATTATAAATTATCGTAATATAAGATTATTGTAGTGTTTATAGGTCTTATAAATAAATACCACTTTATTTATGTTAATTTGCATTTTATTTTTATATTTGTGTATTATTTTTATTTATTGAAAAAATAATCAGTTATTTGTACATATTATTTGTACATTTGAAAAGTCAGAATAAAAATAATCTGATTGTACCGAAGCGGAGTGAGGTCCTCTCTCGTAGTATTGAAAGTGGATGATGATGATTGTGGTTGAAGTTGAAGGATGGTATGTGAGAATACTCTCATCAAGATATGATAAGTATTTTTTTAATCTTTTTTGTAATATTAAATTTGAAGAGGTAAAAAGGATAGTAGAAAAAATAACATTCACAAAACCGGATTGGAACATAATACATGAAAGAAAAGACAATGACATTAACAAAAATCAATACTAACACAAAGATTATGAGATTATGGAAGATATGGAACAACAAACATGTAATACTATAAATATTTATTTGCAAGTGTTTTATTCTTTATTTGGGACAATTATAGTTTCTTAAAGAAATATTGTGTTTGTATGTATTGATTTTGTTGTAAACATATGTTGAACATATCTATGTTGAAAATAAAAAACTGTTTTCTGAAAACAAAAACAAAAAACAATTTCCCGTTTTTCAAAAATGAAAAAAACAAAACAGAAATGACGCCAAACAAGCCCTAAGATATTCATTTATGTACAAATATTGTGTATTTATTTAATTTTTAATAAATTCTTAGTAAAAAAAAAGTGTGACAAGCATTAAATATATTAGTTGTAATCTACAATATTTATTGAATAAAGAAATCTCTTTTGATAAAAAAACACTCTGGGAGAAGTTCGCTATATGCTGCATTTTTTTGAAAATTTATTATTAACTAAGAATAAAAATAATTTATTTAAATTTTAATAGCTTATTTATTTAATATTAATATTATAAGTACATATATTCTCTTATATAATTTTTTCACACATTGTTGTACATATTTAATATATACATACTTAAGTAAGTGAAAAATTAATTTGGAATCATATTAATATGGACTTCAAAACAAAAAAATCTAATCAAACAAATTTATACAAAATATTTTTAATATGAGAAATATGATATTTGATTAAGATTGACTATTTTCTTAGGGGAAAAAAATATATTTGTGTTTTGATATGTGAACCCTTCATCTTCTATTTATATTTAATTATAAATGTCATATATTAACGTGATGTGGCTTTATAGAAATGAAGAAAATGAAACATAAAAAATATTGATAAATAAAAGTCTACAAACACATTTCGCCCTAAAAACTCTACAAACACATTTGACCTCATGTGATATTTAATTAGATGAAATTGGTTTATCATGAATCTAATGAATGGTAATAATACATGTCATCAATGTAAGATGGTGTGACCTAAAAATACATAAAAGTTGTTGTAAAATAACAACACTTAAAAATATACAATTACATAGCAATTATAGAAATCAATGATTAATCATTGGCTAAAATTTATTTATATGTTATTATCTGAAGGCGGAAATAAATTGAAATTGCAACCATAACAATATAGATTTCAAAATAAAGAGAAATTTAAACAAATTTAGATTTAAAGATTTTAACATGACAAAATAAAATATTTCTTTATGAATTACTACTTTTTAAAGAAGGAAAAAAAACTAAGTATGTTTTAAATAAGTGAACTATCCATCTTCTCTTTGTATTAATATTTGAACATTATGTACTATGATTCATTCGAATCATTTGATTCAAATCTAACGATAAAAAATAACTATAATTGTTCTCACCTAATCGGGCATAGAATAGCAAAGACCAAAAACATGAATCATTGCTGTACATGATAATATTGATATATAAATAATATCACAAGAAATCAGAGTAAGTAAAAAATTCGATAGTGTGGATATAATCATAATATTTAATCCAATGGATGAAATAATTGGAGTGATGTGGGCTCTTGAGAATGCTAAAAAGGCTTTGAAAAATAAAGGGATTGGGGGTAAATTAATGTGGATGTCTAATACTTGGCTTCTAAACAACAATAAATTAAGAAATACTTGCAAAAATGGAAGGAGATATCGAAGGATATTATTACTATGTTTTCTATTATATTTTAGGTTAGATTATTTTCATATTGTATTTCTGAATCAGACAAGAGATTTCTTGGCAAGTGGGCCATTCATCCTCTACTATATGAAGGAGGCAGTGATTATTGTATCATTAATCCCACAATTCAATACAGAATTATCTCCTTTCAATTCATTATTTTGTTGATCTTTTGTTATTTATTTTATAATACGTTAGCATGAGACTCTAACGTAAGCGATCAGGTAGATTTTACTTATTACTATTTCTTAAACTTATTTTTTATTCGGATTCTCTTCTTTTCTATTCGAATTTTCATTTTATTTTAATGCAAGTTTCTTTTAGTACATACTGCACCAAAAGTAGCAGATCAATATTTTTTTACTATACCTGAAGTTGTATTTCTATTTTACTAATCCACCAAAAGTTGCTTGGTTATTTTTATTTATGCACCAGAAGTTGTATGGTTATTTTTATTTATGCACCAGAAGTTACATGTTTATATGCACTAGAAGTTGCAATTATATCTATGCGCCTGAAGTTGCAAAATTTGTCTTTTTTCTGCATAATTTGCTCTTGATGCAGCAACAAGGGGAACAAAGCTATAAGATATATTGAAAAATCAATATCACATCTTATTGTGAATAAGCAAACTAAGTTGTAAAAGAAGAAAATTATGAATATAGTCTAACTAGTTGCACTCAATCGCAGAAGTGAATTATAAAAATGACATATACGAGAACATTGTCAAAGGTCATAACAAGAAGGTTATACAAGAAAATGCGAAGATACAACAAGATATCATTTGTAACTTATTCCAAAATATGTATTTTAGATGTTGTATGAAAGAAGATTGGTTAAGTACCTGTTGTACACCAAAATATTTCGTTGAATTCTATAAGGTCTCTTAAAGGAGAGAAAATATGGATAATTATATTTGAAATAGAAAACCATTTCAGCAAACTCTTAAATATTACATGACACACTTTTATGACGGACTTTCTTGATCATATATTTATTGAATTTATTTTATTTATCTTTGGAATCCAAAATGAATGATGAAGACATATATATATATATATATATATATATATATATATATATATATATATATATATATATATATATATATATCTAGCAGACATTGAACAACTAAAATAATGCTTAGAAATTGAAAGACAAGTGTTAACACAATCTCGTGTATTATAAATATAATTTAAGACTCCAGAAAAGTTACTATTTTATTGCATGCATAAACAAAATTTATAATAGAAAATACTTTAAAATTGTGAATACTATCATTGTTTCTTGTATATAAGCAAAATAATGAATTTTCATTAAAATGAAAAATCATGAATTTCGTACAATTGGTTCTGCATCATTCCCATAAGTGAATGTATCACATATACAAGTCGTGATTGTGGATGTGGATTTGAACGTGAAAAAAGGTCAAAGTTGAAACTTACTTGGCACTATGATAGTTATAACAAGAAGACCGCACAAGAAAATAAAGTGTATGTGATTGTAAAGGATATTTGGCATGTCCCTATGAACGCCTTAGAATTTTGTGGAACTTTATTAAGTTGCATTAAAGGCGAAGAGAATATAATGTCTACTTTATTTATCATGCGCTAGATCTAAGGCACACTAACAAGAATGAGGTTGAGAAAGAACTGATCATAAGAAATATTTCTTTTATTTTATTTCATTTTATTTCATTTTATATTCTGTTTCTTATTCTTATGATCATTATTTTTCATTCTTTTGATACTACTAATATGAATCAAAGTTTTTGGACACAATGAGAATTATAAATATGTGTGCCTCATTGTAATGGACAAAATTACATTTTGTAAATATATGTATATTATATCTTGGGAGAATTTATTATGTTTCCATACTGTCTGCCGAAATAATTGTTATATTGAGAATATGAATTACATGGATATCAAATATTTCTGCATTCTAAGAAATGTTCATAAAAGAAATGTATATTAGAAAATTTGCAATTTTTTTATTGATTTATATTATAAACTAATAATACAATTAAGTCATATTTATTAGTAGACCATAAGTTTATTGGCTTCAAACTTATTTACGCTTCTGCATAATAGATTGGGCTCATACATTTTACGAATGCATTTATTGTGATATGTGTGGTACTGTAGACTCACCATGTAGATAATTTATTTTTATTATAATGAAAAATATTTTTGGACATGAAAATCCACTATGCAGACAATCTTATAAAAAAAAAAAATATTGTGTATATTTGTAATGATATATTGGGAAATTTATAAATAACCCCCTACCTTTTCTGAATATTACAAATAACCCCCTATCTTTTCTGAATATTACAAAATTTATAAAAAAAAACCCCTGTCAGTAATGTTTTCTTTACAAATACCCCCCTCCATCCACTTTTCCATCCATTTAATAGTTAATTTTTTAAAAATTACCAAAATACCCTCACCTAAAAGAAATTAAATAAAAATAAATTAAATTAAATTAAATAAACCTAAAATAAATAAAAATATAACAAAATAATGTCTTAAAAAATAAAATTAATTAAATAGTAATAAAATTAATTAAAATAAATAAAATTTAAAGAATAAAAATAAATAAAATAAAAAAAGTTAAAAAATCAAAATAAAAATAATTAAAGAATAAAATAATAAATTAAAAATAAAAATAAAAAAATATTAAAAAAAGTATTCAATAAAAATTAAATAAAATAATTAAATAAACAAAATAAAATAATTAAAAAGATAGAAATAATTAAATAAAATACAAATAATTAAATAGAAAATAAAAATTAAATAATAATAAATTATTATTATTATTATTGACACACGAAACTCTCATTATCAGTGGTGAAACTTTATAAAGACCGGGGGTGCATACCCCAAGATTTTGACAGAAAAGTATATATCAATAGCTTCGGTAATTATTTTTTCGAAATACATATATTTTTATGTTTTTGTCGCCTCCCTCCCCCCCCCCCCCCCCAATTTTTTTCTACAGTGTTAATTAGTGCAAAGATAATTTTTTTGCCTGCCAATAAACAGAAACAAGATCCGTTCTTCTCATTATTTACACAAAAAAATCTCTTTTATATTAAATAATTTTTTTTATATCAATATTTTTTATTTTAATTTATTTTATTATTACTATTTAAAAAAATGTTTTATTTTTTTGTTTTTATTAATTTATTTAATTTAATTATTTTTACTTTTTAACTCTTTTATCTTTTTAATTATTTTTATTTATTTTATGTTTATTTAAATTATTTTTATTTTTATTTACTTTCTTTTGTTTATTTAAGTTTATTTATTAATTTAATTTATTCAATACATGTGAGGATATTTTGGTCATTTTTAAAAAATTTATCATTAAATTGATGGGAAAGTGGACGGAGGAGGGTATTTGTAAGGATAACATTTCTGACAGGGGATTTTTTGTAAATTTTGAAAAGTTAGGATGTTAGTTGTAATATTCAGAAAAGAGAGGGGGTAATTTGTAAATTTCCCTATTACAGGATTTCTCGATTCCCGAGGCCCTTTTCTCCTGTATTTACAATTTCGCTCAAATTTACAAGCTTCAGAAATGCAGAAGCTGAACAACACCTCTACGCTTTTATCTTCAGCTCGCCTCATCTCCATCGCTACTCTCTGCTTCAACTCTTCTCCCCCCGCCTCCTTCTCCAAATTACCTCCTCCAAGATCAAGTCTCTCCAATCAAGATCAAGTGTCTTTCTCCGATTAGACTCTCTGATTACCCTTTCGTTCTTCTTACAAACAAAAAACACGAGTAACAATGGAGCTCGTGAGATTCACCACTCGTCCCCCTTCTTTCTTCATCTCTTCCAGTGTGAAATCCTCAGCGCCACTCTACTCGATGTAATCAGCCCCTTTTCTCTCAATCCCCTTACAGTGGCGGAGTTTGACGAGTTTGACTGAAATTTTTTGGGAGGGGGGTTGCAAAAAAAAAAATTCTTTCTACAGATTATCACTGCACAAAAATTTTGGGGGGTCTAAATACATTGTTCTTTTCTCCTCCATGGTGAATCTGTCAGGTAATTTTTCTCATCCTTGGTTAATTGTTTTGATTGAATGAGTTTTGCTCTTGCGGTTTAGCTTGATTAATTTTTGTTTTCACATAACCGTGACTTCGAAAGAGTTTTTAGAATGGAAAGTTGAACAATCGAGTTACTTGCAAAATATATTAAATTTAGGTCATTTTACTGATTGAATTGAAAATATATTGAGTGACTATGAGGCATAACTTAGCTATTGATTCTATATTAGCTTGTTGCAAGCAATTAGTATTTGTAAAAGAGGAAGAGGGAAAAGAGCTGATCAATTAGCACTCAATTGGGATTACATTTTTGTGTGTAGTGATTAAATTAGGTGTTCATGTGAGCATAAATATGCATCTGAAGAACAATTACATAATTATGAGTTAATTAAGTCAAATTAGTTATTAATTAGGGACAAGAAGAAGATATTTAGGGAAAGAGTTGGGTATAAGAATTTTCGGACTGAAAATTCAAGATGTATGTCAAAAGACTGAATTTTGTAAAACTAAAAATTGTAAGGATATATGTGTAATGACCCAGATAATAGCATTTCGGGTTTGATTCAACTTCTTGAGAAATTAGGTTCATGAGGGTGTGTTTGTATAGAGTATTAACTAGGCTTAAGGTGCATAAATTAGCCATTAGGATAAGAAATTTTGAGAAAATGACTACCGATTTTTTTTATTTAAAGACTGTACCTATTTCAAATGTGCATGTTCTTGGTCTCACTAAATTTCAATTTGGTGAACTTCAATTTGGTTGAATTTCATGTTGGTTAAATTTAGTATTTGTTATTGCAAAAACTATTGTTACTATTCAATTATGTTGTTTCAATTAATATATGACTATTAATCTCCCGAGTACAATTAAAACTAATCTTTAACTATATTTGTTAGCTTGTAGATGGGGAATGCAAAGGATGAATGATGATCATGACCTGGACGAAAAGAAGATAAATTATGCAAAGGATGATCTTTAACTATATTTCCTTGGACGAAAAGAAGATAATTGGGTCTTTGGATATGCTAAGAGTTTGTAATATTTTAACTTGTTTTGTGGGGATTAATTTCTGGCTAGGGATGGGATATGCTACTGGTTTATGATATTAACTTGTTGTAATTAATTTCTTTTTACGGAGTATTTGGAATAAAGGAAATAATTGGACTTACTGAAATATTGCAAACAATTTAATTGGGCTTATTGATATATTGCAAACAATGTCTTTTTTTTCATATGCAATTGCATATACATAAGATGACATGGACATAGTATAGTCTCAAGTTAATAAATATTCTATGCATTGAGTCTCTAATTGTATAATAGTTATTCTTGAAGTCAATTTGATTTTTTTTTTGTTGCTTGACAGAAAAAAATAGGCGTTTCTGTGACTGGTTAAATTGCATATACTACAGATCTAACATTTTTCACGAATTATGTTGGTTACAGCAATCCAAACATCAAAAATATAAATACAGTAGTCGCAAATTCCTATATCCAAACATCATAAATTGCAACTGCAGGGGTTTTAACCGCAGGAATTTCAATTTCTTCATGTAATTATGCAGCTATCCAAACGCCCCCAAAATAACACAAATCAAACATAACCAATGTTGGATTGTTGAGAACATGAACCTGAGAGTTAGAATGTCGGGTTTAAGAAATCATCTCCGATTTCTATATAAACTCGAGAATTGAATTCCGGGTTTTTACATTCCTTTCCGCAACCACCATTGCTCTTTGTTCCTCTCTGCCATTTCAAAGCCTATCCCGCTTCCCTTCATTTTAACCATTTTCAATTCCCCTCTTTTCTCACAAACTCTCAATTTCCGAAATTATGCCTCGCCCCCTTTTCGTTCTCTCTTTTGCCCTTCTCGTCTCCTCCTTCGCTTCTCTCACCTCCTCCGACGAGCTCACAGGTAAAGAAACCAACCAACAAAACCTTTCTTCAACCATCTAATTAAACCCTTTTCGTTCTAACATCCTTCGATTTTCAGTTTATTCGCACCCTTCGAGCGTGGTACTACCAGTTGGAGATTTGACTGAAGGCTCGCCGGGTTCTAGGGCTGGTTCTAAATTAGCTTGTAACAGAATCCACATACATGGCTACTCCAGGCTCCGCCATTTGTCCAACTACGCCCATGCGCTCAAAATCAGACTTTCTGTTTCACAAGGCGATGCCCTATTTCGAGTCCAGACTATTGAGCTTTGCTTCCACAGGTGAAACTTTAAGAAACCCTAGTTTTTTCTTACTCTTCTGTTCCTATTTTGAAATTAATTTGATGTTTTACTAAAAAAATTCATTGTTTTGATATAATTGGTTATAGAAATGCATCAATTGGGATAGGGATGTGTCAGGCATCTCAATGGCAAAAGCTCTCAAAGAATTCTTGGATTCATTCTGTATCTCCTTATGAACATAGGATCTTGGATATAAGAATGCCAGTTGATCCTTCAAGAACCATTGAATTATCCACATCAAAAGGTACATTTTCAAGCTTTATTTCCTTGCATAGTATTACAAAACTTTCTTGAATTTATTTTCCTGACTCCTGATTTTTATTTTTATTTTCAGAATTTTCGTTGCATAGGGTGATTTTTCTTATAATTGGGGTGATTATGATGTTAATGGCTCGTGCATTAAGTGAGTCAGTGGTTTTCTATTATGGTAGTGGTATGACAATTGGTATCGTTATTGTCGTATTAATTATTCTTTTTCAGGTAAATATCTTTAGATTTTGACCAACTTTTTATTATATTAAACCTTTACCATTATAATTGGAGCATTTTTTTAATTTTTTTATATTTTATACAGGGAATGAAGATGTTACCAACTGGAGGAAGAGGTTCTCTTGCAATAATTATGTATTCATCTCTTGTAAGTATCATATATTCTTATCACTCACTTTTAATTTTTATTCCATTTTTTTATCCCTTAATAATTGTTAAATTATTCTATTTAATTACAGGTTGGTGTGGTTACATTTTTGCTTACTTACTTATCTGGGTTTGTACGATCAATTCTTGTGGAAATAGGAATCAGTGAAGACATGCACAATCCTGTATGTAAGTTTCTCCCTATTATTTAAATTCACTAATAGACTAAACTGTTTTCTTAGTGAAATTCTAACATGATATTTTATATATTTTTGTACAGTTGGGTATATTTTTGCTGGTTTGCATATTACTGGCTGGAGCTTGGTTTGGTTTTTGGGGTGTGAGAAAAGTAGCTCTGACTGAAGAAGGGTTAATTGATTCAAGCGTGGCATCTTTTGTGGAATATTCCATTTTGATCTTTTCTGCTGCTATGATTCTTCAGGTATTGTAATCTTTTTGCACCTCGTGTTTCTACTATTTTTCACCTTTCTATTCGATTTCGTTGTTGTAATTTATTCTTCAGAGTTCTTTGGACATTATCCTTGCAATGGCATCTTTGGGGATTTCTGTAATTATATTGCTCATATCAAGATTACCAAAGAAATCAAAATTCGTGAGGCGCATGTCGAGGTATATTATTATTATTATTTCTTTTCAGTTAATTTTTCATTGCATGTATTTAAAATAATAATTTTGATGAATTGTTTTATTACTGCAGGAAGGTATTCAAGACCGCTCAGACTACCATGGATAATTTATCTCCATCAAGATACAGTTATTCCCAATATTCAAGTATTCTACACAGCCCAAATACTGAAACTCCGAATTATAATGGCACTTATCTTAAACGCACTTCTTATAATTCACCTTCTTTGGGTACATCTTTTTTACCATACACATTTTATCTGATACACATATTTATTTGTTTATATTTATTCATTTATTTTTCTTTCTTTAAACAGGAAAAAGGATGCCATTGAGAAAAACAGTTAGGGAAGAAACTTATTATTCATCGTTTCACAGCATGCCGGAGAGGAGGAAATTCACGAAAGAAGAATGGGAATTGTTCACAAAAGAAGAGACAAAGAAAGCCATGAAAGAGTTAATTTCGTCTCCTGATTTCAACCAATGGGCTTTGGCCAACTCAGACAGAATCTCAGTCACTCCAGCAAGTGCAAGTGGCAGGCAAAAGAAACGGCTTTTCAACTGGTTTTGAGTTTGGAATGTGAGTTTGGTTAATGTTTTGAGTTTAGATGTGTGAAATGTGTTCTTTTAGGTTTAGGCTTTAGATGCGTAGGTGTAGGGTAGTCATTTTACTGGGAATTTGGATGTAAAGTCATTTTGTGGCATATGTTGTAATATTTGTGATCTGATGAATGATGAGTTCCTGCTTGAGTTGAAGAATGTTTATGGCATATTTGTTCTAGACAAAAGGATAAAAAGAGGGGACTCTTTTGGCGACTAGACGAGAGACAACGTCAATAAAAGGGGCTGTAGGAAAGAAAGGACGCATTTGATTGGTCCTCCATCAATACTTTGAGTTCCCCGTGAAGTCAACACAATCCAGCTTTTCAACCTTTTATTTGAATCTTCCGGTCCCATAATCTGATTTCTTAATGCGGTTTAGTACTTCAAAATCATTTGATTTGATGCATTTCAACAGCTGATCAATATAGGCTCCCCACAGAAAACTAAAACAAAATTAATTATTTCGTTTGGGAACAAAAAACATTTAATCATTTGGGATTTGATATGCTGCAGCGACTGCTGGTATGGATACTGGCGTATGAACCTTAGATGTTTTATGATACTCTGATTCAACTATTCTTTTTTGATATAACGGAGATAGTTCTATGTCCAAGGTCCATTTTGATGGAAATGAGATTTGAACTTATGAAAAAAATTCTGATTCAACTATTTAAACATTATATGCTTTGTCTCACATAACGTTGTTAGGTAATTTGGATCAAATAATGTTGATGAGTGGAGAGGAGATTTTACCTACTAATTTTACTTCTTTGCCAACTAGCAAAAAAAATTAGAATTAAATCTCATGCACCCTGAATTTTGATAATATAAAATTCTTCCAAATTGTACATATAAATTCAGCCTTAAAGACCGGGATTAGTTTCAAAGGACCCAGTATTAATTAAGACTTGGGCCGGCTTGTTTTCCTTAACCACGAGGTACGAGTCTTCCACTGTCCGCTCCTCCTCTCCTCCCATCTAGTGTTCTATACACGTCACCAAAAGAACAACATGTCGTTGTCTAATTGGATGAGTCCATCAGACCATTGCGAAAGTAAAAAAGTTAGGGATATATAAATGCACATCAGACCATTAGTCCATGCACTTTAATGTGATTTCAACTAACCCCGTACCATATGTGGTCAATTTCAATTTTTAATATTTTATAAAATGTACATCATTAGTCTCTAAGTTGACAAAACAAATTATACTACGTATATATAAAAGTTGCCACGTGTCAACTTTTGGGGTCTGACATATGAAATTACGAAAATACCCCCAAAATAATCCAGCTACACTAAAATATCAAGGACAATAACATCATTTCATTTGTTCAGACTGCAGATTTCCCGTCAGCCCATATACTTCCAACAAGGCCCAAGTTTGATCCTATGTTTTACAAGCAATCCCATTAATAAATTGCACAAAACAAGGCTTATATACACTTCAATGTGGTATTTTATTATGGGGTGGGACTATTCCCAAAAAGAGGTACGGGAAGAAAGAAAATTTTTATATATTTTTGATAAGTTTTGACTATCAACATGGGGCCCGCTGTAGAAATACATTCACTGTACAACAATCCAGACAAAAGCTGTATATGGATGTTTTGTAACTATTTTTTTTATAATTTAACGTGTTGCAAATTAGGACGTTATGATTTTTATCTCACTACAAATATTATAATATCTACCATAAATGATGCATTGTTCTCACTAAACTCACCCTGCAAAATCTGAAAATAGTATTTATGAATCACTTTGAATTGTGGATTAATCATGTATACCCCTTAAAATGAAACATATTTGTATGTTATGTAGGAAACATTAATTTATTTACCCTTACAACATATATGAACATGTAAAATCTAAGTATTAACATGTAAAATCTAAGTATCATTTCTTGCCTTCTTAAAATCTCATGTCTAACAATTATGAAGCGAAAAATACCATAAATAGAAGAAACATTGTTATTTGTACCATTGAAAAACTTCAAATAATAAATATTATGTTTGTCACTATAAACTGGAAAATCTCATCAATAGAATAAATATTTTTAGTTGTGCCCCTAATAAAACACAATTAATTCCGAGCCGAAGCGAAACGAGGGTAGCTTCTAGTTAATATCATTATCAGTTTTCTTTTCAACTTAAAGTGGGCTTACGTAACATCCCTCACTTATCCTGAGAAAAAAAAATCCACAACTGTAAGTTGAGATCATTCAAAATATCAGCTAGCAAATTTTGGAATCATTATTTTTTCTTTTTTGAAGTTTAATTTATTGGGTTAAGAAATTTTGCTAAATATATGCTATTATGTTTAACGGGAATTGAATCCGTAACTTCTTATTACACGTGCGAGTATTTTAGCCAACTAGATTATAGTCCACTTGCAAATTTTGGAATCAGTATTAAAACTTTGTTAATCCTAACTTTATCCATTTGAAGTACACAAACATTTTTTATATTTGGCTCAAAGCGATAATAAAATCTGTTTCAACAAATCCTCCCCATCCTAGTAAAGTAAAGAAGTTCTCAATAAAATCTTAAGGTATTAAATGTCATAAAAATATTTAATGTTTTTTGAAACATAAACATATTTTATGTTAGGATCAAGGAAGTTAAAATATTATTTCGTAGAAAAATCTTAGCATATTAAATGTTATTTTTCTTCCTTTTTAACAAAAGAAATTTATTCATTGATACATCTAATTAATTTAAAATATATAGTAGTGTATGTAGAGATACATAACCGATACTTAATATTTGGATAAATAATATTACTTTATTCGTTAATATGAAGACCAAGTTCATCATTAGTAAAATAAATAAATTGAAGTGCTAAACTAAAACAAATAGTAAAAAATTAAATTAAATCCTATCGAAGGGTATAAGGACTGGTCCATTTATCCCTGAAAATATTACCAGTACTCGTACAAGTTGCTGGGAAGTGACGCGTTTCACCCTCTTACCTGACTGACCGCAGCCGCGTGAGCCCCAATCATTCTTCTGCAATTCTGTACCCAATTCAACCATCTCATTTAAATTATTTCAAACGCTGCAATTGGTGGAATAACAGGGGAAATGCAGATAACGAAGAATCCACTAAACCCACCTTTCGTTATAAAAACTCTCCTTTCTCCCCCCTTTGCTCTCACCACATTCTCATTCTCATATCTGCTCATTTCCTTCTCTTCCTAACTCAACATGAGCTACTACAACCAGCCCCCCGTCGGCGTCCCCCCTCCTCAAGGTACTCTACCGCTCCACAATCTACCTCTCATTATAATCTGATCTTGTTTTATGCGAGTGATTATTCTTCTCTGTTATTTTTTCCTAATTATGCTTGGTTTGATTTTGGAATTTAGGATATGATGACAAGGGCGGCTATCCACCACCGGGGTATCCACCACAGGGCTACCCGCCACCGGCGGCCGGATATCCTCCGCCGCAAGGTTATCCGCCTCAGGGCTACCCTCCGCCCTACGCCCAGCCTCCGCCCCAGCAACAGAACAGCAGTAACGTCGGTTTCATGGAAGGATGGTACTTTTCTTTCTCTTACTCCTCTCATATTACATCACTAGATCTCAAAGATTAACCTGAACAATCTGTGTAAACATATTAGTTAAGAACCAAAATTTCTTCCAATAGAAGGACAAATTTAATAAAACACTGTGCACGTAGGTGAGCTTTTTCATAGCATGCTTTAGGAAGTTCAGATCTGATTTGACCGTCGGTTGATTCCGAACGGCGAACAAAACAGCTCATATTTGGTTTTTTGGGCCTTCTATTTGAAATTAGGATCAGGTTCACCAGTTCTAATCAGTAAAATAGGCCCCACAATTCAGTGTTGCAACTAACATACAAGAGGCACATCCAAGTTTCGAATTGGCCTTTTCTGAACGCTGGTCTTAGTCTGACTCTGTGACAATATATTTTCTGTGAGAAGGCTTCTGTAGACCGGGTTTATATAATAATTTATGAGTTGATTTGTGGGGTCTGATGCGACGTGATATCTGCCACTCTCGTCATTTTGCCTACCGGAACCTAACTAACGTGTTGACGACACTACTTTTTTTGTTCCACCAAATACCCCTGCTCATTTCCCAAGATTTCTATTCATCTGACAAATAACATTATCTTTTGCGTTAGTTTATGTTTGCATCACTTTCCAAAAATTCCCAAATTTGAACAAATTTGACTTCTTTCTTTCTTTTATAAACTGAGATTTAGTTTAATTTTTTCTTTTACTGTAGTTTGGCCGCCCTTTGTTGCTGCTGCCTGTTGGACGCATGCTTCTGAGACGACAAACAAAGAAAGGATTTCTATTATTTGTGATGGGTTCTTAGGAAATTGAATTATTATTATTATATTAGAGATTTTCAGCTATGTTATTTTCTGTTATTTTCTGAATTTAAGTTCATCCATTGTGAGCTCCCTGGTGATTTCCAAGGGGCACACATTGTTGGTTTCATTGTTTATATTATTGTCTGAGGAATGGACCAGTTTGTGGATTTTATTGATTCTTCCTGAATATTGCAATCTTTATTTTGGTTCTGTTCTTTATTAAGAGAGATACGTGATTTTATTATTTTTTTAGATATTCAAGTCATTAGATTGAGAGATTTTACTAAACATGTGTTATTGTGTTTGTTGAGAATTAAACACACGATATCTTGATACATATGTAAATATTTTAATCAATTATACTACAAATTATTTGCGATATGTGCTTTTATTGCCTTAACTATGACTTCATGGCAAAAATTCTACCAATAATGTATTCATACTCTATAAATAATGAAGGTGAACATAGAAATAAAGAATATATAATAATCTCCATACGAGTCTAGCTTGATTTTATGAGGTAGATTTAATTGTTATTTTGGACTTTATGGTTCATGAAATAATTTTAAATTTGAATTTTGTTGACTGATAAACTTAAAAAAAAAAGAATTTTGTTGACTGATAACAGAATAATATCTGTGCACATGCCAAGTTTTATTTGATAATCTAAACGGCATTCGAAGGAGTTTTTATTACCTCCTTCCAGAATAAGATCCTAGGAAGCCGAAAATCTTGGTTAGTATATTGCAATAAATATTAAATCACCTTGTTGATTGTCACTAAGACAAAATATTAGGTCTAAAATCTAAATAAAGCTAAATACTGGGAGCTAGCGTATACCTGTTTAATCAAAGTGCGTGCAGCAAAAAAAGTAGAATAATGAAATTTTAAAATGAAATGAAATTTTTATCCAGAACAAAAAAAAAAATATCGAATAAATTAAATAAATGGGGGTAATAAAGCTATTTCATGCCGAAAATGAAATAAACTAGAACTAGAATAAACGAAGTTCTTTTCCCAGTTGAAACACTATATTTTCTTATTATTATACTATTCTGCTAATTTATCTTACCAAACACACTTACTATAATAAAAGAAGTTACTATTTTCTATTCAACTATTTCACTTTTTACCGAATGGAGACTCAGTCAGTGAAAAGCTAAACTTCTATTTATGATAATAAATAACACTAAAGAGCTAGAAAGCAGTTTGATTTCATGTAAAATAGAAATAATGTGCGTGCGTGTTTTGAACTTTACAGAAGTATACAAAAGTGATTTTGTTTGAAAAGAGATTAGGTGGATCCAAAAGAACAAAAAAAGAGATTAGGTATTGGGATCCACGTAATTCTCTTTCTGATGGATTTGCTATACTTTTCAATTAATAAATGGACGATTTCCTCTTCCTATTTGGTGATAATTTTTTTTAGGGAGAATTACAAGAAATCCCTTGATTTTTATTTTTTTTCAAATTAATCATGTTATACGCGGAATTCGACCCCCTCATCTATGAAATAGTGGGGTTAGTACCTTACCACTAGACTATCCTAATGATGGTATATTTAGTGATAATGATCATAATAAACTCATAAAGAATAATTTATAGAGTATTTTGCTTTCGAAAAAATTTAAGAGTTTTTATTCCAAATTTTACATTCTGTTGGATCTTTCTCATGCTTGTGGGACAACAAATATGCACAAAATGCAAGCTCATAACAGAGAGCGTCTCAGTTGCGTGAGGGGTTCATTTTGGTTCGGCCAAAATAGAAAAAAGAAACAGAAAAGAAAAGAAAAGAAAAGAAAAAGAAAAAGAGAGAGAAAGAGAGAAAAGAGTGAGCCTCTCTAATTCCAACTTTGTAAACTGTCTTATATCGTCAATTGGTATGAACCGATACGATAGAAACTTTTCTAAACCTTCTCTTTGGTAGTGTCTTTTTTTGTTCTTTTGAGATCCCCAAACGTATAATCTAACGTATAAGTGATGATTCTAGAGTTTAAAGTGTGAATTGTAACTTTAGAAAAAAGTTTTTATTCTTGTATTTGTTGTAACCAGTACGGTTGATACCCAAGTGAATAATACAAAGAAATTTCTTTATATCTTGTGTCTCTTGCTTGTTTGTGTTTTTTTTTATCCTTTGTAATATTGTGTTGAATCAGGTTGAAGTTTGTGGTGTTATTTGAGAGTTTGAGTTAACTAAAAATATCGCACATAAGGTGTTTGACGAAAATTCCGAGTAAGAAAATTTGTGCAAAATACCCACATTTTTCTCAACAACGAAGATGGTAAAAGATAACATGTTAAACGAAGAAATCCGGAGAAGGAAAAATATATCTCTTCGGAATCCGATGTGCTTGTGATTGAAAGACAAGGAAGGAGCAAAACGAGAAATTCATATGATTTAGAGAGTCCTCGTAAAATGATAAAGTGTTATCATTAAGATAAATTGGGGCACATTAAAAAAGAGTGTCGAATCGAGTGATGTAATAGTAGCATGTGATGACAATTTCGTCACTACATGGGTAGTAATTTCATCTGCCTCTTTTCACGTCACATCGAGATGCGATTTCTTCACATCTTACACCAAAGGAGAATTTGGAAGTGTAAGGATGAGAAATGGTTGGCAGTGTAGAGTTATTGGTATGGAATATGTGAGTTTGAAAACCGACTTTGAGTACAAGTTGGTACTCAAGAATTTGAGACACGTACCGAATATTCTAATGAATTTATTCTTTACCCGTTCGCTCGATGATGACAGTTATTGTAACCATTTTGGTGAAGAAAAGTGGAAGCTCCCCAAAGGATCACTTATCATCGCACGTGGTGCGAAAATAAGCACCCTCTATGTAACGCATGCTAAGTTATGTGCGAAAGTGACTATGATAGAATGAAGACCACGCGTAGCTGATTTATGACATTTCTTGATGATGAAACAAGTAAAGGTGAGAAGCCTAGATCTAGTACCCTAAAGTCAAGTTTAACTTGGGTCAAAAATCTTTCCCGATAATGAATATGGTTCATGGGGAGATGGCGAAAGCCAAGAAATGAATTCGGAAGATAAATGTGATGACGGTACAAAAACCGCCACAAGTGCCGCAAGAAGGGGTGTCAGTGGGAAGTTTGATTTGTGAAAATCTACAATCTATTAGATGCCACTTTCATAAGGATGTTCCGCTTACCGATGGCCAAGAACCGGAAAACGAGAAAAATTTATATATCGTGTGGGTGCAAAGATGAGCGTGTAGACGTGATAGATGCGAGGGTAAGTGATTTGAACGAGAGGAACTATATCGACGAAAATAAATCTGATATGAAGAAAAATGTATTGTCTGCTAAGAAGCTTCACACACGTACAAAATGAAGCGGGTATTGTGACCTTTTCGCATGAGTCAGAGAGGGAGTTTCTTGGTCCTTATGCTTGTGAGCCAACAAATATATTGGGCATTGGATCATTTATTAATTAATATTTGTAATTAATAAAAAGTAAAGGGGTTTTTTTGCAAGTGTGAACAAAATGCAAAATCTCATAACAGAGAGCACGGGCCTCTCTGTTGTGTGAGGGGTTCATTTTGGTTCAGCCAAAATAGAAAAGGAAAAAAGAAAAGAAAAAGAAAAGAGAGAGAAGGGTAAACCTCTCTAGTTGTGACTTTGTAGGCCATTGTCCATTCTCTCTCTTTCTTTGAAACCACTGTACGGAGAGAAGAAAAAGAGCGATTCAGATCTAGGGTGGAGGCAACTCTAGCGGCGCCTCCACCCCGCCCCTCCCCTCCTCCTCCTTCTCCCTCCCCCGTTCCCCCTTTCCCTTTCCCTTTACCCCACTCCCCTTTTTCTCTTTCCTCTTTCCCTTGTCCCCTTTTCTCCATTACCAGATCCCTAGCGGATTGAAACCCGAGTCCGACCCGGGTCTATTCGTTCCTTCTCCTCTCACTCGTGAGATTTCTTGCTAAGATTGCAAAGAACGTGAGACTCCATCGAGAGAACCCTCTTCCTTCTCCTCTTCAGATCTGATTTCTTTCAAGCTCAACAATAGGTCTAACAATGCTGAAGAAACTGATATGTTACTTGGATCTGACTATTTTAAGCACGACGATCTAGTATTGGCGAATATTATAATATGAGTGTTGTAATTTGTAAGCATATATTGGTCGGATTTCCCGAATAAAATGTATGCAACAGCTTGAAAAGAATAAAATAAATGAAATTTATTAGTTCAAATATTAAGTGCCAAGGATTGTTCACTATTCTTTATATTTAACAAAATAAAAATTTGCTTGATTTTAGGCACCTGCCCATACTATGTGTAGTTTGCAAAAAAAAAAAAAAAAAAAAAACCAACTTAGCATGGACGAGATTTATGGAAGAAAGAAAAAAAAATGGTTTATCCTTGGTTCAGTATTAGCAAAAGCCCGCTTTAGTTTTTTTTAAATGAAATCATTCATAATGACATTTTCAAGTACATTCATTTTATGTAGTCAAATTTTTAAATACATTATATAGTCATTAATTTTCCTCAATATATTCATACAAGTGTTTTTAGCAAAAGAGAATACAATATTAATTAGGAATCATTGCTACTAAGAAGAAAAAGATAAAAGAAAATGAATTTGATTAAAAAATACTAATTTAAAGAAAAAGATCAAAAGGAGAAAAAAATACGAATTGACTAATCCAAAATGGTTTCTTTGGACCATTTTGTTTATCCATGTGTGAGACATCATGAAAATTAATCATAACTCATCATATATAAATAAATTGTGTAATTACCGCTTTGCATCATTATGATTTCAAGTGCGGTTATGTTGACAAAATTTCATATTGAGAAACATGATGGCACGACGAGATTCGCACTTTGTCAAGTACGGATGAAGGTTATCTTTGGCAAAGCCGCTATCTCCGGACGACCGAAGGAGATAAATGGCGAACTTTGGGAGATGATAGATGATAGAGCCATCTCGACAATTCAGTTACGTTGGAGCAACTCGACTCTTCGAGGAATTCTCACGAAGACTACATCAGCTAGCGTGTGGAAGAAGTTAGAAGACATTTACATACAAAAATCGGTTATGTTTGAAGTATCGATTCCACTCTTCGATGATGGCAGAAGGTATGTCTGTTAAGGTCCATATTTTGGAATATATCGGTTTCTTAATGATATGGAGTCAATCGGTATTAAGATGGACGAACAGGATAAAGCTGTGGAGTTGTTGTGCACGCTGCCCAAGTCATATAATGGATTTAAGGAGACCATGTTTCATACCAGGGAATCACTTACCGTTAAGGATATCAAGAGCAACTTACTAGTCAAGTCGGACATCGACTATGATTTGTCCATGTCCGAGAGTAGTCATCAAGAGGTTAGGTTGTTTGTGAAGAGAGGGAGATGTAAGAAGAGAAATTCAAGTTCAGAGAAGATTCACTTGCAATCTAATTACAAGAACCTTGTGTGCAACTATTGCAATAAGACCGGACACATTAAAGCTGACTGTTACAAGCTCAAAAAGAAGCAGAAGGCGGATTATGAGTGTTCCATCGGAAGAAGCTTACATAGCTAAATCCGGTAAGGTTGAGGTACTTTTTGTGACGAATGAAAAGCAGATATTTGAGAAGAATTGGGTTATGAATTTGGAGGTTTTACAACACAAGATCCTTAATTGACAGTAGTTCACCACATATGAGGCGTCTAGTGAAGATGTTCTTTTGAGAGACGATCATCTCTGTTGTGTTCACACGGTTGGGATCAAGATACAAGACATGGTTGTCCGTGTGTTAGCGGATGTTAAATGCATATCCGATCTGAAGAAAAACTTGATCTCGTTAGATATTCTTGAAGATATTGATTGCAAGTTCCGAAGTGAATGTGGAGTCCTCAAGGTATCTAGAGGGGCTCTTGAATTGATGAAGGCTAGAAGGATTGGTACGTTATATTTTCGGGAAGTTGGCGCAGTTTCAGGCTCGGTCGTCGTCGCCTTCTCCGCCTTTGTTTGGGACAATACCAAATTGTCACCTATGAGGTTGGGGTTTATAATTGGATGCGAGGTGACAATCTTGAGCAAGAGAGATACTGTGTGGCCAGAGTACCGAGAAGAAGAAGTTTTGTGAAGATTCTATTTGTGGCAAGCGGAAGAGACTCAGCTTTAGTACGATCGTTGATCGCACGGCAGGAACTTTTGATTATATCTACTTTGATTTGTGGGAATAAATTTGTGATCCTTTTATAAGGATTGTTCGGCATTAGGGAGTTGTTGGCTCTCGACAGCATAATGGCGTGGCCGAACGAATAAATTTAACACTACTATAGAAAAATTGGTGCATGCTTTTTGATGCGAGTTTGGGCAAGGAGTTCTCGGCAGAATCCATTAATATTGCTTGCTAGTTGGTCAACCATTCTCCGAATATGACTTTTGGGTGCAAGATACCAAAAGATATCTGGTCGGGTATATCGGCGAATTACTCGACATTTCACGTATTTGGATATCCCGTTATGCACAAGTCATTAAATGGAAACTCGAGTATGGGGAGAAGAAATGTATTCTTCTTGGGTACACTTCTGGTGTCAAGGCGTAATGTTTGCGGTGTCCAGTTCTGGTACACCTTATTTTGAGATACGTGAATTTGGAGTTGGTTATGTTACGGGCAAGGGAGCAAGTGCCTAATCCGACTATTAAAGGTGGTGAGACGGTCATGAAAAAGGTGGAGTATAAGATTTCCGATCAATAAGATGAAGTTACTCGACGTAACGTGGAGCATTATGATGACTCTCATTTTGACGATGGTGAGTCGGTTAAGGAGAGTCAAGAAAGGCAACTGTCTTATGCTTTGGTAAGGGATTGGGTTAGACCTCCTATGAGGTATGGATACTTCAATTATGTGTATTGTTTGGCGGTGGCCAACATATTGGAGTTTGGCGAGTCCTGGATCTGCAAGGAGGCAGTAGTCTCATGTGAAGGGGTAAAGTGTGAATTGTTGCTATTAAGGAGGAGCTCAATTTAGATATATCGTTATTACGACTTTGTATCAAGGATGAGATTTTGTGTCAAGGTGGTGTATGCCTCTAAATCTCATCATAATTTGATTCCTTTCTAGTAATGACATTTAGGAAGGTTCGAGAATTGGAAAGAAGTATTTTGGAAATATTTAGAAAATTGAAGCAGATGGTTTATTTCTATTCTTTGTATCTAGTTCAGGATATTTCTATATTACATGTTCTCTTTTTCTATATCCATATTCTCCCAAGTAACCTAACATGTAATGTCACATATTAAGATTGCACGACCATATAAAATTCTACAGACAACTAATCGTAAAAAATCAATAATTAAGGCTTCTCCATACACATAAATTAAGGTAATGTGACATAATAAGTATTTATATGTTGTGGGCCTAAATTTTGTTAGATCAAAATGATAATCACTATTCAACACTTCACACCAGACTCTTCTCCCGTACTGTTATTTCATTCCTTTGTATTTATTTATTTCATTTCTTTGATATCATAGTCATTATTGAACCACTTACAAGAAAATTTTCTATACAAAGCCTAATAATGTGTTGGAAAAAATAAAGGTGTTTCAAACAAATTTTCTCATTCGAGACTTTTGTCGAATATCTTGTGTGCAATATTTTTGGTTAACTCAAACTCTCAAATAACATCATAGACTTCAACCCGATTCAACACAATGCAAGGGATAAAAACTCAAATAAGCAAGAGACACATGATATAAGGAAACTTTTTTGTATTATTCACTTCGGTACTTACCGTACCGGTTACAACGAATATAAAAATAAAAACCTTCTTATAGAGTTACAATTCACACTTTAAACCCTAGGTTCATCTACACAGTGGATTACACGTTCGGAGGGTCTCAAAAGATAGAAAAAAGACTACGGAAGAGAGAGTTTAGAGAAGCATCTACCATACCAATTTGTACCAACCAGCAATATGAGAGAACTTACAAAGTCACAACTTTCTTTTTTGAAGGAATATTGCAAGTAGCAACTATTCAGAATTTTTATTACTTTAAATATCGAGTTACAAGTATGTTGTTACAAGTAAGTCATTCAGGAAATATAACATACAATCGCCACAAGCACAAAAGAAAAACAAAATAATTCTTAAATCTTAAATCATAAATCCTAAACCCTAAATTGCGGATCACTGCCGCCTCAAAATGATTTTGTCGAATAACAGACCTCTCCCACCATAGAATTAGGATTTAGCGGACCCATGCCGTTATAAAATTATGGTTTAGCTGGAGCCGACGAGCCGTGCTATCTGACGCTCTTCATTGCCGGCCTAGACTAAATGTACATCTCTTTCCTTGAGATGAATCATGCCGAACCAATATTTCTGGTCCAAGATTGGACAACCGTGCCGAAATCCTTTATTTCGGTCTTTCTTCTTCAATCCTCATCCCGCCGCACAAATAGGGTTTTGCGAACTCTTGCCGATGTAAGGTTTAGCGGACCATTACCGTTGTAGAACTAGGGTAAGCTCAGGAAGGGGGTGGAGACGCCATGAGCTGCTTCTCGTAACTCTCCCTTTATCAAGTAATAAACTAACCTCAGCCAAAACCCTAGCCTCCATAAACCCTTCATCCACTCTCCTTTCGTGCGGCTCCAACACTTGGATTTCAGCGTCGTGAGTTGCGGTAAGAACTTTGCTTTTACCTTACTAAACCGTCTCTCATTTTCTATTGAGAGACCATATTGAACTGGTTCTAGATGCCGTACTGAATCGCCATTGATGCCTCTCATCCCCTGCTGGTATTGGTTATTTCTTGAAATATTTAAATTTATTGGTTGTACATCTTCCAACTAATAAGATTGAAAAAATTGAAATTAAATGTGCGGAGGCAGGGTTCGAACTCGCGTCAGCCAACTGCGCTAACAAAATTTCTTGATATTATCTTATCGAAACAATATATATAGAAGAGTCCCGCAGAGTACACGTGTCAAAATCTGGAAGAATCCGACCAGGTTTTACTATCCACTTATATAAATTTGCATAAGAAAAAAGTATTCAAACCCTATATGTTAATATAAATTCTTCTTCCATCCTCTCATTATTAATAGTACCATAATGAATTATATTTTCAATTGTATCCCAATATATTTTTAAAAATATAGGATATTTCACATCAAAGTATCATAAAATAAATATTAAAATATATAAAATATCAGAAGTATATTATCAAGACCATTAAAACATGATATGATAAAACACAAGTTTTTAAAAAAAACCATCTTATTATTCAATCATTCATTATTATACAATGAGAAATAAAACATCAAACTAAGAAATGATTCAAAGCCCTTCAAATATTAAAAATATCAAAATTTAGCATTAAGATTCAAATTGATCATTTCATATTTATCATACTGAAAAACTAAAAAATAGACATATAAAAATTGCAAATATCATATTTATAGTTTTAGACCTCAAAATTTGGACAATTTAGATATTATGTTTACCAAGAAAAAAATATTCAAATCCTACATGTTAAGTCAATATAAATTCTTCTTCCATCCTCTCATTATTAGTAGTGCCATAATAAATTATATTTTCAATTTGCATCCCAATATATTTTTAAAATATAGGATATTTCACATCAAAGTATCATAAAATAAATATTAAAAAATATAAAATATCAGAAGTATCCTATCAAGGCCATTAAAACATGATACGATAAAATACAATTTTTTTTAAAAAATATTATCTTATTATTCAATCATTCATTATTACATAATGAGAAATAAAGAATCAGACTAAGAAATGATTCAAAGCCCTTCAAATATTGAAAATATCAAAATTTAGCATTGAGATTCAAATTGAACATTTCATATTTATCATACTGAAAAAGTAAAAAACTAGACATACAAAAATTGCAAATATCATATTTATACTTTTAGACCTCAAAATTTGGACAATTTAGATATTATGTTTACCACTCTAAAATGTTAATATATCATATTGACTCCCTCAAAATTGTAAATATCAAAATTACACTTCTAAAACTTTATGACCTAAATTTCACCTTCCCATAACTTCTACATCTATTTTCTTTTCAAAACTCAAAATTATAAATTCCTATCAAAATTGCATTTTGTGAAATTTTATCAGTTTTACAAGTCCGAAGCGGAGCGAGGTGCCCTCTAGTTCTATTTAAACTAGCACCAAGAAAGTGGAACTACAGACTTAAGGTGTATGAGTATTGCTCAGTGCAAAATTCCTTATTGTTGTACCACCAAGCTCTGGTTGTAACTCTATAATATAACATTTTGACCCTCGCGAAATATTAATTCTTTTTCTCCTCTCTCTTGGAACCAACTCGATTGAAGATTCAACAAATCCACTTCTTGCAAACCTAAAATACATAAAATTACTAAAATGTTAATCATCTAAAACCCACATATTTATAATTTCCCCATTAGTTCAATGCAACTTGTACATACCAATCCGCACTGCGAGTTGTCAGCAAAAAAAGTTTTTGTAATCCAATAGATATCGCCTTTTTCTCTATATAATCTGCATAAAATTAAAGATAAAATAATGTTCTAACCTTACCAAAATAGATTGAAAACAAGAAATATGAGATATTTTAATGCACCGAGCAATTTATCGCCTTGGCCGTGTCCGCGACATTCAGGAGACACTACAATAGCTGTCATTCCAAATATGGAAATAAAGCAGCGCAAGCTATTATGGAACCTTCTCTTTCTACTACTACAAATGATTCCAATGATTCAATAAGCTGTGATCAACAATAACTAAAAAAAGTTAAGATTTAATTGATTGGAGTAAAAATTAGTGGAGAGATTAATAGTGTGATTAAATTAAGGACCTCTTGATCAGTTCTTTGGATAAGCACACCGGATTCTTCTAAGGGGCGAATTAGTCTTTTTATACCATCAAGATCTTCTTCTCTAGCCATTCTAGTACCCTCATATACATCCCTAATTAAACAGCCCAAATTCATAAATTATGCATTCAAAAATTTAAAATTTAAAATTACCAATTTTTTTTTAAAATAAAAAGTACCTAGCAATCATAGTCCCCACACCATCTCTCGTATACAATTCTAGTAAAAGTACTCCACTTATTGTCCCGTTGACTATATGCACCCTTTGCACGCCACCCTAAAAAAATAAAATAAAATCAAAACTATTTTCCTTGTATTTTAGGTAAACTAATCAAACTACTTAAAAAAAGAACAAAATACACACCTAACAAACATAAGCGGAAGCAGCCAGTTCAGAAAGAAAACCGTTCAATTTATTAAACCTCTCCTCTCCACCAATGGCGAAACCAGACAGCCCGTTTCCATTTTCAAATCCGACTCCATTCTGAAATCCAAATTCTTCCCCAAATTGTAAATGTTTGGCGTAATTTGCGGCGATCTCGCTCTGTTTGGCGCGGTTTTTGATGCGCTGGTCCGCTTCAGAGAGGGACATGAATCGGATTGGACGATCCCGACCGTCGAAAATATCGCCGTCTGTGATACAAATCATTTTGTCCGCTTTTATTGCTAAGGCACAGGCTGTGGCTACTTCATATGTGCTGAAAAGGATAATTAATGAAAAAAAAGAAAGAGAAAGTATTAATTTTGTGAACTAAAAAAACTGGAACATAAATTATAGAGGAAAACTGAAGAAAACCCCCTAAATTACTGAATATTGCGAAAAGCCTTCCATTCTTAAGGAAATTCACAAACTAGTCCCTTATCTTACACGGAAGATAGTCAGTTATCTCATTATATTTCTTTATAATTAGTTTTTTGCTAACACTATCAACTTCCGTAAAGAAGGCAAAATGCAGGGTTCTTTGTGTAAAAGTGAGTGTATAACTTGCAATTTAGGACTTCACCGGAATATCCCATGTTAGACATAATGACTACGCAATCTCTATCAAGCCTTTCTTTTATTAATGAAACTTCTATTCTTTTTACTTCACCCGTGAATCCATAATCTACTCCATCCACCACCCCTCTTTTCTGCCAAAAAGAAAAACAATAATCAAACAACTAAAAACTAAATTCTTGAGCAACTGAATCCTAAACCTGACCATTTTGTAAAGCTGACCTTTGCAGCGAGGAAATTGCCACTTGCAACATGAACACCAAGTTCACGCCAGCGACTGTTTGCGCCGTGTCTACGCAAATTTAATGTCGGTGGGCCAGGAGACAGCTTCGCTTCTATCGTCAGCCTCACGCTTCCGGAAGCTTCCATTGCGGCAATTAACGAGTCCGAATCCGTCACTCTGTATCTTCCCGCATAAACTCCCTTTTTCCCTAATTCAACCATAATGTTTGGAAATTAAGCTTGGATATATTATGTTTTTGTTGATTATGTTTTGTTGTTTACCTCTTTCAGTTAAGAGTTTATCGATTTGAACATGGGTTCCCGGGAAAAGAATGAATTTGATGCCGAGACCGTGAAGAAGTGATATATCCTGCATTAAGTATGAAATGAGTAAAATGATAAAATAATTTGATATAATTGAGCCAAAACTGGATATGGAAAACCTGTATTACAACTCAGAGAGGTAGACAAGCTGGCGTAATTATACAAAGAGTGGGGTCATTAAGTTTTGTTTAAGAATGAATGGAGAGATACATTTGGAAGAGGGATTTTCAAACCCTCTCCGAATTTTCTCAAAAAAATATAAAAGAAATGGAGTGATCCAGTTAGCTATTATAAATTTACAAATATTAAAGTGAAGAAGTAAATTATTTGGATCGATATACAGTAATTAACAATTAAATTGCAGTCAAGCCTGGAATTTTTATATGAAGGCACATGCATCCGACTGGAAATAATATATAAATAGAATTCCAATTCAAATTGTATATTAGCTATAGACATATAGACTAGATATGAAGGTTAATAATATATTCACAATCATCGAATTGTTGTTTGGTTAAAGTGCATTAGTTACAACAAGTGGTACATATTAAAATAAAAGGAATCTGTAGATGCTGACCCAAAACACTAATTACAATTTGTAATAAAATCATACAAAAGCAGAAGATACATTCAAGAATTCAACCTAATTAAAGAATACCTGAAGAATGCCGTCCAAATAAGGGCTTGAAACAATCTCGCCGGAAATAACCACAACGAAAGTACTCCCTCGGTGACCCCTGATGTACGGCCAGGCCTATCTAAACAACCGTACAAACCGCTCTTTCGCCTCTTTCTCTACGGAGGCAGAGGCACTGAGGCCGCAGTTACAAATGGAGAGAGATTCGTTAGAAACTGCGATCCAACCCTCCTGACTCAGAAGACGCTTATTGACAACGGGGATGATCGTGTGATTGCGATTTGGATAAGGTTTGGTCAAGGAGATAGAAGAAGGCTTGGAGCAAGAGACGGCGGCCATGAGGGAGGGTGAGAGTGGGGAAGATCGAGATGGAGTGTAAATGGGGGAGAAGGGATAATAAAAACGAGAGATGGGGCGAGTGGAGACAAAACAGAGAGGAGATTTGGCGCGCAATGGAGTGAAGTGAAGAGTTAGCGGAGGATTGTGTTCGGGGACTTTAAGAAGGTTCCTGTATTTTTTAGAATAATTAAATAACAATAAAGATTATAGTTTTTTTGAGAGTTCCGTATGAACTATGAAGGGCCGCGAACGAAAATCCATCAAAAGAAAAATTAAAGCAAAATTATACTAAAACCATTCCGTTAAATTAATGAGGAGCCGGTTTCGGTTTTACGCGTAGGCATCTTCCGGTCTACAACTCGGTAACGCAGCTTCTCGAGTCTCGACTGGGCCAAAGAGAGACACATAGCAGTTGGTGTTTTGGTGGGTTGCTCCGACAAGTATTATTTATGATTACAATCTTTTCAGTCGGTCATTTTTCTAAATCAGAATCTATAGAGATAGATCTAGAAGATTTGTAGGTCTGAGTCAAAGTACATATATAGACAAGGTCATGAAACGGTTCAGGATGCAAGAATCTAAGAAAGGATTTTTGCCCTTGTCACATGGCGTTTCTCTCAGTAAGACACAGTGTCCTACAAGTGAGCAGGAACGAAGACGCATGAATAAGATCCCATATGCTTCGGCTATAGGATCCATCATGTATGCCATGATATGTACTAGACCAGATGTGTCCTACTCATTGAGCGCAACAAGCAAGTTTCAGTCTGATCCAGGTGAAAGTCACTGGATAGCTGTTAAAAGAATCCTTAAATACTTACGAAGAACTAAGGACCTGTTCCTAGTCTATGGAGGTATGGAAGATGAGCTCGTTGTAAAGGGTTACACCGACGCAAGCTTCCAGACAGACTCAGATGACTTGAGATCGCAATCAGGTTATTTATTTTGCCTAAATGGAGGCGCAGTGACATGGAAGAGTTCCAAGCAATGTACTGTAGCAGATTCTTCAACGGAAGCAGAATATATAGCCGCTGCAGAAGCGGCTAAAGAAGCTGTTTGGATAAAGAACTTTTTGGAGGAGCTAAGAGTAGTTCCTAGCATCTCGGAACCAGTGGATCTATATTCTGACAACAATGGAGCGATCGCACAAGCAAAGGAACCGAGATCTCACCAAAAATCCAAGCACATACTGCGACGCTTCCATCTAATCAGAGAGATTATACAAAGGGGTGATGTTAAAATGTGTAGAGTGCCATCGGACGACAATGTCGCCGATCCATTAACTAAACCACTCCCGCAAGCGAAGCATGAGGGTCATGTTAGGTCAATGGGCATAAGATGCTTAGAGTTGGCCTAGTGCAAGTGGGAGACTCTAGGATTAGTGCCCTAGGCCAAATGTATTTGTGCTAGGAAATGGATTATGTATTAAGACATTATTATTTATTCAATAAAGGTTGTTTCTTATATATCTGTGTGTATGGGTTGTGAATGTAAATTTGATATCAACCAAAAATGATACTTCGGATTCACGTCATCAGAATACGTGATTCTGATAGTAGAACTGTGAACCAACGAATGACATTCTAAATGTCCCTAGTGATATGTAGGATGTTTATAGAGATAGACATACTTCAGGTAAGAAGCTACATATCCACACTATTATATTCGCAGGCTGGATGATCATGTTCTACTGATCATGGACATAGAGATGTTAAGTCTGGAATATAGGTACATGTTAGAGAACACGTACTGGACTGACCACACTGTGAGAATATGCATGGTATATGTCATTAATGATTCTCATATGAATAGTGTGCTTGTCCCTATGACCTGAGGTCACCATAGATTCCTGTATGAAGAACTGCATACTTTAATATGATCTTACGTCATCCGTAATGGGATGATCATTGGGGTCATCATTAGGTATGCACTGAATCATGACGAGGAATGTGAGTGACCAAGATGGGATTTGCTCCTCTCGTTAAGAGGGAGATATCTCTGGGCTCCTTGTGCCACTTGATTTTATGAAATACTCGAGATATCACCAGAGAGCTTATTTTCCAAACTCGAAATATCACTTGAGAACTGATTTTTGAACCCCGATAAATGTCCCGTTATTCCTTCCATCGTAGGTTCGGGATTTTTTCTGTGTACGTCTCAATATTTGTTCTTTGTGTGTGACCCTGTAGGTTTACTTAATGTTGCAATAATCACAACGGATTATAAATCATGAGCGGCCTCTAGCAAGACATCATGATTACCCAAATTAAGCAAGTATAGATGATTCGATCAAACCTAATTTATGTTCATGCATTGTATCTCTTTGTTACACGATATCTATATCGGCCGTGCGTTTTTCTCCAATCAAATCATCAAGAGGCCTAAAGATATCTCTCTCATTTTATGAGAGGAACAAATCCTATCTTAATTAAACTCTTTCCTCCGTATAATTCATTATATACCTAATTATAATCTTTATGACCGCCCGGTTAAAGACGATGTTAGATTATATTAAAGTATACAATTTCTCATGTAGGAAACTGAGATAGTCTCAAGTCTAAGGATTACAGATACATTCTTTACTGAGAATAACTAATGACACGAACCATATAGTATTCTCACGGTGGGTCAATCCAGTATATGGTCTCTAACATATACTTACGTTAATGACTTAATAACTCTTATTCATGATCAGTAAAACGTGACCATCAGTCAACTAACATACTGATGTACATTTATTGCTTATCATAAAGTATGTTTGTCTCACAAACATCCTATGAATGATCAGGGACGGTTTAGAATATCATTCATAATACTTTATAGTTTTACTATCAAAGTCACATACTTTGATGATATAAAGCTGAATATCATATTCAAGATTCATTTTAGTAATAAGAATAAAATAACCAATACGCATTTATTATATAAAATATCTCCAAATAAACACAATGTTTGTTTAACACAGTCCATACATCTAGGTCTCAAATATATTGGCCTAGGGCATACTACTAACATTAAAGTGTTAAACCTTGGACTTGCATTAAACAACTAGCACCTGAGAATTGATTTGTGAACGTGTTTTGCTTAAGGCCAGTCTCTGTGGATCGACCCCTAGCTCAAATACTACATATACACTTATTTGGTTTGATTAGGGAAATTATAAATTATTTTGCTAAGATTGTGAATTAAAAAACGACACAATTTACACTTTTTACAAATGACACCTATGCCGGGGAGGCGGCTTACATTAATTTTTTGACTAACCGATCTCACGTTTGTTCTAGTATTTTTGTTTTTGTTTGTTTTGAAGGTATATGAGAAGAACTAGGTCACAAGGCGAACCTCAACTACCTCTAAATCTGGAAATCAACAAGGAGCTTCGGGTAATCAAGAAGAACAAGGCGAGAGGTGTGCCAGGTTCTTCATTCTCTTCAAGACGAGATCAGAACGTGGAGGCTTCTCCTTCCTTAGGGTCTCAAGATCCAAAAACAGAGCTACCACTAGTGGTGGAGCCACAAAAATAAGCTCAAGATCTTGCGATCAATCTCTACATCCGATCTTCATCTTCATCATGACCTTTTAATCCCTCTCATAACATAGATTCAACTTCATCATCATCATCTCAAGTAATAAAAGTTGAAAAAGATCCTTTAAAAGATCAAGATAAAGTGAAAATGGCTGAAGAGAAAACATTAGGAGAATTATTAGCATACAATCTTTAACAAAATTCAGGAAATATTGTGATACCCACCGTGCAAAACTTTAAATTAAACCCAGCAATATTAAATGTTTTACCTGTTTTTGAGGGACATAGAAATGATAATCCTTATATACATTTGGGTGAATTAGATCGAAAATCCACGGTTCTTTATGGTAAAACTAATGACCTGGATAATATTAAACTCACTCTTTTTTCTCATACTCTAGGAGATGCTCCAAGGGACTTACTCAATCACCTACAAGGCGGGCCATTCAAGACATTCGAGGAGGTGGCCCAACGCTTCCTCAAGCGTTACTTCCCCAAGCTGCGGTCTGAAATAACAGGGATCAAGCAAAGGAGTGAAGAAAATCTACAGGAGTACTATGAACGCTTTGTCCATTTATGTGCATCCTGCCCTAATCACAACCTGGAGGAAAGCTCTCTCATCGCCCAATTCCTAGAAGGCATGAACGACCTAGACGTCCGTCTTCTCCAATGCACATCAGGAGGGAACATCAACCACCTGACTCCCTCCCATGTTCGAGAACTCATTGTGACGAATACGGAAGCGATGAGAGGGCGTAGTGTAAAAGGCGGACAAATGAATGCAACCAACACGGTAGATCTCAATACAATGGAATCCCGAATCACCACAAATTTCGAGATGAGGTTTAGCCTAATGCTCAATGTGGTTGGGGGAAAAATTGTACCTAAGAAATGTGGGTTTTGTGCGAGTACATCACATTTAACCGATGAATGCGAAACTCCCTCAAATCACACAACCATGTTCCTCAAAGTCCGAACCTTCCTCTTCGAACTCAAACATGGCAAAGAAAATGGCTATGATGGAAGGAATAACAGGACATTTATCGGGTTTGAAAAATCAGTTCTCAAGTGATATTTCGAGTTTGGAAAATAAGCTCTCTGGTGATATCTCGAGTATTTCACAAAATCAAGTGGCTCAGGGACGTCAGATGAAAAACTTCGAGATGCAAATGAAATAAATGGCGGATGAAGTAAACGTCCTTAAAGGGCAGATTGATAACAAACTCCCATCTCAAGGGAGGGGACTAGACACCAAACCTATTCTTGCAATTCATTTGAGAAGCGGGAAAGAAATCGAGTTTTCTAGAGAGGAAAAAGAGATTGTTGTGAAGCGGAGTGAAGAACAAAGGGATAAAGATGAACAATTAGGGTTATATGATGAAAATATAATTGTGAATGAGAATGAGAATGTAAATGTAAATGTAAAAGAAAAAGAAAAAGAGGAAAAAAGAGAAAAAGGAAGAGAGAGTTTACGTGCCAAAGGCACCATTCCCGTCCTGTTTCGCGGTGAACAAAAAGGCAACGGCCGAAAAGGTCATGCTTGCAATTTTCAAAGAGGTGGAGGTAAACATTCCCATCGTGCACACCATCGAAAAATTCTCCAACGTTGCCAAGTTTTTAAATGACTTGTGCACAAATAAGAGAAGGATAAAGGGGGATGAAAAAGTAAACCTCTCTGCCATATTGAGCCTAGATACGAGACTTCCCCCAAAGGAAAAAGATCCCGGAATCGTCACCATTCCCTGCACGATTGGGTGTTCATATGAATGATGGAAGACACACAAATGAGATTCTATACTTCAACCATACATAAAATGTTCAATACCCAAGAAAGAGCTCTTGCTTATAACATTCACATGAACAATAAAAGATACATGAATTAGATTCTATATCTTCGACCAAATATTGAATACTCAAAGAGTTCTTGTCTGTGACATTAATATGAACGATGAAAGACATATGAATTGGATTCTATACTTTCAACAATATATTGAAGGACTTCAATATGCAAGAAAGAGTTCTTGCAAAGAGTTCTTGCTTATGACATTCATAAGATGAAGACATACGAATTAAATTTTATGCCTATCATTTATTTATTGAAAGAATTCAATATACAAGAAAAAATTCTTGATAATAGATAAGAATCTTCAGCCATACAATGTACCGAATAAAGTTTGTGCAATATGCTTGTAGCGTAAGAGAGTAGATGATAGTTATTGGGTGACTATAGTAAATGTTCCGAAGCCCTTATGAAGAACTAAGGAACTATCCCGATCCATGAGGAACTAGGTAGTGGTAAGAGATTACACTAACAATAGCTTCTTAACATGGATCATTATCACAATTCGGTTATTTCGAATACAGTAATTTGAAAAAAGTTCCAAACGAGATGCTGTAACTAAAACAAAATCATATTATCGCTTTAGAAGCAAACAATAGGCATGCTTAAATTAAAACATGATCTTGGAACTAGGAGTAGTCCCCAGTGCTCTTAAAGCCTGACGATCTATGTTGTGAACAAAGAATCGCTCAGAATAGAGCAACAAGGATACAAGTACCTGTTTCAGAAGTCCTCGACTAATGATGGAGAGCAATAGTAGATATTACAAGTCTGCAATGTAAATTTCTACAATCTAGTAGGCATATATTTCCCGCTAGTTGAATATGGAGATCATGTTGCCTAATGAGCAGTAGATGCTTTGGAATGGCCTAGTGCAAGTGGGAGACTAAAGGAATTATGCCCTAGGCCAAAGTATTGGACTAGAGATTAGATTATGACAAGCACGAGTGTATGGGTGACTAATGTATTTACATATAGTAGATCGACCATGAATAACAAGTCGGGTTCACGTCAGCAAAACACATGATTATGAAAGTAGAACTGTGAACCAATGAATGACATTCTAAAGTGTCCACAGTGACATGTAGGATGTTTATAAAGATAAACATACTTCAGGTAAGAAGCTACATATCCATACTAGTATATTCGCAGGCTGGATGATAAGGTTATGTTAATCATGGACATAGAGATGTCATGTAAAGTCTTTAAGTTCAAGATTTATTAGGTAAATTTCCAAGTTCAAATTCAGTTTTTTGTTTCAAGAATTCAGAACGTCACACTTTAGTGTTTTTATTCGTAACTAGACCAAATAAACTCCGAATCTAACACACGAGGTACCGTTGGAAACTAAAAAGAGAGATCTAAGATATGGTTCTTTATTTTTATTATTATTTTATTAAAAATTTCGAGATATTTGCAAATCAGTCCAGAACTTACTTCAGATTCAAAATTGGTTCAGCGGCAACTTCAGAAAATTATGGCAAAATTACCAAAGCTCGACAAATCTCAAATGTTTTACAGAAATTCAATTATCAAGTTACAGATCAACTATTAAAATTTGGTACAATTATATTTTGCAGTTTGAGATTTAGAATGAAAACTCAGATCTGGATCAGAAAGTGGATCTGACAGACCAGTACTTACAAAAGTAGTAATATCTCCTGATCTGTTTTAACAACTACTATTTTAAAATTCAGATTCAAATTCTACACTTTGAAATACTTCAGATAGAATTATTTTTGTACTTTTATTATCTGTTTTTGTATTTTTAAAAATTCAGAAGAAAGGAAATAGTAAATCTGGACAGAAAGGTCAAAAACTGAAAAATTACAAATTTAGAAAATTAATCTCACAAATTATAATTCAGAATTGGGCAAAATTTTGATTGAAAATTATCTACTAAATGAGAACTAAAAATGTTTATTTAATTTTTTAGATCTGAATTAGACACGAAATTAGAGGAAAAAAAACTGACAAACAGAGAAAAAAATAGCAACAAAATAGAAACTGGATTAGGGTTTGATTTTCGGTTTAAAAATCGGGAGTTATAGGTAATTCATGAGATGTAACAATCATTAATCACTTAGGGTATAATTTCACAGTTTTAGATGATGGATTTGAGCAATCTAAGCTAAGATTTACTTAAGTAATTGATTCAAGAACTAGTTCATCCCAAAACAAGCATTTTAAAACAAAACTTGAATTAAATCAATCACAACTCCAAATTAATCACACAATATACTAAACTAAGCATTCTAGATGATTAATAAGTCAATAAACTCTGGATTTAATAAATCAATTGATGAAAAACACTAACCTAAGCAATTTTTCCCAATTTATTCAAAAATTTGTGTGTTCATACCTATTCATCAAAATTCAGCAAAATTACAATATTATAAAGCAAGATTTCATGTATACAACTCACAAATTTCCCTCCCTATCTAAATCTACTCACATATATTCACAAGAACAATAATTTGATAAGATTTCATCATGATTATTACAAAATTGAGTTCTTGTGATCTAAAATTCAAATAAAGAATTTAAAAGAGAATTGGACTAAACCGAGAGTTGGAGGACCAGCCGGTAGCTCCCTTGAGTCAATTTGGACCTCTAATTACTCCTTGATTCAAGATGGAATCAACCGATTTGAATTTCACCCAAATCAGCCCCAATTTACTCGATTTCACTCAAAAATGAAAATTAGATCTCAAAAAACTTTGAGACTCAACAATGGTGGTTCTAGAGAAAGAAGAAGAAGAATGGAGAGTGGTGTGTTGAGTGTTGAGGATTGAGGGGTGTTTTATAGGCTGAAATGGACTTGAGAGTCCAATAGTCTATTTTGAATGGAGAGAAGAGTAGGGGACAAACCGAGGCTTGTGCTTGGCTCAAGTGGATCAAGGGGTTGTACTGACGATCTGGACGAAATTTCATTGAATTAGGTTGAGAATTTATCCGGTTTTGAAAGGGTGAAATTTGGCTCTGTTTTTTTTTTGGTGGAAAACCATCAGATTGGATCTGAGGGTTTTGAATCGCGTGTTTGTTAGAGTTCATTGTTATGCTGAGGAGTGGTCCCCACTCTACTGATTGTTTGTTGCTAAACAGGTCGAAATTCATGAAACGAGTCGTGTGCATCTCATCCCTTTGGCGCTGCCTATTTGAACGAATATTTCCTACTTTCTGTGTCGTAGTGATTCAAATTTTCACGAAATGAGTCATCATGGCGCCAAGCTTTCAATCAGCTCAATTTGATCATTTGTGGCGTTAGAATCTGCGATCAGTCCTGAAACACTTGCCTGAACATTTTCTTAACAAGATAGTTTGGGTTTGGATTGTATTTCTTAACGGTTTTAAACCTGTTTCAACCTTCTTCTTATTTAGTGAAACGAACTCGCCATTATACTTCACCTCAGCTCGAATTCTCAATCCGAATCACTTACTAGAGATAAATCATTAAGATTAGTTAATTTTTGAGGCCATACCTCTTTGTGTTCGACCCCTAAACTCATTTACCACTCATATTCGTAAATTGAATAATAGGGAAATATAAATTGTTTTGCTAAATTGTGTGAAATATAAACGACGATGTTACACAATTTACAATCGTTGTCTAATCTCTCTCGTCTTTGTCGGTGTTGTTCTTGTTTCTACTTAGCACGGGTACTTTTTTTTTTTGAAATGTTTTGGAGAGAGCTCGGTGTCCCTCTTCCAAAATGTTAAATCTTTTCATTATCTATTTTATAAGAGTTTATACAGCCAGTCCCTAACTATTTACATCTAACTCTCTCATATTCCTGTCTATCTTTATCTCTATGACATAAAAATAAAAAAAAATCAGAAAAATGAAAATGGAATATTCGGCCCATGATTTGGGCCGAGATCTAGGATATTCTTATCTAAAACCTAATTGCAATATGCTAGAAGGTTATTTTTGATAACAGGGGATAAAATCGAGACCCTTTATTTTTCCGCCTCCTTCCTTTCTCTTTCTCATTCCATTACTTCTCTCTATGTCTTCCTTCTCTCCAAATATTTCCTTCACAAACTCTTCTCGTTCCTTCTTCTGTTCACTGAAAATCCTTCCGCACCTTTCCCTCCATAACACAAACACGAATAGCACCATAAGTACTTTGAATGGAGTTTGAATTCGCTCATGGAAAAACGCTTTCTGTATTTCCTCCGTTGAGCTTGGGAGGCCTATTTCTCGATTCGAAGCTCCTCTGAGCAGGCTCCAATGTTTTTTTCGCAAAATCGCACTGGTACATAAGATGATCCACCGATTCTGCAACTTTGCAGCACATGGGAATCTGTAGACCATCTGCCTTCCCCTCTTTTGTAAGTTATCAATTGTGAGTATTTTTTTCTGTTTCAACTCCCATAAAAATATTTTCATCCGTAGAGGAAGTTGTATCTTCCAAATGTGTTTCAGCTTAGATTCTGTATGAACTCCTAAAACCAGTTATTGATAAGCTTCTTTGGTTTTAAAAATCCCCTTTTCATTCAACTTCCATCTCACTCTATCTCCATCTTCTGTCAACTGGATTGAATCCAGCAATTGATTGAGTTCTTTGTATTCTTGTTGAGGTTTAAGAGCCAACAGCGCTCTGAATACCACTTTTCTATCAGATAGCCTTTTGTACTGAGCCACCATGCCTTTTGCATGGTTCAGGTGTGTATAAAGGGAAGGGTATTGTAGGTCCAGTGCTCCCTCTCTCCAATTGCCCACACCAATCTTATCTTTCTATAAATAAGATATAAAAGAAATATTATAGAAATTAAAGTTTTATATGATTTAGTAACAAGAAATTACAATAATTATTATCTCTGGACATGTCTTAGAATTATGACCCGCTTTCTTTTTGCATATGCTACACCTTCAAATAAACATTATCATATATTTAATAGAATTTTTTTTTCACTTGCAAAAACAAAAAACTACCTCAAGTGTGTAGTCCTCAAAAGATTGAGATTCCGCTGGAGGATTATTGCGCTTGACGAAGGTGCGGACATTACGTATCAAAGATGCACACTAATTTGGAAAAAGAAAATACTTAGAAGATGGAAAAATTACGAAAATAGGAACCCTAAAATAAAAATAATTTTTTTTTTTACCTTAGTTCCTCTTTAGTCTGCTTGAGAGGGCTTTAACTTCCCTCGACCAGAATTTGGGTGAGTCTTGGAGCCCTCTACAAAAAAAAAATCAAAAAAAAAATTCAATTATATGAATTATATTTAACAAAGACTAACTTGATTAGTCAAAAATATATCATAAGAAACAGCAAACTATGCAAAAAATATTTAACAAATAATAACTTAATTGATGCATAACTTAATAAATTTTATTATAAAATTGCATACCTCCCCCTACATTTGGCCAAATAGCAAAAAAGAAAACTTATGCACAATAGCCCCTAAATTATGCTTAAATAATTTTTGAAAAAACCATAATTGACAATAATTTGATACAAATCGACTCTAATTAATATCTAGAAAGCCATAACTATCCCCAATTAAGTTAAATAACATCAATTTCTCCAATATTCAGTAAAAAGACAGAAATTGGTACATGCACTACAAAATAGAAATTGAAAATAAAAGGAAAAAATTTCAGTTACCTTCTCGAGGCCATGGAATGAGAGAAACGGTCGATTTGGGGAGAAGAAAACTTCCGGCGACATGGATTTGGGCTAGTCCCGAAGCTCCGTCAGCTAGGGTTTCGGTTCTCGTTGGTCGCAAGAAGGAAGAGAGCTCGGCTCGTGAGGGTAAGAGGGCCACCTCGTGAGGAAGAGGAAGAGGGAGAGGAGTGGGAGATGAATCGGAGAGAGAGGTGGCTGGATCGGTGTGGGAGAGGGTGATCTCGAGAGAGAGTGGGGAAGAAGAAAGAGAGGGCACGAGTGAGTGCCTGGAATAGGAGTGTAAAAAAAAAAGAAATAATTAACGGAAGGGTTCCGTTCCGCCTATCATGCTGCACGAATCTCAAAGCGGATCTAAGGAGTTAGAGGCTCTAAGTAGAAAAGGTTCAATATTTAGCTAATCATTTTAGCTACTATGTTAGAGGCTCTAAGTAGAAAAGGTTCAATATTTAGCTAATCATTTTAGCTACTATATATATATATATGGGAAGGGGATATACTTACCAAATTTTCAACCAATTTTTCTACACATAATATAAGCTTGAAACTTTCCGTCTATGCCATCCGTCCACTCCGCCTCAATAAAATTTGTCATCTGCCTTTTCCTTCGTCCAACCCCCTCTCCCCACCTTAAATCTCCTCAGCGCCAACACAACACCTTCAATTTGTTCCGCCAACAGTTTAGCCTCTTCTAACAGCTCGCCTCTTTCTCTCCAACGCCAAAATACCTCCAATTTTTTCGCTCAAAAATGCTCCTGTCCAGCAGCTCGCTGTTCTGTGGTCTGTCTTGCTCTCTCATTCTCTACTCGACTGAGCAAGGTATGTTGATTTTACTTGTTTTCTAAACTCTTGGAGCAGATCTCTTTCTTGACTTGCTCTCTAGACTTGCTCTCTTGAATAGCCGACATGATCAAGTAATTGATCTCTCTTGAATCTCTTTCTCTGTCTGGCTTCTCATTTCTTCATTTTACTCTTGCTTCAAGTATGCTTGTTAGGGATATACCAGTACGAATTAGGTGTATTTGGACTGGATTATGGTTCTTAGATCTGAATTATGGCTTTATTTATGAATTTAGCTCTGAAATATTGAAATTGGATGAATTGGGGTTAATTTGGCTTCAATTTATGATTATTAGGTTTGAGTAATGGTTTAATTGGATTAATTTTGTTCCAAATTAGGGTACATTGTAGGAATTGGGGTCATTTGGTCTGAGTTAAGGGTTATTGGGTCAGTATTCATTTGAACTGACAATTATGGTTGTCTTCTAATTGAATTAGAGAAGTCCCATTATTTACTGCTTTCTTCTTTCTTTTAAACCTAGAAAATATTCATTTATATGTTGGTTTGATCTCAATTTACCTAATTGAGGCATATGCACCTAATAATGGATGTTTATTGGATATTTTTCATGATTGCAGGTTCTAATGGATAATTTATTTGATAAAGAGGGTATTGACATTTAAAAATCCACTTCAAAGATAATTCAAGCTGTTGACTTATGTGAATAAATGAAGACTAGTTGAAATCATATACATGAGCAAAATATGGGACGAGTGGTTTAGCATTTTGAATTTGGTTCTGAATTAAGATTGTGTTTGTGTGTATGTTTTTTGTATGTATGTGTTTAATGTAACATAAAATGCGAGGAACATAATTGGTGAATTGGAAGAATGCATAGGAGAAAAGTTACTTGTAAATTAGATGAATGGTATGAGTAATTTAGCAGATTAAATATATTGTAAAATAGATATTTTGTGATATATTTTAAGCTGTCATAATTAAGAGTCTTTAAATGACTGGCACGACTGGTATGAAAAATAACAATTTGTGTTACGTACTAAATAACATACATGATTGGATATATAAAATTATAGAAGGATTAAAACACTTCACATTGAACATACTTGGTTTGTCGAAATCTGTAGTTAGGTTTTTTATATTTTTTCAAGATAGTATAAGCATGCGTAAAACTGATAACTCAGAGGAAAAGGAGAAATTTCATGAAGTTTAATGACTAAAAACCGGTACAAATAAGGAGAAATTTCATGAAGTTGACTGACTACATAACCAGTACATATAAGCAAACTACACAAAATTCAAGCATACCCTTAAGACAGATATCTTATATAATACAAAATTTTCAAATTCTAGCAAATAAAAAAATGCTCATTACAACACAGATATCTAACCAGAATAAGTGCCACACATGCACAAAATCGGTGCCAGACCATGCACAAATCATACACGCATATAATTCCAATTGCCAACCCTAATTCTGACTCTAAACCTATAAACCATATCTTCAGTTCACTCATTCTTTCATAGCTTTATAAAGATCTCTATAGAACATATAACTCTTCCAACACATTGAGCAGCTAAAAACAATAATATTATTCTTATGTATAAACAAACTAAAAAGATTAACACTTTTTGCAAATGCTCCCTAAAATAAATGCAAAAAATATCTAAGTTTAGATAAATAAAAATACATGCAGGTTGTGATTTGTATTCCATCCAATCTGCCGAGAGATCCTTTTATTTATTTTTTAAAATTCCACATAAATTGCAAAGAAAAAAATAGTATAAAAATATTTAAATTAAGGCCTGCTTGATTTTTAGGAAAAACAGAAGTTAAAAAAAATTAAGAGAATTTATTTTCTAAGTAATTCACACAAAACACATAAAAAAATGAAATCTAGATCCCAAATATAGCCCTAATTTAGACCCAACGCACCATAATTTAGACCCATCTCAGACCTAATTCATCCAAAATACCGCTAATATCTACAAGACTAAGACAATATTAGATATAATTCGAAACTAATTTGAACTTGATAACCCTAATTGACACCTAAAACCCCTAATTTAGCCCTAATTAATACCTAATAGCCCAATCAATAAACCTAATTCAACATATATATATATCATACAATACATGTTCAATTTTCCTTGTTTGCTTTCGTCCAAGCGAGAACTTTGTGTCGCCGGTTCTGTCAAATTCAAAATTTCAGGCCGGAGAAATCTGCAGGCATTACTGAGGAGCGAGCTTGGACGGAACTCCGCGTGCTCCAGATTTCGTTTCAGAGCAGCTAGCTTCGTCTTCGCTTGAGAGAGATCTGCAGATGAGTGCTTTGGAGAAGAGAGTTCTGGTTCTGGAGGTGAAAGAGGCTTTACATGTTTCTTCTATTATATGTACGTGAGACTGTGAGAGAGATATGAGGAGAGGAGAGAGGGATGGGATGGACGAAGGAAGAGTCAGACGACAAATTTTAATGAGACGGAGCGGACGGATGCAGAGACGGAAATTTTCAAAGTTCTGTTATGTGTAGAAAAATTGATAGAAAATTTGGTCTGTATATATATATATATATATATATATATATATATATATATAGTCCATCTAGAAAAGTAATATTAGTACAAAGCGTTTGATACTAACGATTTTTGGACCGTTTGGTCTGCTTTAATTTTATCATCATAGAAATTCATACAAATTTCAAATCAAATGCATACAATAATAATTCATAAAACTTTCTAATCAAATGCATACAATAATAATTCATAAAACTTTCTAATCAAAATACATACTAACATTATTCATACAATTTATTCAAATCGCATTTATATATATCCATTACAAATTAATGAACTCACATATCATAATCCATACAAATAAATTTCAAACTAAAATTCATATAAAATTTAAATTTACAAAAATACTTCAATCTCTAAATTCAATCAAAACATGCCAACAATTTCTTCTCGAACCCCTGTTTTTTTAAATATATGAAAATAAGAGATTTTTTGGAAGAGAAGAAATCGGAATATCGAAGGAAAGTTCTATATTCGGAAAAACACTTCCTTTTATGCGATTATTTCTTTTGTAGTTCAAGGTTTATTTCCTTTTCAGGTGAGAGAGAGAGAGAGAGAGTGTTACTAAATATGTTGATCAAAGGGTTGCACACAAATTAAAGCAGATCCAAGAGTCTACAAATTGTTAGTACCAACTCCTTGATAATAATATTAGCTTATTAGCAAAACTATATATATATATATATATATATATATATATATATATATATATATATATATATATAAGAAACTTATTTATTTGAATCATATTATCTCATAATATTATTATGAGATAATATGATTCAAATAAATAAGTTTCTTAGGAATATGATTACCATACTACTCACATATTACCTCCAAAAGCCCATTAAAAGGAAACCAAAATCTCAAAGTAGGCACAACCTCAAAAGCAAATAAGAATAAAAATGAGACGGATCATGACCAAGGAAATGAGGCCCATAACCTACCATGACAAGGAAACCAAAAATGTGAAAACGGAAACCAAAATTATGAAGACGACGCCTGAGAGATTCGAACTCTCGCGGGGAAACCCCATGTACTTAGCAGGCACACGCCTTAACCACTCGGCCAAAGCGTCGTTTTTTTCTACCATCGATTATATTATAACTTAACTATTTACCAGGAAGAAATCTGACGCGACCTCGTTTTATTCAATTCAATTGTTTCCGTGCTTGATAGAGAGAGAGAGGGGAATGGAAGGAGTGAATGCAGGGGTGGCAGGATCGGCGGCGCCGGCGTCGGACGAGCCCAGAGACGCGCGGATAGTGCGGGAGCTTCTCCGCTCCATGGGCGTCGGAGAGGCCGAGTACGAGCCCCGCGTCGTGCATCAGCTCCTCGAGATCGCTTACAGGTTCGTTTTCTCTTCTTCCCTTCATTTTTGTCGTTCAAGATTTGAACTTTATTTGAGAATTTGCTTCTCAATTCCTCCATAAACGAACTTATTAGGTACTTGTATTGTGCTGGTACTGATAAAGAAGATCTATGGCTCGGACCACTGCAGCATGACCACTGCAGTATGAATTTAGAAAACCCTTTGTGCCTGATCTTTAGGGCTTAAATGTTTGGGGGAATTTCATATTTACCTTTCTAAAAGTTAAAAATACCATATTTACCCTTCAAATTTATCTCCAAAAAAAGATTATTTAATCAAATAAACCCAAACCTACAAAAATATATGCCCACTTAAACTTATGAAATTGTTCGTAGATTTTTTGCCTTCCAACCTTAAAAAAACTTATAAAATTTAAATATACCCAAACCAATAACTTAGTGTTAACTTGAACTTCTAACTTGTAATTAAGTTCATAAGTTAAATATTAAAGGATCAAAATACTCTTCTTCTCATATGTTCTCTAACATTTCACCTCAAAAAAGCTTTTTTTTCTTCCTCTTCTTGAGTACTATCCAATAATACTTGAACATAAATTGAAATACCTGGTTAAATTGCCGATTCTATCAAAAAGACTGGGCCGGAACACTGACATGGATAGGTTAGGTTTGATTGAAGAATCTCTAGGCAATATTGCTAATAAACTCAACTTGTACATTCTTGATTACATTCATTTTTGGTTCAATTTGCTTTCTTGATTCAACTACAGTAAGTTTTACTAACTTTATTTTCTTGATTCAAATTTCAAATGTTACGTAACTTACCACTCATGATTTTTACTCTCTTTATGATAAGTTAATTAATTCAGCAAGCTTTTAAAACAACAATAACAATTCTTTTGTGAGGACAATTTAAAAAAGTAAATTCTTATTAGAGTTAAATAATTTGGATTAATTATTCATGCGAAAATATGCATGTAGACTAATTTGATTGTATGATCATCATAAATAGATTTATGATGAATTAATCCAGTGAACAAAATATACCCCATCATTCAGAAATTCTGTAAATATTAAATGGGTTGAAATTGAACGTTATTCAGAAATTCATGACTTAAATTCGAGCACAGTGGCAAGGATTCTTATTGTCAAAGCCAAACTTTACAGTGTTGTACAAATAAAGCCGAAAATAGGATTGTATTTATGTAGAACTCATATAGAGGAACAAAACAAGCTAATTAAATAGTAAGAGAGGATAATCAACTACTTTAAGATTTACCAAAGTCAACATAAGATATTGGAGCTAAAATGATTGTTCTTAGTTTTCTTCTACTTATTTTTGGGAGGGAGAATTTAATGAGGGAAATTTAATTTTAATGTAGAGTTTAGAATCATAATTTGAGTAGTACATGTTAACTTTAACAGAATAAAATGGATGATTTTGACTATTGGGCAAATTTGATATTTTCATATTGTGAATGGTAAATATCATATTTTGCACTTTTGGAAAGGTAAATGTGAAACTCCCCCTAAATATTCAGGGCAAAAACATGAAATTCAAAATACACCAATTATATCAGAATTATACCATGTATTTAATTTACTTAAGCAGGTACGTAGTGGAGGTATTATCAGACGCACAGGTATATGCAGATCATGCAGGTAAAATTACAAGTGCAATAGATTCTGACGATGTCAGACTCGCAATCCAGTGCAAAGTCAACTCTTCTTTCTCCCAGCCCCCTCCTCGCGAGGTACTTTTTCACTTCCAACCCCGTACTTTCAATGTTTACATTATAGCCCAATAGTTTATTCCTTTATTATTTATTTACTCAGGTTCTTTTAGAGCTGGCGAGAAATAGAAATAAAGTTCCTCTTCCTAAATCAATTGCGCCACCTGGATCGATTCCTTTACCACCAGATCAAGACACATTAATCAGCCCTAATTACCAGCTTCTGTTACCCAATAAGCAATTTAACCGTACTGAAGAGACAGAGGAAGGGGAAGGTAACCCTAACCCGAACCGTAATTCTTCTGTTTTGGCTGAGATTGATCAGGTGTCTCTGTCTCAAATGCAGCAAAGAGTCTCTTTCCAGCTCGCCTCTGCTTCAAGAAGGATGATTTAAATTCTCGTTCAGAGCCTAACCCTTGTTTGTATTTTGGATTTTAGATGTTCTTTTAGGGTTTAGTGTAAGATTATTGCTATGTTTGTTTGGTTTGTGTAATATTGATTTTGGATTTAGAAATGATTTGAATATTTTAAAAGGAAAAGAAATGAACCTGTCAAGTTAATAATGAAAATATAGTTTGTCGTTATATATCTAAATAAAGAAAATCATATCATTCAGTGGAAAAAATGTATTAAAAGAAACTAAAATATGTACACAATGTTGAAAACAAATGAATATATACAATCCACATTTATTTACATGAACAAGAAGACTACTTGCAAAATAATACTATACATATATAATATATTGCCTAACATATTATTAATATTGATATGACTCTCCAAGTTGTTCTCGCTTATATCTAGAATAGGCAGCGATTCCATACAAAGCGGAGAGGAATTTCTATACTTCTTATTTGTATTTTTATTAGTAAGTTATGTTCACTCAGAACACTCAGACCAACTCCCTCTAAATTCAGTTGTCTAAGTCCGGAGTTTAAATGTTGCCCAATTATTATGTCGATGACAAATTCAATTAAAAATAACAATTAGCAAAAAATGTTCTAATGCGTAATTTTTAACATCCATTACAAAATACATTAAATCATCATATTGTTTATAATTAACATGATCATAAATTCAAAAAATTAAATTCAATCCTCAAAACAAACAAAAGTTAAAGAAACATTCTTCTCGGATTTTCCGAGGCAAATTCCTCAATTAACTTATCATAATCTAATTTATCTAAAAACTCTTTTTCAACTGCGATCATGGCCAATCCATTCAATCTCTCTTGTAACATAATAGTTCGAAGATACGTTTCGATCAACTTCAATTTAGAAAAACTTCTCTCAGCCGAAGCAACTCTAACATGTATGGTCAATAAAATACGATAAACCACCTATACCATCTTAAAACCTTCATTTTCCCATTAAGACCTTATGTAATTAAGAATGTTATCCGATTTCACGACTTCTTTTGGCAATGCTATTTTTAAATAGATAAGTTCTTCAAATAATTCATCTCCACGAATATCACCACGTCCATTATATTCCAAAAACTTTCAAGTTTGATGCAATTCTCCTTCAATTCCTGTTCACAAATATTTTTGAATTTTGCATTACATACAAATCCGAAAAACTTTTTGTATTCCTCGAATTGCTCAAACCGGTCGTTGAGTGATACTAGAGCTTTGTCTACAATGTATATATAATAAGTAGTTGTAAATTTATCCTCCGGTTGATTTTCAATTGCTTCATCTTCCGCATCTTCATCAAACTGGTATGTCCTTAGAACAATTATGTTGCTTTCAAATGCCGGCTCAATACCAACTTCATGTGCAAGGTCTTTGGCCTCTTTTATCGATTCTTCAAAACCAATTTCTCTAAACTTTTCAAAGAACTGATTCAACTCTTTAATTCTTTTGCTTGCATATTCAATATTAATTCTTCTTGTTGAGGAATTTTGCTAACTTGATTAACTTTACTTCAAATTTTGTCTCTAAAGCATTGTTACACAAACCTTTATAAACTTTTGAAATTTCAACCAACGCATTCCTTAATTCTCGTGCTTGGTTTTTATATCTCTATCACTCTCAATATGACTTTCCCAATGAGTTACGGATAATGGCTTCGGTGTCAAATCCTTAACAAATCTCCGAACAGTATCTCATCAATGTATTGAACCTGAAAATAATGTATAAATTTTTTACACATTTGCAAAAAGTCACTAGCCTTTACGCAAGATTTTTCCATACCACATAATGTAAGATTTAACGTATGAAATCCATATGAAATATAAAATGCTCTAGGATTTACTTCACGTAATCTCCTTTGCACACCTCGTGTTTACCTTTCATGTTTGCGCTGTTATCATAACTTTACCTCTTATGTCATCAATATCAAGTTTAAGATCAATCAACACCTCTTTGAGTTGGTTGAATAACCCAAGATCTGACGTGTCATCAACAGTTATAAACTCCACTTTCATTCTCAACATCCACACATCTTATTATAGTTGACATTTGTTCATTACGACTTAAATCCGGGGTACAATCGCGAATAATAGAAAAATATAATTTTTATTCAAGATTTGTTCTTTAATTTAATTAGCCAACAATAATATTATTTTATTTTGAATTTTATGGCTAAGATAATGATATTGAATTTCTTTATTAACTACACATCGAAGATGCTCTTGCATAATTGGATCAAATTTGGAAAGATATTCGACAAGTTGACAAAAAAGACCGTTGTTCTTATTTCGTGCAAGAGTCTTTACAATTTCAATTATCCAAAAAAGTATATTCTCCCAACAAATTCTCTCTTGTTCATTTAGATCTTGAATTCTTTTTTCAATTGTGCTTCCCTTTTTAAGTACCTCACACAAGTCCACCAATTTCTTAATATTTCTACTACGTTCTTTATTTTCCTCATGAATTCTAAGTTTTATTGGAATATTGTGCCAATTATTAGTTCCCACATCAGCTAAATTTGATACAATTGACTTAGATTTGAACAATTTACAACAAAAATAAAAGAGCTTACTCAACTCATTTGAATATACAAACCATTTCCTTTCAAATTTCTCCCCATTTGGAAGAAGACACATATAATAATTGGATGAGAAGTGTCTTCCCTTTGGGGGAATGTGCCATTCTTTTTCAAAATCTTAATGGGATCTCGCTTAACCAACAATACTCTCTTTGCATCAGTAATGTTTCCCCATAATCTCGGATCATAGTTCACATCTTCCTCTCTTGATTCTTTATTACCCCCCTCATTAGATTCTTCATTATCCCTCTCTCTTAATTCTCTATTATTGCCCTCCCTAAAATCTTCATTATCCCCATCTATTAATTCTTCATTATTTCCATCCCTAAAATCTTCATTATCCCTCTCTCTTAATTCGTCATTATCTCTCTCACTTAATTCTTCATTATCCTCCTCCTCAACTTTTCATTACACTCCATACTCAATTCTACATTATTTCCTTCTCTAGATTGTTCATTTGTATTATTGACAACTTCAAGATTACCTTGACTTGAAGAACTTCCTTTATGCTTTCTTGCTTCAAATAATTTAGAGACCGAACACCCGAGTGTTTTTTTTAGTGCATTTTTTCTTTGCTTAATTTGTCTATTTTGAGATTTGGAATTTTGTTTCCTCTTTCCAATCGTCATTGTAACATTTCCTTCACTTGAAAATTTTGTTGAACACCATGCGTGCAACAAGAAAGACAAACTAATTTAGAAAAAATATTGTATTATTTTCCATTCTTGAAAAATAATAAATGCATAATTAAATATGTATAAATAAAATAAAGTTTTAGAAACAATGATTTGCTCTATTACCATTACCTAATTATTAGAACTTAGAAAATGCAATAGCTCCTCTCCTCTACTTTTTCAAGAACAATGGAGGTGAGAGAAGGCAAGGAGAATGATGGAAAGGAAGGAAAAGGAAGGAAAAGAAAAAAACGGAAAGAAAAGAAAATAAAAAGGAAAAGCCAGCAGAAGGAAAAAATGGGGAAAAAAAAATTAAGAAAAGATGTTCTCTCATCTGTGGGCCGGACTTTTAATTTTTTATTTTATTTTAGGCTTTAAATAATTTGATAAACAATATATATAGAAATTATATATGGATTTGTTGGCCTTAGCCCAAATATTGCCCAAGCCCGTGGTCTCATTGGGCTATTAACAAAGCCGGCCTTGCCTGTGGCAGACAGTAAGATTCATCTATAATAATAATAATAATAATAATAATAATAATAATAATAATAAAATCATAAATATATTGGTTGTATTTCTAAAAAATAACAAAAATTTAAATAATTAAATTTAAATGAACAATAAAATAACATTCAAAAATAAGAAAGTCTGGATGTAGTTGTGAGATCAAGTCGCGACTGCCATAAAGACAGATTAAGATCTCTAATGCAGGAATTGCCATCTATCCGCCTTCAAGATTCTACACCATGATTATATGATATTTTGTTTTATTGGAAGATTATAGTTGAAGAAGCTGAAGAGCGAGTATAACATATGTTGTTTTGTCTTGTGTTTAGAAATGAGAGAAACTTATTTTATAACAAGCGAGAGGAAGAGACTTAGTCAAAGGAATTAAATTTCATTCCTAGCTCTCGATTAATTTTCTCGTTTTTTTTAATGCCATAAATAATACAACAGATAAGTTCAAAATTTAATATTATTTAATTTAATAAATAATAAAACATCCTCTCAAATTTTAAAACTTAATATTTAACTATTTTATTATGAATACTTGACATCTACTACGGATAAGTATGGATAGACATAGCATTGAACCTATACATACTGATGATTATATACATGCCCGGTTTGACAGGCCTCAAAATCAGATATATTGTTATAGAGTTGTTAAAGAAAAAAAGAGTTAAAAGTCTAATTAGCCTCAAAAAGCTCATGAGTCTTTCTACTAAGAAACATAATTTTCCCTCAGCCCCCTTGATGTGCTCAGCTAATGTCAGTCAAAACCAGGTGGTAAGTGGTTTCCGAATTTCATGATTTTTTTTTTTTTTTTTTAAAATTATTTGTACGTTTTCCTGAATTTTTGCTGGGAAGTACTGACAACATTCAGAAAATGCATTGATAACTATGTCAGCAGATGATTGTTAAATGACAAATCGTAGTTAAAATCCAAAATCCTGCAATCTAATATCTTTTTGGGAGAAAGTCATATTTGCCATTACAAAAACTCAAAATATCATATTTTTCATTATAAAAATTGAAATATCATATTTGCTATTACAAAAACTTTAAAATATCATATTTGCCATTCTAAAAACTTAAAATATCTTATTTGCCATTATAAAAACTTAAAAATGTCATATTTGCCATTAAAAAATACAAAAATTATCAAATTTATCTTTTAAAACTTCAAGAATATCAAATATATCCAAACCGTTAACTTTCCATTAAGTTTTGTTTAATATGACTAAAATGTCCTTCACTCATTTCTCTTTCACTAGCAAATAATCATATTATCTCTTCAACATAAATTTTCCTTCCCGTCTAGTCACCATCATTCTCTCAGAATATTATTTTATTTATAATGGTAACATCTTCCTCTTGTTCAATTTTTCTCTTCATAAATAATTATTCCAAAAATCAATTGAAATAATAATAGATTGATTCTTCTTTTAGATATATTTTTCTCTCGTATATATTAAATTATGACTTCACACTAAGAAAGAAAAAAAATTGGTTGTATATATGGATTTTAAATAGAAATAATCTCTTGGAATCTACATCTAATATGAACATTAATGTACAAAATAAGTTTAGAGGTATAATTTGATAGATTTGTATTTTAGAATGGCAAATATGATAGTTTAAGATTTTGTAATGGCAAATATGATACTTGAAGTTGTTTGTAATGGCAAATAAGATATTTTGATTTTTTTCAATGGCAAATATGATATTTTATGTTTTTGTAATGGCATATATGAAATATCCTGCCCATTTTTCAAAAAAAATTCAAAAATCAAACCCAAATCGAAATCCCGCCATTTTTTTCAAAAATTTAATATATATATATATATATATATATATATATATATATACATTCTTTCTTTTTCTCTCCTCATTTCCCCCATAAAAAAATCAATTTTGGTTCTCTCTCTTCTACATTCCACAGCCCCACGACTATTATCGCCAGTGATCTCACCGGTAACTCACACCCGCCTTCACTGCACTCTTGCGACTGATCCATCATCGAAGCTATCCTTTAAAAATCGTAGAAAAAGTAAGGCCTAAATTCTGGCAACTTGACGAGAACGCACCATTGAAGCCGCTTGTAATCTTCTAAATAAAGGTGAGATTAATATTTATTATTATATTTTGATTATTTTTGCTTTGTAATCTAGGTTTTTTGGTTTTGAAGTATTTTTTTAGATTCTCAGTAGTAATTGACATTTCCAGTGGAGTATTTTTTGAAGTGCAAGATTTATCACTGATAATTAGTCCCAAATGTCACCTATTATTTTAAAAATACAAAATTTCTTTCTTGGTTTGTAGTGATAATTGATTTTCTGTAAAAAAAAATTATGATGAAATTATTATGATTAATTTTATCTATAGAAATAGAAATTCTTATCATGTTTTTAAAAAAAAATTTAGGTATTATATTAGACCGATGAATATTGCAAAAGTGTAAAATTGATGAAATGATGCAAATAATATTAATGATTAGTGGAATACTGATGCGAATGGAAATGGATGTAAATGAAAAAAATATGAATTGATTGATGCTAGTGTACAAGATGTATTTTAAAATGATTTGTAAATATTCATAGAAAATATCTTGTATAGAATGTTGGTATTAATTTGTAAATCTCAAATTTGCGATGTTTTGTTCTATCTCCAACAGTATCCACTTACTAACAATAACTACATTTTATTTCAAAATAAGACCATTGTTCTTCATATCAAAAAATATGTTATAAATTAAGTCAAAAATAAAGAAATTAAGTGAAAAAATATTTTTTAAATTTATATCAAGTGATTAGAAAATAAAATTTGTTTCTTATGAAAGTTCCATCATTTTTTCATAAGAAAAAATAATGAAATATTTCACTTACCACTTAAGACTTAATTACCATCCATAATCATCTGTCAAAAAAATTAATTAATGTAAAGTGAGCTTCAACCAAAATTAATTATCATTTTTCATTAAATGATGAATTGATGTTTGATGGAATAGACGTCCAATAATCATGAATTTTTTTATCAATAAAATTTCCTAGAACAACTCAAAAACCATCTTAAAATTATAAATATCGCCTATATTCCCACTTACCACTAGCAATATAAGTCACGTCATGATGATGCCATTCGTTTCTCTAACTTTTATTCCTTATGTACCATCTTAGTCACGCTCATTATTATTCGTCTCCTTTTTATATTTAAATAACCGTCTCTTACTCTCTTCCTCTTACTTTTAAATCTCGTTCTTATGATGTGATTTTTTATCCCTAAACTTTTAAGCGTCTAAAATCTTAAATCCGAAATATGTCTATCTTTTCATTGAATTTCCTAAATATCAATACAATAAAGGAAATATGTATATGTTGAGATATCGAAGCATACATAACAGTAAATATAAAAAAATTCAAATACTTTTTTTTTGGCAAAAGTGAGAACATTCTAGTAACACTATTAAATATATCAAAAGGGTTTTGGTAATGGCCGCCGGTGCTCGCATCATCGGCAAATCAGAATGTTCCACATACTGTCTCACTCTTTTGTGCTGGACTTTTATTTTGTTATGGGTCGAAATTTACACATACAATCCTTACAATATACCCTCCAGATTTATAAAAATCTTCTTTGGAGTTCGATCCTTAAGTCAACTTTGGCTTCAAAATTTCTGTGTTTATCAAACTTAATTCAAGTCCAACATTAAATGGAAAACGAAAATAAATCATTACAATTGAACACGAGCCTTTTTGGCTATCCTCAACTAGTACACAAATTAAAGAAAAAAGAAATTTTGCTTTATATCCTCACAAAAAAAGAAAATAAAACAAAAAATGAATACTAATTCGATCATAGATGATATATATGGGGGGAGATAAATAATCATCCCTCACCAGATATGGACACCCAATATCTAATCTTGAATTGGCTTGATGAGATTCAAGCAAAACAAGCTGCCGATTATCAGAATCTTCTCGCACTTTATCATGGTCGCTACAATCCGGGGTCCTCTTCTTCAAACCCTAATCCGGATGACTTTGGCGGACCGACTTTTAACCCTCCAACCTTCAAATCCTAATCCTAACGAAACACTAATTTACCTAAATCCTAGTGTGCTTTGCTCTCAAGTTTCATCAAAAAGTTGTTTTTTTCTTTTAATTATCAACTTAGTTTATTATTGTATTAAGTATTCTATTTATGTTTCGAACTTAGTTTGTCGCATGGTTTATCTTCTTTTTGAAACTATATTTGCATTAGCAACTTGATTATGGAATTATTGTTTTTTTTTAAAAATTTTCTGTGTGTGGGGATATATAAAATTGAGGGGGAGCATCTATTTAAGGGGGAGATTTTGATTTCCTCAGATATTCCTTTTGACTATTTTTCAAAAAGGGGGAGAATAAATTTAAATGACTCTTTATCGGAATTGTTTTGAAAATCATCAAAAGGGGGAGTTTGTTGTTCTCAGTTTGATGATATTCAAAACAATTCCACATTACTAATTTATTTTGTGAGATTGGTGTAAAAGTTTAGAACATTCAAGTTCAAGCTCAAATGACAAAAGATGCGACAAATGATAAAGGAGACTTGTTCGAGTTGGCTTCATTTCTCCTATCTCGAAAGTTCTAAAAGATGTCGTGCACTCTCAAGAGATCAAGCTTTCGAGCATCTTTAGTGTTTTCTAGAATTAGTTTTTTCTATTTTTGAGAAATCTTTATTCTACACTTAAGAGAGAAAACTGACTGATTTTTGTCTATTCTGTTCAGAACGGAACTTCTCCGTTCTGAACGGAATAACTTTTTTGTTTGGACGTTTTTCTGCGTTATTCTTTGGTTGAAAAATAACCCCTTTCGTTCCGAACGGAAGTACTCCGTTGGGAACGGAAGGACATATTTTTTAGCCATTTGAAAGAATCTGCTTTTATTATGTTTCCTTCTCTCTGCCTTCCGTTCAGAACGGAAGGCTTTCCGTTCTGAACGAAAGGTCGCAAATCTCCTTTTTCTGAGAGGCTGAACCTTCCTCTTTAAAGGTGTAGCCTCAATTCCGTTTTTCAATTAATTTTCAACATTAAAAAGGCAAAAACTCTCTCTAGTATTCTATAAAAATTGCTCTAAAATAATCGTGAGATTAGCGAGTTCTTGAGTGATTGATTTGGTGTTTGTTTGTTGAAGTTAAAGAAATCAACTTTGTAAGTTACTGCTCCATCGATTTGTCAGGTTTGTTGTAAGACAAGCGGTGGTTCGAGGTCTTGTAACGATCAAGTTTATTAGTGAAATCGGAGCCGCAAGGCAAGTCTCGGAGAGTAGGCAACTCTTGAACGCGGTAAGGGCCACTAGCGAGTCAACGGGTGGTTAAGGCTAACGCAACCACCTCGTCGAACTTCGTCAACAGATCTAGTGTTCGATATCGATTTTCTTTTTCATTTACTTTAATTTTTATTTATTTTAATTACTTTGTTAATTGGAATTTGTACAAGCATCATCCAAAAGTCTAAAAATATTAAAAAATAAAACACCTAAAAATTACTTTAATCTTCACACTTCCGCACGTAGTAGACCCCCCTATAGGTCTCCAGTAAACAATAAATGGAGCAAGAAATCATATGTTCGGAGATAGAAGCACGTTTGGAGATAACTCCAAAGTTCGGATCGATGGTATAGGGACGATCTTAATTCGCATGAAAGATTGTGGTAATTAATTCATGAGTAATGTCTACTATATTCTGAGCATGAAGAGTAGCCGCTTATGTTCGGGACAGCTCTTGGTGAAGAACTATGAGGTACATATGAAAAATCGTACGCTCATACTTCAAGACGATCAAAAAAATGTAATCATGATTATAGAAATTTACTTTGCAAACTTGTAATGTCTACTATTGATCTCTATCATTAGTGGAGGACTTCTGAAATAGGTATTAGTATCCTTGTTGCTCTATTCTGAGCAACTCTTTGTTCATAACATATATCGCCAGGCTTTAAGAGCACTCGGGACTACTCCTAGTTCCAAGATCAACTTTTGATTCAAGCATACCTATTGTCCGCTTCTAAAGTGACAATATGATTTTGTTTCAGTTACAGTACCTTATTTTGGAACTCTTTCCAAATTACTGTATTCGAAATAAATGAATTGCGATAATGATCCATGTTAGGAAAGTGTAATCTCTTATCACTACCTAGCTTCTGATAGATTGGGATATCTTAGTTCTTCATAAGAACTTAGATATTTATTCTAGTCATCAAATGACTATCGTTTGCTCTCTTATGCTCCAAGCATATTGCACAGTACATTGTATAGCTTGAAGAATCTTATTCACCCCATTACTTAGAACTGTTTCTTGTACATTGAACATTTCAATAAACGAATGATATGTCTTCATTATATGAACGTTATAGGTAAGAATTCTTTCTTGCATATTGAACTCCTTCAATATATTGTTGAAAGCATAGAATCAAATTCATGTGTCTTTCATTGTTCATATTAGTGCCAAAACCAAGAACTCTTTCTTGCATATTGAATATTCAATATATATGGTCGAAGGTATAGAATCTAATTCTTATATCCTTGTATTTTTCAAGTGAATGCCATCAGCAAGAACTCTTTCTTGCATATTGAACATTTCAATATATGGCTGAAGACATAGAATCTCATTCGTATGTCTTTCATCATTCATATGACCACCGTAAGCAAGAACATTTCTTGCGTATTGAATTATTTCAATATTTTACCAATGTACTTTATCTTACAACCATAAGTCTACATAGACTTCAACTCCCAATTATTAGGATGGTTAAGGTTCTTTGTTGTAACACTAGAAGACTGTCATACTCCCACTGAATTTCTTGAAACCGATGTGGTCTTATCTATTTCGATGAAGCTAAATTCTTCAATTTACTTTGTCAAATAGATTCATCCTGAAATGCTTGCTTTAATCCATTTATGGATTTGAAGCCTGTAACCTCGCTAGAATTCTTGGGATCATAAAACTCTTGCCATGTATCGAAGATTCATCCACAGTAAAGTTCCTATAAAGGAATGTGAGTTTTATATCCTTGTTCCATCATTCACAATTGAGAAAGTCTTTTACTATAGCCAATACTATAGCAACTTTCTTTGCTATTTATATGTTAACCATGTACTTTATGCAATGGTCATCAAGCCACTCCAATCAAGTTCCAAACTTGATTGTTTGTACATGGGTTGCATCTCAGTTCTTATGGTCCAACCATTGACTCTTCACAGGCTCCTGGGTAGAAAGTCGACTCATCCTCTATGAGCACCTTCTATGAGAGATCATATCTCTCAGCCTAATTAATGTCTACTGGACCTGTGAGGAGGACCTTATATTTCAAGTATAGCCTTATCAACTACTTGATAGCCTTATTAATGGTTCATCGCTAGTATGTGGATCTCAAACCCTTCGAGATGTATTACACTCCCACTGCTTCTTTAGGAGATGAGATCTCTTTTAAAGAAGTTTGAATTATGAGTAGCAAACAATTTGAACTCGTAATGGATGTAAAACAATATCAAATTGATATTCTACAAATATTTATAAGATTATTGTGTTTGACATTGTCAAACCTTTTGACACGAGTCATACTTCAACATTTTAAAGACCACTTGGGACCATCCCAATCCATATCACATATGGTGTCCTTTTGAACCTTATGATATACAGTGTTTAGTATGTTCAGAGTATAAATCTATAAGGATTTTTGGAGGATTTGTTTGACTTATCATAGATCGAATCTTATCCAATAAGTTTCATCATCTTCCTTATGAATATATCATGATATGTTCAATATAGAGTTAGTTGTGAAACCCCTTTCACAATCTCTACGATGATCTTAAGCTATTTGTCACCTTGATCCAATCAAAGTGCTCTTATTGTCAAGTCGATATCGAATTTCATTCTTAAATGCTTTGAATATTTCAAACATTCTGTGTTTCATTAAGTGAACCTTTTACTTAAAACACTTCAAGATGAAATACTGATATTAAAATTTCTAGCTGTCTTGCTTGTTGTCTCTCGTGCATCTGTATGCATGAGTCTCAACAAACCATTCAACCTTTTGATGGTTGTCTATTCTTGTCATCTTGTTCGATAAATAAAATTCGCACGTCTCAATTGATCCTAGATCTAATGAGTCTACCATTCCATATAAGGTGGAGTTTAGAAATGCGATTCTCATTCTGTGACTTAGATGACATTGCAAGAAGTATGGAATAAATAGACTTATCATTTAGCATATATTGGTCATTTTCTAAGCGAACATTTCAAATAGACAAATCTAGGAAAATCTTATTATTCCAAATAATAAATTTTACAACCACTTTAACGCTAATAAAGAAATAATATTTATTTCATTACAAGTCCACAATGTCTAGGTCAATTATATCCTAGAGTTAATGTAGCAACTCTAGCTTCATTCCCCACTCGTAGGTTGACTTCTCCTCTAGCTAATCTTCTACTTCTGAGTAATATCCTGCACATTCAAAATGTGAGAATTATATTGGATATTCAATATCCAAGTAGAGATTTAGGAAGAGGATTACTTGAAATGGCAGCCATTGAGTCTTCTTCTTGACATATCTTACATCCTCCTCTCCAGTGATCACGCATAGAACATGCAATCACTTCTTCCGATTCCTCGGGTTTAGGCAACTCTTTGCCATCACTCTTGATCCAGCTTTCCCATGCGGCCTGTCGATTCAACTCCCTTTCCCTTTCAATCCTGAGGGCATCAATGGCAACTTTTGCCTCTATGTCCTTCTCTGCCTGTTTAAGCATCTTATGCAATTCCGTGATCGTCGTCTCCGTCCGACGCTTATGATATTCAGTAATGAACAAATCAAAGTTCGGAGAAAGCGATCCAAGAATCATGTCAACCGCGAATTCTCTTGGAATACGCGAACCAAGTATCTCTAAGTAATCAATGTGACTTCTCATCTTAGACACATGAGTATCCACAGAGGAGCTATGAGCCATCTTGCTCTTGATTAATAACTTGGTGACCTTGTAGCGCTGAATACCAGCCTGCTTTCGGAACATTTCCTTAAGCGCCTTGATCATATCATAGGCATCCATCAATACACTTCTGATAAGTATCTTGAACGACTCTAGAAGCGGTCGAAGGCGGTAGATTTGGGATGGGTGTCTCAAGGACATACAACTTTCCTTCACTCTCGGGAACAATTCTCAGAGTCCTGAACCATTTAGGGAAGTTTGTGCCATCGAACTTATCCTTCTTAAGGATAGATCCCAAGTTCGTAAATTTCGAACTCATTCTACAAGTTTAATATGCAATGTAAAGTTTATATTTAAAATTAGAATTATTCTAATTCTGTTTCATATATTATACTCCAACTATTTTTCTTCAAATCAAATACCTTCAGTAGTATTGATTCGGAAACTTCAATCCGTATTTCATGGAGCACTAAGTGCGCTTTGGCGCAACCCTTTTTGCTCAACTATTTAGGTAGAAACATTTCCAATTGTATCATATATAACTCTTGCCTTTTATTGAATGAGCATCATATGCCCGGTGTATTATCCGATCTTGTACCCTGAGCCCAAGTCCGACTTGCTTGCTCAGTCAATTTTAACCATGTATGAGTATCGGCGAAATAGAATCCAGCACACTCAGCTTTGGCATGACCCATGCTGGACATCATTTCCCGTGTACCTTCCTTTACAAAGACAATCCCCCATCTGCTCAGCTTTGGCATTTTCCACATGGAAGACTGTCTAAGTACCGAGCACTTCCTTACTTAACATTTTGAAGGATTTTGTTTTTAGATTTATAGACATAAACATCACAGAAACAAGTTAATATGGTATGAGCCTATTCCTCACGAGCGATCATGAGGTTCCTAATCCTAGATCCATCTCTAGATTGCAGGTGAATCTTCAACGCACCCTTCGCTGTGTGTGTGCGAAGATCCAATGCCATCTTCCGAAGATTGCGCCAAGATCCTTGTCTCGTCTTGATATAATATCTTTCCTAACAACTATCCTATTGCTAAAAAAACTAATTTACAATTTTGGACAACTCACAGGTTACCATAAATTACAACTTTGGACAACTTACAGGTTGCCATAGATATTAAATAATATTACAAGCATTCACACGCAAGATTACATTCCAGAACAATCACAGATCTAAGGCTCATACCATATTTACATATTAAATTCCTTGTATAACAAAAATTACGGTTTCTCGCAAAATCAACCTTATTCCATTGGGAACGGAACTATTCCGTTCTCAACGGAATTACCGTTGAATAATCAAGAATTTCCTGCGTTATTCTGTTCTTAACGGAACTATTCCGTTGGGAACGAAGACGTGCTGGAAATTCGTATTTCTTTTGTTTTAGTTCCGTTTCTAAAACAGATTTCGAAAAACTATTTTTCGAAACTTCAGGAAATCATAATATCCAATATTATATTCCTAGAAACTATTTCCGTGATGATTTGAAATAATATTTTCAAAACTCTAAAATTTATTATACTAGAATTTTACTAAATTTTAAATATAATCGACGATTATTTTCTTAACGAATGCTCTGATGCCACTGTTGGAAATTCGTAGCCATGTACGTTACATGCGTAGCGGAACCTACGGGTTCAACCCACCCTAGGATCATCGTTAAGGAAATAAAAGTACGAGATTAGCTATTAAAATTTATACCTTGGATCTTCCTGATCCGCGAGACGAAGAACGGATGTAGGTCTGAACTGCTACGTCTCGCCTCCTTCTCCTTCGTGCTGCTAAAGCTCGACTCGAACGAACTCCTTGTTTCACCTAGGGAAAAGAAACCGATCGCTCGCTAGCCTTCAAAGCAGAAGACCTCTACTCGTATCCACGTCGAACTTCGAATCGTCGGAATAACCGGACTTGGCTAGACGAGTCCGGAGATACTTTTAGGAGGCTCTCTCTCTTTCTCTCTATATTACGACAGCCTGGAGGCTCTGTAATGTCTATCTAATAGAGGGAGACTGCCCTCTATTTATACTTGAGAGGGAGGCGAAGGATTGCTCAGTTACCATAACTAAAATCCTAATTCCAGCACTTATTCCGTTCCCAACGGACCTATTCCGTTGCCAACGGAATAGAATTTCCTAAACTGAAAACTTGGCTGCCGAGAATTGGCTGAGTTATGTTGTCAACGGATCTGTTCCATTGCCAACGGAACTGTGCTGAGTTTTGCACAATCATTCATATCAATCATCCAATGATCAATTATTTCCTTCACCTATTTATACATCATATGTATAATCTTTTAAGAGCATTTCCTCCCCGACTAGACGTTGTTCTATGTGTGACCGTATAGGTTCCATTTAACGCTGGCAACGATCTTCCAAAGATCGTAAGTCATGAGTAACCTCTAGACTGGTGTCATGACTACCCATGTTAAATGAAATGATCAGCGATCATAAACCTATCTTAATAGACATTTGATTATTCCTTTTGTTCCATGATATATGTCTTGATCACAAGGCACGGAAGTATGTCATCCTTAAGTTTGACCAAAGTCTCTTTCCTGATCGAGAATTAAACTGAACAAATACAAAATGATATTAACAACACATGTTAATCGATTTTGAGCATGACCATGCATTTCCTTCAGTCCTTGTTCATTAGGGGGCCGAGAGATCTCTCCCACTTAACGAGAGGAACAAATCTCATCTTGGTCACTCACATTCCTCATCATGATTCAGTGCATACCTAATGATGACCCTAATGATCATCCCGTTACGGATGATGTAAGATCATATTAAATTATGCATTTCCTCATACAGAAATCCGTGGTGACCTCAGGTCGTTGGAACAAGCACACTATTCATATGAGAATCACTAATGACATATACTATGCATATTCTCATAGTGTGGTCAGTCCAGTACGTGTTCTCTAACACGCACCTATATTCCAGACTTGACATCCCTATGTCCATGATCAGCAGAACATGATCATCGAGTCTGCGAATATATTAGTGTGGATATGTAGCTTCTTACTTAAAGTATGTTTATCTCTATAAACATCCTACATATCACTAGGGATGGTTTAGAATGTCATTCATTGATTCACAGTTCTACTATCAGAATCGCATATTCTGATGACGTAAATCTGAAGTGTCATTCATGGTCGATCTAATATATGTAAATATATTAGTCATACATACACTCATTCATATATGAACTGAATAAACGTGTTTCTCATAATCTAATCTCCAGTCCAACAATTTGGCCTAGGGTATAATTCCTTCAGGAGGGTTGAACCCATAGGTTCCGCTGCGCATATAACGTACATGACTACGGGTTTTCCAACAATATTAAACTAAATTTTTTTTGGTCTTTAATTAATGAAAACCTCGGCAGGTCTACGGCAGCTTCAAAAAAATTTTTTTTTTTTTGGTGCTGAGATTAATTTCTGACCCTAATTTACTGTTGAAAGAGAATATTTGATTTATACAGAGAGCTAATTTGTATCATCCAATGACCAATTTAGACGAATCTTTTAAGTATTTTTTTTAATTTATAATTAGATAGACCACTGTTGTATTTGCTTATTCAAGGCCAATTTACAGTTGACTTTGATGGTATGCAATGACAAGTGTAGCAGACTTAATGTATAAGTTGTTGATTTAAGAATAGATAATTAGAGCTTGATGCATAAGTTGGCTTTATATCTAATTTCTTCTTTTTTCTCAAACTGAGATTTTAATTATAATTTGTCGGTTCTATGTTCTTTTCATTTCTTGTGGTTAAGATGATATACAGAGTGATTTCAAGGAAAAGTGAAACTTAACATAGCAATTCTTAAACTTTTGTTGTAAAATATGATTCTAATGTTGTTTCTTTTGTGTTTCCTATTCTTTTTTCAAATGCAGACTGAGTAATTTGTATCGAATAATCTATATGACAAGATAATAATTTCATATGGCAAAAAGAAATTTAATAAGACGAAAAAATATATATTGTAAAATTATATATAGGTATTATGAAATAAATATAGTTATATTATTTGGTATATTTTTATTTAAAACTAGTAATATATCAATGGTTAAACCATCGGTCCGACCGGTGAACCAGTGACCTGAGACTCGGCCGGGTCGATGTCCAGTCAGTTCTGATAACATTGCTTTTTACGGTAATTATTCTCTTTTTTTTTTTATGTCTTCAGTTGAATATTTCTCAAATCACTTATCCATATAATTTGAGGCAGGTAAAGCACGATGCACGTTTCTAGAAGAACTTAGTATGACGTGAATTTAAGGTATAAATTCACTAAAATAATATTTGAAACAAAATTAAGTAATTATGGATAATAAAAAACTATAGCGGATTTCGGCCATAAAACGCTACACGCATTGAAAAAAATAGCAGAAATAGTATTTTGGGCGCTACGGCCGCTATAGCGGCGCCATAGCGTTCAAATAGCGGCTAGCAGATGATATAGCGGCCAAGCGGTTAACGAGTTAGTTTATGTGTTTGTGTGCTTATTTTGGATAATTAATATTTGTATTTTATTTTGGATAATTATGCGATATAATTAGTTTTGGAAAATAAATTTTATGTGTTATTTTATTATGAACAATTGCACAATTTTTATTTAATATTTATGGTCTTTTGATTTTTAGTTTTTTATATAGAAAATTTTATTACGATCATATTTTTTCATTAATATGTTTGAAAAATTTACGTAAATTATAAATCATATTACGCGTCTGCTAACGCAATCCGCTCCAAAAAATTCAATTCGCTACGGAACGCTATATCATTATTTAAAACATTGATAATAAATGTATAGTAGATCAAAAGATAAATAAATATATATTTGCATTGCTAATGGAGTGAAGTTTGCAATAAAATTTACTTTCAATAAAAAAATTCTTTCTTATCTTATTTTTTGTAACTGTTTTAGATCATGATCTTGATCATTCATTATAATGTCTGGCATGTCCTTATCAGACACGGGTACGTAGCAATTTTCTGTGTCCGGCAACAATCATATATTTTTTATTGTTTTACAATACCCGTAGGCATACACAACACATGCACACACACACGTAACACATACTGAAAGGCAACATCTAATTCTATCTGAAAATCACTCTAAAAACCTCTCTAAAATACTGCTATTCTAGTGAAATTTGATCCCATCACCTATGGAAAATGGGGCAAGTACCAAACCACTAAGTTATTCTAGTGGTGGTAGCGACAGTCATATCTCACATGCATATATGAGCAATTGAGAAATGAAAGTCCACATTCACATAAAACCAACATGAATAATTCTATGCATATCTAGGCATTTAAATAGAAATATTGGGAATTAATTTGTTTCTTTTTTTTACCTCTTTACACAATTTATTCTAAAAGTTTGTATCTATCTATTGCAGGAAATAAAGCTATGTATATTTTAAGTACGAACAATAAAATGGGAATAGCCATCATTATAAAACCGCAAAAAAATAAAATAAATCTAATATAACTTAATTTCATAAAATCAGAAAATAATTTATCCGATAAATTAATCAAAACTCTTTTATGACCTGATTTCATTGAAGGGGGTGGAGTGTTTAGCCCAAATAACAGTCACCGACAGTGGGGCCATTGTAACGGCTAGTCTGGACAAATATTTCCAACGTTGTTGAATAGAAACTCGAATATAAGGAGAAGAAATGTATTCTTCTTGGATACGCTTAAAGTCCGTGCGGTGTCCAGTTCTGGAACTGCTTGTTTTGAGAGACGCGACTTTTGAGTCGGTTATATTACGGACAAGGGAGCAATTGTGATCCGGCTATTGAGGATGATGTGACGATCCCGAAGGAGGTAAAGTTTGATATTCCCGATCAACAAGAACAAATTACTTGATGTAACTTGGAGCATGGTGATGACTCTCATTTTGGCGATGGTGAATCGATTAAGGAGTGTCAAGAAGGACAACGGCCTTATGCTTTGGTAAGGGATCGGGCTAGTCCTCCTATGAAGTATGGATACTTCAATTTTGCATATTATTTGGTTGCGGTCAACGAATTCGAGTTTGCCGAGTCCTCGATACAAGGAGGTAGTAGCCTCGTGTGGAGCGGCAACGTGGATTGCTGCTGTTAAGGAAGAACTCATTTTGGATAGTAGTTTTTACGACTGTGTATCAAGGGTGAGATTTCGAGTCAAGGTGGAAATTGTTATGTATGCCTTGATATATCAACATAATATATTTTCTTTCTTGTAATGATATTTAGAAAATAATTAGGAGAAAGAAATAAGTATTTAGAAAATATTTGGACGATGGAAGGAGGTGGATTATTTCCATTCTTTGTATCGTTAGTTTAGGATATTTCCATATTGTATCTTAAATTTATGCAACTTATTTTGGTAATTAGTCATGACTCTCTCCTATATAAAGAGACATTTAAATATTGTAATTGTATCCCAATTCTTACAATGTACTCTCTCAATTGATTATACGGTTTCTCTCTTCTTCTTTAGTTATTTCTCTCTCGAGTTCTCTTTCTCCATATCCATACTCTCCCAATTACCCTAGCATTTACATACATGGTACTTGACAGACTGGAAAAGGAGACATCTATCTGAAGCTGAATTTAGGCTTCGAATCATATCAGGAAGTTAATTCACGATATCTCCAATGAATTAGAGATAAAATAACAGTAATGACAGGCTAGAACAAATGAGACAACCATCTGAAGCAGGGTTTAGGTTTTGTATAATATCAGGAATTAGGAATTAATTAACGATATCTCCGATGAATTACAGATAAAATGGCATCAAAAGATGTCATGTTGATGGATCCAATTAGAGGATAAGAATACCTCATATTTTCATATGGTACCTTCCTTCCGCCAAAAAAGAAGCTTTATGCCCAACCACACACTTAAAGCGAAATGACTAAAGAAATCACCTCTGAGTTCTACTCTTATTTCAAAAATCACATCGGGTATAATAGCAATACCGGTGCTAACAACCCTTTTCCAAATCTCCCATCCCTTGAAAATCATTAGACACTGTCAATGCTGAGTGATCCATTAACAAATGGACGTAGAGGTGTGATTATGTCTCTGCCTAAGCGGAAATCCAATGTGCCTGATGGAATCCCCACTGAATTTATCCAATTCTTATGAGAAACTCTGAAATCAGACATCATGCAGATGGTCCATGATTTCTACCTTTGGAGCCTCATTGAAGCGAAAATTACAATGGTACTCAAGGTTGAAAATACAATCACAATTCAAAGTTTTAGAACAATTAGTGCCATAAGCATCATAATTAAGATATCTCCAAGCTACTAGCGCATACATAACAATCAGTAGCCTTCATCTTTGGCAGACAACTTATATAGACTTTTCTGACCTCTAGAGAAATGCTCTCTTATGCTCATAAAATTAACCTCCTTCAATTCTTTTGAAATTGATTTCTCTCAAGCTTTTGATTTTGTTGATTGGTCATTCCTCCACAATCGGCTGGAAAAAAGGAAATTCTTGTACCACTTCATTTCACGGATAAGAAATCTACCCCAATTGAAATCAATGGCTATGAAAATGAATGATTCTTTCAGGCCAAAGTATCAGGCAAGGGGATCTTCTATCTTATATATTATGTTGCGGATATAATACAACATATGATCATCCACACTAGAGAAATTATGATGGCTTAACTATGTAGACAACCTAGGCTAGGTCTAGGAGTGGTAAAAATACTTTTATCTCGATTGTTCGCTCGAACTAGACTCGAAAAAAGCTTGTTTGAAAATAGCTCGAATGGAACTCGAGCTGAGACAGCTCGAGCCAAGCGCGAGCTGTGTTGGAGAATTCAAAGCCATGTACGTTATATGCGCAGCGGAACCTATGGATTTAATCCGTCCTAGGATCATCGTTAAGGGAATAAAAGTACGAGATTAGATATTAAAATTTTATACCTCGGATCTTCCTGATCCGCGAGACGAAAAACGGATGTAGGTCTGAACTATTCTGACTTGCAACCTTCTCCTTCATGAAGCTCGACTCCGCGAACCTCCTAGCTTTTCCTAGAGATGAAGAATGATCGCATGCAAGTTCTCAAGTTAGAGAACCTCTACTCGTATCCACGCGAACTTCAGACAAACAGAATAACCGGACTCGGCTAGACGAGTCGGTATATATTCCTGATTTTGATTAAAGCGGCAACCCATCGCTCGTACCACTTGGTCAGTCGTACCGGTCGTATAATTTAAATCGACCGCATCATCATCGTCTTAATAGGTCGGTCCGACGTCGGGTACCACAATAGGGATTGGAGCAATCGGAGGGTTCGGATTTGGAGCGGTCTCGGTTTCCGTAGTTGGGAGGGAGGAGTCTTCATCATAAGGCTCGTTTGCTGTGACCGAGTTTGGTGGCCAAATCGGTTTACCGTCCGCATTCAACGGAGGGAACTCATGGAAAATCTTATCTTTTCGAGGTTCAAACATTCCACGAACATTGTCCTTTTTAAGTCCGTAGTATCTGTACAGACTTTCATGAAGTAGGTCAATGTTTGGAATTTTCGGAGAGTCGAGAACGAATTGAATTATCTCAATCTGAAGGTGGTTACTTATCCAGGTAATTAGATGCCCGTACGGCAAGCTTCCCACACGCAAATAAACTCGCATGTGATGATACATCAAGAACGGAACATGGATCCTTTTGGATTTGTACCATAAATGGCGAGTGAGATAAGCTTGTCTTTTCTCGAAATCGCTTTTGAGCTTCGCGACTGGCGCAAGAATGTTATTTATGAAAAGGTATACGATCCGTTGAAGTGGAGCATATTGCGAAGTGGAGTTATACGGAGGTTTTCTGAGTAGATAGCTCTTAACTTGCTCATATGGGCCGTCATCCTCGTGCCAATCGTCAGCGCGAGTTATATAAATCATCTCATGAAAAATGTTTATATCAAGTTTGAACCAACTGTGGAGAGTATCGGGATTAATAGTTATTGTTGTTCCAAAAAGCCAAGATTTGATTTCGTAATTACGGTCATCAAAGGACGCGTTCACATAAAAGAGGCGAACGAGAGTTTCATTACCGGGTTTGGTAACACGAAGAAGGTTTGTGAAACTCCAAAATTCGGTGTACGGACGAGCCGAGTCGTAAATCTTCGGATTATTTTTGGGCCGAATTGCATGAAAGCACTCGGTAAAGTCTTTTCTTCTTATTTTAGAATGATAAAGGTCGAAACAATCCGAGTTTTCACCCCTCTCTCTAGTATAAATAGAGGGGCATGCCCCCTCTATTAGATACACAATTAGAAGCCTTAGAGGCAGCCGTAATACCAAGAGAGAGAGAGTCTTGTGAGGGTAATTTCGGAAAGTATTTCCGGACTCGTCTAGCCGACTCCGGTAATTCCATCTGTCTGAAGTTCGCGTGGATACGAGTAGAGATCTCCTACTTTGGAGATAAGCAAGCGATCAGTTCTTCATCCCTAGGAGAAGCAAGGTGGTTCGTGAAGTTGAGCTTCAGGAAGGAGAAGGTTGCACGTCAGAAAAGTTCAGACCTTCATCCGTTCTTCGTCTCGCGGATCAGGAAGATCCGAGGTATAAATTTTAATAGCTAATCTCGTACTTTTATTTCCTTAGCGATGATTCTAGGGCGGGTTGAACCCGTAGGTTCCGCTGCGCATGTAACGTACATGGCTACGGTTACCCAACAGTGGCATCAGAGCGTTCGTTAAGGAAATAATCGTCGATTATATTTAAAATTTAAGAAATTCTAGTATAATAAATTTTAGGGTTTTGAAAATATTATTTCAAAACATCACAGAAATAGTTTCTAGGAATATAATATTGGATATTATGATTTTCTCCGTTCTGAACGGAATAGTTCCGTTCAGAACGGAATAGGCAGAAATTTCGCCAGAATTGTCCAGCGTTATTCCGTTGAGAACGGAATGCTTCCGTTCCCAACAGAATAAGGTTGAATTTTGTAAAAACCCTAATTTTTGTTATACAAGGAATTTAATATGTAAATATGGTATGAGCCTTAGATCTGTGATTGTTCTATGATGTAATCTTGCGTGTGAATGCTTGTAATTTTATTTAATATCTATGACAACCAGTGAGTTGTCAAAAGTTGTAATTATGACAACCTGTGAGTTGTCCAAAGTTGTAAATTATATTTTCTAGCAATAGGAAAGTTGTTAGGATAGATATTATATCAAGACTACAAGGCAAAGATCTTGGCGAAATCTTCGGAAGATGGCATTGGATCTTCGCACATACACAACGAAAGGTTCGTTGAAGATTCATCTGCAATCTAGAGATAGATCTAGGATTAGGAGCCTCATGATCGCTCGTGAGGAATAGGCTCATACCATATTTGACTTGTTTCTATGATGTTTATTTTTATAATTCTAAAAACAAAATCCTTCAGAATGTTAAGTAGGGAAGTGCCCCCCATGTCGCTGAAGCCCTCGATACTTAGACAGTCTTCCATGTGGGTCATGCCAAAGCTGAGTATATGGGGGATTGTCTTTATAAAGGAGGGTATGCGGGAGATGGCGTCCAGCATGGGTCATGCCAAATCTGAGTGTGCTGGACTCTATTTCGCCGATAATCATACATGGTTAAACTTAACTGAGCAAGCAAGTCGGACATGGGCTCAGGTCACAAGATGGAATAATACACCGGGCATATGATACTCTTTCCATAAAAGGAAAGAGTTGTATATGATACAATTGAAAGTGTTCCGACCTAAATAGTTGTGTATTGAGGGTTGCGCCAAAACGCACTTAATACTCAATGATATACGGATCTTGACTTACTATGAAACCTCATTTAATTGAAGTTTCTAAATCAATACTACTGAAGGTGGTTGATTTGAAGAAAAATAGTGGGAGTACAATATAAGAAACACCAAAACAAAACAACCCCAATGAATAAATAATAATGGCACTTTACATTTTAACTTGTAGAATAATGACAAACAATAACAATTCAACTGGGTTGAATTTGCGATCTATCCTTGAGAAGGATAAGCTCAATGGGTCTAACTTTCTTGACTGGTTTAGAAACCTGATAATTGTTCTCAAGGCTGACAATAAACTGTATGTCATAGAAGAGTTTGCTTCCATTGCAACAAGGTTGGCCATTGGAAGAGAAACAGCAAACTCTATCAGGACGAAAATGGAATTGAGGTACAAGACATGGAAAGAAAGAATATTTTGTTATTTTAACGAACCCACAAAATAAGAAGTCTAAGACATGGAAAAAAACATAATTTTGTATTGTTTTTCACAAAACCACAAAAATTAAAATCAAATACATCGAAAAAAACTCCATTTTTAATGATTTTCACAATACCAAAAAATAAAATTGAGGTGTAATACATGGAAAGAAATAATATTTTGTTATTTTCACAAAAGCACAAAAATTGACGTGTAATACATGGAAAAAACACAATTTTCTATTGTTTTTCACAAAACCATAAAAATTAAAATCTAATACATGGAAAATACTCCATTATTATTGCTTTTCACTGTACCAAAAAATCGAATTGAGGTGTAATACATGGAAAAAAATAATCTTCTGATTTTTTCATAAAACAACAAAAATTGAAGTCTAATTCATGGGAATAACACAATTTGTATTGTTTTTCACAAAACCACAGAAATTAAAATCTAATACATGAAAAAAACTCCATTGTTATAGATTTTCACAATACCAAAAAAATGGAATTGAGGTACAAGACATGGAAAGAAAGAATATTTCGTTATTTTCACAAAACCGCAAAATAAGAAGTGTTATACATTGAAAATACACAATTTTGTATTGTTTTTCAAAACACCACAAAAATTAAAATCTAACAAATAGAAAAAAAAAATCCATTGTTAATGATTTTCACAATACGAAAAAAATGGAATTGAGGTGTAATACGTGGACCAAAATAATATTTCTTATTTTCACAAAACCACAAAATAAGAAGTCTAATACATGGAAAAAACACAATTTTGTATTGTTTTTCACAAAACCACACAAATTAAAATCTAATACATGGAAAAAACTCCATTGTCAATTATTCTCACAATACCAAACAATCAAATTGAGGTGTAATACATGGAAAGAAATAATATTTTGTTATTTTCACAAAAGCATAAAAATTGATGTGTAATACATGGGAAGAAATAATATTTTGTTATTTTCACAAAAGCACAAAAATTGAAGTGTAGTACATGAAAAAAACACAATGTTGTATTTTGTTTCACAAAACCATAAAAATTAAAATCTAATTCATGGAAAACACTCCATTGTTATTGATTTTCACAATACCAAAAAAATCGAATTGAGGTGTAATACATGGAAAAAAACAATCTTTTGATATTTTCTCAAAACCACAAAAATTGAAGTCCAATACATGGAAAAAACACAATTTGTATTGTTTTTCACAGAACCGCAGAAATTAAAATCTAATACATGAAAACAACTCCATCGTTATTGATTTTCACAATTACAAAAAAAAGGAATTGAGGTGTAGAAGATCAACCAGGAACTTCCTTGAGTCGATTTGAACCTCCAACTGATGCTTGATCCCAGCCGGAACCGATCGATTGCCTTTTTCACCAAAATCGGCCCGAATTGGTGAATTTAACTCAAACTCGAAAAGCTCTGAGATTCAGTAATGGAGTTACTGAAGCTTAAAGAAGATGATTGGAGAGTGATGTGTTGAAAGAATTTGGAGAATAGAGGGATTTGAGAGATTAGATGAAAGAGCGTGTTTTGATGGATTGAAATACAGTTCTTTATATAGAGAGTTCAGGGATATTTTGGGGCTTGTGATTGGCTCAGGTAGATCAAGGGATTGTACTGAAGATCTGGACCAAGTTTCGTTGAATTTCGTTGAGATTTGAGTGATTTTTGGGCGGATGAAATTTTCCCCTGTTTTGATTTGGCGGACAGATTTGGATCGGTTTAAAAAAATCTTTCGACCATGTGTGTTCATTTGTGGCAAAATGGGTCGGAAAAAATTGAAACAAGTCAGGTTTTTGGCGCTCAATCTTTGAACAAACGTCCCCAATCTCCTGTGTCGCTGCGAGTCAAAATTCGTGAAATGAGTCGTATTAGGCGCGAGTACATTTCGTTTCTCTTCAAACAATCACTTATAACTCTTGATTCGCTACTTTTTAGCACGAAGTTTCCATAAGAAAGATGTTCCTCTCTTTCTTACGAATCTGTGGGGTTTTGAATGGTGCGAAACTGTTGAGTAAAACTCGAGTTATTCCAATTTTACCGACTGCTGCCCGGTATTACCTCCAGCTCCGCCATTACTGGTTTCTCGAGCTCAAACTCGAGTTTCAGCCAACAATATTAAAAATTATGACTTAGGCACTTTCCCTCAATCTCCCAAGATGCCGCACACTGAATTTTATGTTCTAATTATCCTCCATTTACTCGAATTTCATCGTTAACCACCAGCTTGAGAATTAACCCGAAAACCACCAAGGTGGTGATTAGAACTCATATCTCCATCCGTTTTTCGATCAAATTACCATTTCAGAGAGATGAACCATGATATTTACAAGCCTCCCATTCTATTTTTAGCCTCTAACATCTCATGAACCTCGAGTTTCAACAATGGCGGCAAAAACAGTTTCAAAAATCTGTTTGAGTTATATCGTCAAACAACTCGTGTGCATGAGTTCAAACGCTAATATCTCACACAATATCGCATCATTTGATAACTTCTACATATGTATAGCAAGGGTAGAAAGAGAGGAAGAGGATGGTCTGGGTTTTCGCTCGAATGGTGGACTGTAGGAAACAAGGTTGAACAGTCACGATTTCGGTTTGTTTTCAAGCTTGTTTTATTTTTCGTCGAATTTCGATGATTACCCGAGTTTTTAGGTCCGGCGAAGGGTTCAGGCGAGTTCCTCTCGTCAAGCCGAGTCCAAGGCTGATCGGTTTGGTCATTTTCGAGCAAGTTTAAGAAAATTGGACTTTGGGGAAGAAAGGTCTGACTTGGTCAGAGAGTTGACTTGACCAGATTTGACCAGAATTTCAATTAGCGATTCTGAGAGTTCTCGAAGGTTTCTGATCGCGAGACTTGTACCATTGGATTCGTCTCGTCGAGCTCTTCGTTTCGGTATACCGTTTCACCCATTTCGGAGAAGTTGACTTTTGGTCAACTTGGCGATTTTTGACGTTTGGCTCGGTTTGACTTGGTTGTAGAAGGTTTTTGAATTGTCGTAAAAGTTTGGGGAATTTTTTGTAGAGTGTTTGAGGTTTTTAGTTGGCCATCTTTGGCCCATTATTTGCGTTTTGGTCCAATTCTTCATTTTATGGCCTTTTCGCCTGTAAAATCACACAAAAACGTATTAAGAGGTTTCAAATTATGTTTTATGAATTATGAGCATTTTTCATACATTTAATGTGAATTATGATTGAAGTTGAGATGATAAAAACCCTAAAAATGTGTATAAAAATACACATTACAAATTCCACCACACTTAAACCAAGCTTGCCCTCAAGCGTAAATAAAATCAAGTTTTAGGGTTTTTTGAATCAGTTTACAGCATTTTGAAAAGAGATTTAGTTATTGCCATGAATGTTATATACTAATATTCGATTATTATAATAATACACGAAGGTCGATGAATATCCATTAATAATTTCAAATTCAAATTTATTTAAAATTCCCCGATCCTTCAAATACAAACCTTTTTCCAAAAAACAATGCCCTAATTTTGTTTTTGATACTTTCTCCCCCTAAATTTAAAATGGTGAAGTTATACAAATTACCCCAAAAGTTCCAACTAACTCAACTTTCTCTTTTATAAACATGTAAAAGTTGGTATGCTATCCACTCATGTTATCAAAAGACAAGCTGTGCTTTGCACGTACAAAAAAAAATCCTTCATTTTCTATTGCGGATATGTAAAATTTTTTCTTTTTCAAGGGTTTAAAAATAATTTTTCACATTTTTGAATTCTTTTTTGTGAAGGGATAACAGGTTACGATTTCGGTCACTTGCTTTTAGTGCGAAAATTAGAGATGGACATACGAGTCATTAGTTGCCATGAAAGATAGGTTGGGTTAGAAATTTTTTGCGAAACTAGTGGTATTAAAAGTAAGGTTTGATTTCTTAAAAGTTTTAATCACAGCATTACTTTAAAGAAAATGATTTATAAATTCATTAAAGGGGTAAGTGAAATATTTATGAATTTTCGAAACGCTTAATGGATTTTGAATGGATATTATAGATGAGATGAGGTGGAAAATATGGCATTCATGATGATAATTAATCTCTTTTTGAATTTTCAAATCTTTTCATCATTTTCCAAAACCCTAAGTGTTTTCAAAATTTTGCTTGAAAGGGCTTAGTTTTAAAATTTTTTTTACAAAACCTTTTATTTCTTTTCATTTAAAATCTTTTGCTTTTAAAACACACAAAATTTTATTTACAAAAATAAACAAAAATGAAAGAAAAATATGTAAAAATTTAAAATTTTTATTGTATTTATGAGTATTTTTGTTGTTTTTGAAAATTTTCAAATTTTTCAATTTTTATGAATTTTCACATTTTACAAGAAAACAATACTTGGTTTTGAACAAAACCACCCCACCACACTTAAACCTTTGTTTGTCCTCAAACAAAAAGTGAAAAATGAGAAAATTTATGAAAATTCGAAAAATTGTTGGGGTTTTATGCAAAACCTCCCCCACCACACTTAAACTTTTGCGTAGGAGTAAATCGCGCAAAACCGTCGTTAAATTTCACACAATTTAGCAAAACAATTTATAATTCCCTATTAATCAATTTACTAGTATGAGTGGTAAATGAGTTTAGGGGTCGAACACAAGGAGGTATGGCCTCAAGAATTAACTAATCCCGATGATTTATCTCTAGTGCAAAATCTTTTAATTTAAGGTTTATTAGGTAAATTTCCAAGTTCAAATTCAAATATCAGTTTTGTTTCAAAAATTCAGCATGTCACACTTTAGTGATTTAATTCGTAATTAGTCAACATAAACTCCGAATCCAACACACGAGATACCGTTGGAAACTAGAAAGAGAGATCTATGATGTGGTCTTTTACTGGTATTATTAGTTTATTCAAGAATTTCGAGATATTTGCAGTTCAGTCCAGAACTTATTTCAGAATTAAAATCGGTTCAGCAGCAAGTTCAGAAAATTATAGAAAATTCACCAAAGCTTAAAAAATCCCAAAATTCGTACAGAAATTCAATTATCAAGTTTTGTATTAGTTGTTAAATTTTTGTAGAATTGTGTCTTGTAGTTTGAGATTTATAATGAAATTTCAGATCTGGATCAGAAACTGGTTCTGACAGACCAACACTCACAAAAACTGTTATATCTCCTAATCTGTTTTAACAACTACTCTTTTAAAATTCATATTTGGACTCTACCGTTCAAAATACTTTAAGTAGGACTATTTTTGGATTTTTATTATTTATTTTTATATTTTTAAAAATTCAGAAGATAAGAAACAGTGAATCTGGACAGAAAGTTCAAAAAACAGAAATATTACAAACTTAGAAAATTAATATCTCACAAATTATAAATCGGAATTGGGCAAAATTTGATTTGAAAATTATCTACTAAATGAGAAATGGATTTTAAAAACATTTATTTAATTTTTCCGATCCGAATTTGACACGAAATTAAGGAAAAAATACTGAAAAACAGAGAAAGAACAGCAACAAGACAGAAACTGGATTAGGGGTTGATTTTCGGTTTAAAAATAGGGATTTATAGGAAATTTATGATGTGTAACAATCATTAATCACTAAGTGTATAATTTCTCAGATTTAGATGATGGATTTGAGCAATCTAAGCTAAGATTTACTCAAGAAATTGACTCAAGAACTAGTTTATTCTAAAACAGCCATTTCAAAACAAAACTTGATTTAAATCAATCACAACTCCAAATTAATCACACAAAATACTAAGCTAAGTGTTTCAAATGATTAACAAGCCAATAAACTCTAGATTTAATAGATCAATTGATGAAAACTACTAAGCTAAGCAATTTTTCCCAATTTATTCAAAAATGTGTATGTTCATGACTATTCATCAAAATTCAGCAAAATTACAAGATTATAAAGCAAGATTTCATGTATACAAATCACAAATTTCCCTCCCTATCTAGATTTACTCACACATATTCACAAGAACAAGAGTTTGACAAGATTTCATCATGATTATTACAAAATTGAGTTCTTGTGATCTAAAATTCAAATCTAATTATTTAAAGAGAATTGGACTAAACCGAGAGTTGGAGATCCAGCCGGTAGCTCCCTTGAGTCAATTTGAAGCTCCAATTGCGCCTCGATTCAAGCTAGAATCGACTGATTCGAATTTTCCCCAAATCAGCCCCAAATTGCTTGTTTTCACTCAAAAACGAAAATTAGAGCTCAAGAATGCTTGAAACTCATCAATGGAGGTTCTAGAGGTTAGAGAAGAAGAATGGAGAGTGGTGTGTTGAAAGAATTTGGAGAATGGGAGGATGAATTTCATGAATGGGTTGATCGGTCGAATTTATAGAGAGGCTGGTCTGGAGAGTGGGGGACAAACCGAGCGATTCCATTGGCTCAGGCAGATCAAGTGGGGTGTACTGAAGATCTGGACGAAATTTCGTTGAATTTGGTTGAGAATTGAACGGTTTTGAATCATCGAAATTTTCATCTGTTTATTCGCGCGAACTAAGTTCAGTTCAGATGCGATTTGAATCGCATTATTGAGACTGACAGTGGGTCCCTTCAGAATAAGTTGTGGTGAAACGGGTCGTTATCGCGTGAAACGAGTCGCTATTTCTGTTATAATCTCTGAGTTTTTTAAACTGTCTTTTTGATTTTCTGTGGCGAGACGGGTCGAAACATGCGAAACGAGTCGTCTTCTTATTCAGCCTTTGGTGCTGAGTTTTGAATTAATTTTTCGGATTTCATGCGACGAAACGAGCTGCAGCTCGCTTGAAACGAGTCACTTTTGTGAGAGCTGGGTACTGACTCGTTTTAACTCGTTCTGCTGATCTGGTGTGGTGAACCGGTTTGAATCGCGTGAGACGAGTCATAACTGATGAAACGAGTCATCTTCTTCTTCAGAATTAGCGCTCAATTTCTTTTCTCGATCTTCTGTGGCTTGCGATCGTGTGCTCGTCCTAAAATAATCCTCTGACAGCCTTGTAAGTTGCGAATTTGGACTTTGGATCGATTTTTCTCTTGGATTTCAGACCCGTTTACCCGTTTCTCACAACCATTGATTAGAACTTGTGATTCTGTACATTTCGCTGTGATTCATCAACCCAGATCTCTTATCCATCTTCTCACGAATCCACAGGGCTTTGAATGGTTGAAAACCGTTGAGTAAAACTCGAGTTTTGCTGTTTTGAGTATCATCGGTTCGCTGTTCCGCCATTGCTGACCAGAGTGTGCAAATCGATCTTTTTTCTCGCATTTCACACAATGAAATCCAAAACGGTGACTCAGGCTTCGTTCTCAACTTCCTCACGATGATTCACAACCATTATAGCTCCCCAATCCGCCTCGAATCCCCTCCATTAACCAACTCGGTTTCAGTTTCGCGAAAATAACCAAAAACTGCTGAACTCGTGAATCAAACTATGATTTTGAGTTGTTTTTCCATCGAATTGAGGCTTCGGAATTCATTGTGAGCATTTACTAAAGCTTTAAGACACAAAAAGAATCATCTTTGCTTGAGAAAAACTGAAATGGTTGATCGAATTCATCCGCTGTTCGAAACTCGACCGTTGGTTCATCAGTTCTTCAAAAGTTCATTTAGGATTTCGTCGAACAGTTGATTTAACTTCAGATTTCTCACTCGATTCTGCACCATTTGATGAGTTCTTCATACGGATAGAAAGGGCAGGAAGAGAGGAAGAGAATAGAGTTGGTTTTGGCTCGAATGGTGGACTGTAGAAGGCAAGGTTTCTCGAAGAAGCTTTCTCAGGTCAGAAACATGGCTGGTTTATTTTTGGCTGGCGGATTCCGGCGATCGCCTGCGTTCTCAGGGGTGGAGAATAATACCAACCGATTCGTCTTGTCGTGCTGAATCCAAGGATATGCAGTTTGATCGATTTTGAGCTTGTTTGAAAATCGGTTATTTGGGTGAATTTGTGTAGGGTTTTGGTAGACTTGGTTGGCCATCTTTCGCCCATGATTTGCAATTTGGGTAGAAATCTTCATCTTACGGCCTTTTCGCCTGTAAAATAATATAAAAAATGTATTAAGAGGTTCCAAATCATGTTTTATGAATTATAAGTATTTTTCATACATTTAGGTGAATTAAGAATGAATTTGAGATGATAAAAACCCTAAAAATGTGTATAAAAAATACACATTACAAATTCCACCACACTTAAACCAAGCTTGCCCTCAAGCGTAATTAAAATCAAGTCTTAGGGTTTTTAGAATCAGAGGGTAGGTTTATCGTCTCGTTCCCCTTTAATTTTCTCTTATTTGTGCATAGATTCTTGAAGAACTTGGCATATGGGGGGTGCATTCGGATAGCATCGATAATCGGAATGTTTACCTTCACCTTCTTGAACACCTCCAAAATATCTTTATCGAGCTCATCCTTTCGAGAGTTAACCGCTAGTCGAGTTGGGAATGATGCGCGCCTCTTTTCCTTTTCTTGCGCGATTTCCTTTTCTTCGTTCTTTCCTTGTTCTTTCTCTTGAATTGGCTCTTCCTCTTTCCTGATTTCTTCTTGTGCCTCATCTTGTTTACACGCGCTTGAACTCGTTTCCTCATCTTGCTTTCTTGGAACCATTAACTCTTCTTCTTCGTCGTGTGAGCCAACCTCTCTCCCACTTCTTAGGCGTATCGCGTTGATGGATTTGTACTCCAGCGGTCCCGAACCTTGAGGAGGCAACCGATTGCCCCCTTGTCCTTTCAATAAATTGACTTCCCCCGCGATTTGCTTGATTTGCATTTCCAAGTTTTGCATTTGACGCCCTTGCGTAGCTTGGTTTTGGGTAAGTGAGCTTACGTCATTCTTGACGGTTCCCAACTCAGTTGTGAGGTTTGTGAAATTCCCCGCCATTAATGCCATCATTTTATCAATCTTTTCGTCAAGAGAAGAGGTTTGGGAATTCGATGTGGAGGGTTGAGGAGGTTGTTGATGAGGGTGAGCTTGAGGTTGTTGTGGCGCTTGTGCATTTGAATGAACATACACATTTGGTTTTTGGTAATTGGATTGTGAGAATTGAGGCGGCGCATCATCATTCTTCCAACGGAAATTTGGGTGTTTCTTCCATGACTCATTGTAGGTTTGCGAGAAAGGTCGGCGTTGGTTTGAATAGCTTCCGATGGCATTGACATCTTCTTGTAGCCTATCGCATTCATCGGTCGCATGATTTGTATCCCCACAAAACTCGCACTTTCTTGGTTCGATCTTCGCGCCCACAGCTTTGAGCATTTGACTAAATCTTGTCTCGAAGTTTTGTGTGATTCTTGACTCCATTGCCTTGAGGTCAACCGTACTTGTCATGTTCACTTGACCCATTCTTCCCCCGCGTCCTTGGTTTCCTTCGGCCATGGTTTCGATAAGAGCTCGCACTTCTGATGGGGTCATGTTATTGAACGATCCTCCAGCCGAGCATTGGAGTAATCGCGCATCGAGATCGTTCATCCCTTGTAGAAATTGGTCGATAAGTGAGGTCTCGTCGAGGTTATGGTTAGGGCATGATGCGCATAATCGCACAAATCGCTCGTAATATTCTTGAAGTGTCTCCCCTCCTCCTTGTTGGATCCCCGTGATTTCCTTGCGGATTTTGGCCGTCAATGTGCTCGGGTAGTATCGTTTGAGAAAACGCGTACCTACCTCCTGAAATATTGTAAAAGGACCTCCTTGCAAGTGGGTTAGCCAATCCCTTGGTGCTTCCCCAAGTGTGTGGGAGAAGAGGATCAATTTGATATTATCCAAGTTATCAGATTTACCAAACAATGCTGTGCATTTACGATCTAGATTATCTAAATGTGCATATGGGTTCTCATTTTTATGTCCTTCAAATATGGGTAATACATTTAATATAGATGGACTTAGTTTAAAATTGGGCACAATTGGTATAACAATATTTCCAGGATTTCGAGGGATTTGATGGTCTAAAAGTTCTCCTAATGTTCTTTCTTGAGCCATTTTATGAATTTGAGATGATGATGGTATTGAATGAGAATTAGAATTAAAAAGAGTTTGAGAGTTTAGCCTGGATGATAATGAGTGAACGATTGGAGAGATTGGAGCTCTTTCTTGTGGCCTTTCCACTTGTTGTTGCTCCCAATTTTGTTCTTCTTCTTCTTGAGGCCCTTGGATGAAAGGAGAAGCCTCGTTACGTCCTTTTCGCCTTGAGTAAGTTTCGTATTGCTTGCTTCGTGCCTTATCTTTCTTGACCTCTCTTAGATGTTTATTAATGTCCTTCTTTACAGGTGTGTGCATTTCGCCTTGCGATCTTGTCTTTCTCATGCACCTTCAAAATTCAAATGAAACAAAAACACTAGACAATTGATTAGAGATTAGTAATAAACTCAATTAAAGCCGTCTCCCCGGCAACGATGCCATTTGTAAATCGCGCAAAACCGTCGTTAAATTTCACACAATTTAGCAAAACAATTTATAATTCCCTATTAATCAATTTACGAGTATGAGTGGTAAATGAGTTTAGGGGTCGAACACAAGGAGGTGTGACCTCAAGAATTAACTAATCCCGATGATTTATCTCTAGTGCAAAATCTTTTAATTTAAGATTTATTAGGTAAATTTCCAAGTTCAAATTCAAATATCAGTTTTGTTTCAAAAATTCAGCACGTCACACTTTAGTGATTTAATTCGTAATTAGTCAAAATAAACTCCGAATCCAACACACGAGATACCGTTGGAAACTAGAAAGAGAGATCTATGATGTGGTCTTTTACTGGTATTATTAGTTTATTCAAGAATTTCGAGATATTTGCAGTTCAGTTCAGAACTTATTTCAGAATTAAAATCGGTTCAGCAGCAAGTTCAGAAAATTATAGAAAATTCACCAAAACTTAAAAAATCCCAAAATTCGTACAAGTGGTCTGGGTTTTCGCTCGAATGGTGGATTGTAGGATACAAGGTTGAACAGTCACGATTTCGGTTTGTTTTCAAGCTTGTTTTATTTTTCGTCGAATTTCGATGATTACCCGAGTTTTTAGGTCCGGCGAAGGGTTCAGGCGAGTTCCTCTCGTCAAGCCGAGTCCAAGGCTGATCGGTTTGGTCATTTTCGAGCAAGTTTAAGAAAATTGGACTTTGGGGAAGAAAGGTCTGACTTGGTCAGAGAGTTGACTTGACCAGATTTGACCAGAATTTCAATTAGCGATTCTAAGAGTTCTAGAAGGTTTCTGATCGCGAGACTTGTACCATTGCGTCTCGTCGAGCTCTTCGTTTCGGTATACCGTTTAACCCATTTCGGAGAAGTTGACTTTTGGTCAACTTGGCGATTTTTGGCGTTTGGCTCGGTTTGACTTGGTTGTAGAAGGTTTTTGAATTGTCGTAAAAGCTTGGGGAATTTTTTGTAGAGTGTTTGAGGTTTTTAGTTGGCCATCTTTGGCCCATTATTTGCGTTTTGGTCCAATTCTTCATTTTATGGCCTTTTCGCCTGTAAAATCACGCAAAAACGTATTAAGAGGTTTCAAATTATGTTTTATGAATTATGAGCATTTTTCATACATTTAATGCGAATTATGATTGAATTTGAGATGATAAAAACCCTAAAAATGTGTATAAAAATACACATTACAAATTCCACCACACTTAAACCAAGCTTGCCCTCAAGCGTAAATAAAATCAAGTTTTAGGGTTTTTTGAATCAGTTTACAGCATTTTGAAAAGAGATTTAGTTATTGCCATGAATGTTATATACTAATATTCGATTATTATAATAATACACGAAGGTCGATGAATATCCATTAATAATTTCAAATTCAAATTTATTTAAAATTCCCCGATCCTTCAAATACGAACCTTTTTCCAAAAAACAATGCCCTAATTTTGTTTTTGATACTTTCTCCCCCTAAATTTAAAATGGTGAAGTTATACAAATTACCCCAAAAGTTCCAATTAACTCAACTTTCTCTTTTATAAACATGTAAAAGTTGGTATGCTATCCACTCATGTTATCAAAAGACAAGCTGTGCTTTGCACGTACAAAAAAAAAATCCTTCATTTTCTATTGCGGATATGTAAAATTTTTTCTTTTTCAAGGGTTTAAAAATAATTTTTCACATTTTTGAATTCTTTTTTGTGAAGGGATAACAGGTTACGATTTCGGTCACTTGCTTTTAGTGCGAAAATTAGAGATGGACATACGAGTCATTAGTTATGCCATGAAAGATAGGTTGGGTTAGAAATTTTTTGCGAAACAAGTGGTATTAAAAGTAAGGTTTGATTTCTTAAAAGTTTTAATCACAGCATTATTTTCACATAACCGCAAAATATAAAGTCTAATACATGGTAAATACACAATTTTGTATTGTGTTTCTCAAAACCACAGAAATTAAAATCTAATACTTGTAAAATACGCCACTGTTATTGATTTCGGCAATACCAAAAAAATGGAATTGAGGTGTAATACTTGCAAAAAAAATAATATTTTGTTATTTTCACACAACCACAAAAATTAAAATCTAATAGATGGAAAAAACTCCATTGCTAATGAAAATTCACAATACCAAAAAATCAAATTGAATCTTTTGATATTTTCACAAAACCATAAAAATTGAAGTGTAATACATGGAAAAAAAATAATTTTGTATTGTTTTTCACAAAACCACAAAAATTAAAATCTAATACATGGAAAATAATCCACTGTTATTGATTTTCAGAATACCAAAAAATCGAATTGAGGTGTAATACAAGGAAAAAACAATATTTTGATATTTTCAGAAAACCACAAAAACTAAAGTCTAATATTTGGAAAAAACAAAATTTGTATTGTTTTTTACAATAGCACAAAAATTAAAATCTAATACATAAAAAAAATTCATTGTTATGGATTTAACAATACCAGAAAAATGGAATTGAGGTACAAGACTTGGAAAGAAATAATATTTTGTTATTTTCACAAAACCGCAAAATAAGAAGTCTAATACATGGAAAAAGCACAATTTTGTATTGTTTTTCACAAAACCACAAAAATTAAAATCTAATACAAAGAAAAAAAATCCATTGTTAATGATTTGCAATACCAAAAAAATGGAATTGAGGTGTAATACATGGAAAAAAAATAATATTTAGTTATTTTAACAAAACCGCAAAATAAGAAGTCTAATACATGGAAAAAGCACAATTTTGTATTGTTTTTCACAAAACCACAAAAATTAAAATCTAATACGTGGAAAAAACTCCATTGTTAATGATTTTCACAATACCAAAAAATCAAATTGAGGTGTAATACATGGACAAAAATAATATTTTATTATTTTCACCAAATAAGAAGTCTACTACCTGGAAAAAACACAATTTTGTATTGTTTTTCACAAAACCACAAAAATTATAATCTAATACATGGAAAAAAAAAATTTGTATTATTTTTCACAAAACCACAAAAATTAAAATGTAATACATGTAAAATACTCCATTGTTAATGATTTTCACAATACCAAAAAATTGGAATTGAGGTACAATACATGGAAAGAAATAATATTTTGTTATTTTCACAAAATCGCAAAATAAGATGTCTAATACATGGAAAAAACATAATTTGTGTTGTTTTTCACAAAACCATAAAAATTAAAATCAAATATATAGAAACATATATCCATATTTAATGATTTTCACAATACCAAAAAATTGGAATTGAGGTGTAATACATGGAAAAAAATAATATTTTGTTATTTTCAACAAATAAGAAGTCTACTACCTGGAAAAAACACATTTTTGTATTGTTTTTCACAAAACTACAAAAATTAAAATCTAATATATAGAGAAAACTCACTTCTTTTTTTATTTCACAATACCAAAAAATCGAATTGAGGTGTAATACATGGAAAAAAACAATCTTTTGATATTTTCACAAAACCACAAAAACTGAAGTCTAATATTTGGAAAAATCATAATTTGTATTGTTTTTCACAAAACCACAAAAATTAAAATCTAATACATGAAAGAAACTCCATTGTTATGAATTTTCACAATACCAAAAAAATGGAATTGACGTACAAGACATGGAAAGAAATAATATTTTGTTATTGTCACAAAACCGCAAAATAAGAAGTCCAAAATACTCCATTGTTATTGATTTTCACAATACCAAAAAAATGGAATTGAGGTTTAATACATGGAAAAAAATAATATTTTTTTATTTTCACAAAACCGCAAAATAAGAAGTCTAATACATGGAAAAAACACAATTTTGTCTTGTTTTTCACAAAACAACAAAAATTAAAACCTAATACATGGAAAAAACTCTATTGCTAATGATTTTCACAATACCAAAAAATCGAATTGAGGTGTAATACATGGAAAGAAATAATATTTTGTGATTTTCACAAAAGCACAAAAATTGAAGTGTAATACATGGAGAAAAAACAATTTTGTATTGTTTTTCACAAAATCACAAAAATTAAAATCTAATACATGGAAAATACTGCATTTTTATTGATTTTCACAATACCAAATAATCGAATTGAGGTGTAACACATGGAAAAAAATAATAATTTGATATTTTCGTAAAACCACAAAAATTCATGTCTAATTGTAATGTGTATTTTTTATACACATTTTTAGGGTTTTTATCATCTCAAATTCATTCTTAATTCACCTAAATGTATGAAAAATACTTATAATTCATAAAACATGATTTGGAACCTCTTAATACATTTTCTATATTATTTTACAGGCGAAAAGGCCGTAAGATGAAGATTTCTACCCAAATTGCAAATCATGGGCCAAAAATGGCCAACCAAATCTACCAAAACCCTACACAAATTCAACCAAATAATCGATTTTCAAACAAGCTCAAAATCGATCAAACTGCATATCCTTGGATTCAGCACGACGAGACGAATCGGTTGGTATTATTCTCCACCCCTGAGAACGCCGGCGATCGCCGGAATCCGCCAGCCAAAAGCAAACCAGCCATGTCTCTGACCTGAGAAAGCTTCTTCGAGCAACCTTGCCTTCTACAGTCCACCATTCGAGCCAAAACCAACTCTATTCTCTTCCTCTCTTCCTGCCCTTTCTATCCGTATGAAGAACTCATCAAATGGTGCAGAATCGAGTGAGAAATCTGAAGTTAAATCAACTGTTCGACGAAATCCTAAATGAACTTTTGAAGAACTGATGAACCAACGGTCGAGTTTCGAACAGCGGATGAATTCGATCAACCATTTCAGTTTTTCTCAAGCAAAGATGATTCTTTTTGTGTCTTAAAGCTTTAGTAAAGGCTCACAATGAATTCCGAAGCATCAATTCGATGGAAAAACAACTCAAAATCATAGTTTGATTCACGAGTTCAGCAGCTTTTGGTTATTTTCGCGAAACTGAAACCGAGTTGGTTAATGGAGGAATTCTCTGGATTCGAGGCGGATTTGGGGAGTTATAATGGTTGTGAAGCATCGTGAGGAAGTTGAGAACGAAGCCTGAGTCACCGTTTTGGATTTCGTTGTGTGAAATACGAAAAAAAGATCGATTTGCACACTCTGGTCAGCAATGGCGGAACAGCGAACCGATGATACTCAAAACAGCAAAACTCGAGTTTTACTCAACGGTTTTCAACCATTCAAAGCCCTGTGGATTCGTGAGAAGATGGAGAAGAGATCTGGGTAGATGAATCACAGCGAAATGTACAGAATCACGAGCTCTGATCGATGGTTGTGAGAAACGGGTAAACGGGTTTGAAATCCAAGAGAAAAATCGATCCAAAGTCCAAATTCGCAACTTACAAGGCTGTCAGAGGATTGTTTTAGGACGAGCACACGATCGCAAGCCACAGAAGATCGAGAAAAGAAATTCAGCGCTAATTCTGAAGAAGAAGATGACTCGTTTCATCAGTTATGACTCGTCTCACGCGATTCAAACCGGTTCGCCACACTAGATCAGCAGAACGAGTTAAAACGAGTCAGTACCCAGCTCACACAAAAAGTGACTCGTTTCAAGCGAGCTGCAGCTCGTTTCGTCGCATGAAATCCGGAAAATTAATTCAAAACTCAGCGCCAAAGGCTGAATAAGAAGACGACTCATTTCGCATGTTTCGACCCGTCTCGCCACAGAAAATCAAAAAGACAGTTTAAAAACTCAGAGATTAATAACGGAAATAGCGACTCGTTTCACGCGGTAACGACCCGTTTCACCGCAACTTATTCTGAAGGGACCCACTGTCAGTCTCAGTAATGCGATTCAAATCGCATCTGAACTGAACTCAGTTCGCGCGAATAAACAGACGAAATTTCGATGATTCAAAACCGTTCAATTCTCAACCAAATTCAACGATATTTCGTCCAGATCTTCAGTACACCCCACTTGATCTGCCTGAGCCAATGGAATCGCTCGGTTTGTCCCCCACTCTCCAGACCAGCCTCTCTATAAATTCGACCGATCAACCCATTCATGAAATTCATCCTTCCATTCTCGAAATTCTTTCAACACATCACTCTCCAATCATCTTCTTTAAGCTTCAGTAACTCCATTACTGAATCTCAGAGCTTTTCGAGCTTCAATTTTCGAGTTTGAGTGAAATTGACCAATTCGGGCTGATTTTGGTGAAAAAGGCAATTGATCGGTTCCGGCTGGGATCAAGCATCAGTTGGAGGTTCAAATCGGCTCAAGGAAGTTTCTGGTTGATCTTCTACGTCTCGGTTCGATCCAATTTTCATTTAATCTCTTGTATTCAATTTTAGATCACAAGATCCAATTTGTAAAAAAAACATGATGAACACATGCCTAATTTCGGTTGATCTTATCATGTGTGAGTAGAATCTTGTAGGGATCGGCTTTTTGTGATAGAATTGTTTGAAATCTTGCTTTAATTTGAAGTAAATTGACTGATTTGGTTACTGTTCATAATGTGCTGTTAAATCTGGATTTTCTTGATTTAATCGATTTGGTCGGATTAATTAGGTCATTTAGAACTGAATTTTCATGCATGTTAGTCCACTTTATCATCTTGAATCTTGGTTAAGGTTTTTGCTTGATTTAGTGAAGTTTTTTAGTTCAAAAGTTGAGATCAAACACTAGTTGGTTGACTGGTGTTTGATCTGAAATTTTGATCTATTTGCTGAGTTTTTCTGGTTGAAAATAATTCAAACTTGTGCCAAATCTGATAAACTGAATATTTAGTGATTAATGATACAATTCTTGATCAAATTGCCTTAAAAATCCCTACTTTTATCCTATAAATTGCTTTAAAAAAGAATATTTTTCAGCGTTTTGGGGTGCCTAAAGCTATCATTAGCGATAGGGGTTCGCATTTCAATAATAAGTACCTCGAATTCCTTTTGAAAAATTATCATGTACAACACCGCATGTCAACCGCTTATCATCCCCAAACTAATGGGCAAGCCGAAATATCCAATAGGGAAATAAAATCAATCCTTGAGAAAGTGGTTAATCCCTCTCGCAAGGATTGGAATCAAAGGCTTGGGGATGCTTTATGGGCTTACCGCACCGCATACAAAACACCGATAGGGATGACTCCTTTTAAACTCGTTTATGGAAAGAGTTGCCACCTACCGGTGGAAATTGAGCACAAAGCATTTTGGGCAATCAAAAAGGTAAATCAAGATTACCCAAAAGATGCGGGGTTGCGGAAATTGCAAATTCAAGAATTAGAAGAGCTTCGCATTGAGGCTTATGATAATTCTCGAATTTACAAAGAAAAACTAACCATCGCTCACGACAAACTTATTCGCAAAAAGGAATTTAAAATTGGCAATAAGGTCTTGTTATTCAACTCTCGGTTGAGATTACATCCCGGGAAGTTGAAGAGCCGATGGACAGGTCCTTACATAATTACCCATATTTTGCCGTTTGGAGTATTTGAAATTTCTAGGGGGGAAGACATCAAATTCAAGCTCAATGGTCATCGCTTGAAGGCTTTTTACGAGAATCATGATACAAGGTGGTTCGATGAGCATGATTTAGAAGCGATGCCACAAAGCGAGGGAAGGAAAGAATGAAAAGCACAAATGCGTCGAGCTCAAGACGTAAAACAAGGGCGCTTGGCGAGAGGCAACTCGTCGTGTCAGGTCGTATTTTTTCCTTTCTTTATTTTATCTTTCTTCTTTTTACAAAACTCTCTTTCACACTTAAACATTTGCTACGCAAAAGTTTAAGTGTGGTGGGGGAGGTTTTGCATAAACCCCAACAATTTTTTCAATTTCCACAAATGTCTCATTGTTTGAACTTTTTGTTTGAGGACAAACAAAGGTTTAAGTGTGGTGGGGTGGTTTTTTGTAAAATCAAGTTTTGTTTTCTTGTAAAAATGTGAAAATTCATATAAAAAATTCAAAATTTCAAAAACAACAACAAAAATCATAAATACCATAAAAATTTAAATTTTTACTTATTTTTCTTTCATTTTTGTGAATAAAATTTGTGTGTTTTAAAAGAAAAAAGATTTTAAATGAAAATAAATAAAAGGTTTTGTAAAAACAAATTTTAAAACTAAGCCCTTTCAAGCAAAATTTTGAAAACACTTAGGGTTTTGGAAAATGATGAAAAAATTTGAAAATTCAAAAAGAGATTAATTATCATCATGAATGCCATATTTTCCACCTCATCTCATCTATAATATCCATTTAAAATCCATTAAACGTTTCGAAAATTCATAAATATTTCACTTACCCCTTTAATGAAATTATAAATCATTTTCATTAAAGTAATGCTGTGATTAAAACTTTTGAGAAAACAAACCTTACTTTTAATACCACTAGTTTCGCAAAAAAATTTCTAACTCAACCTATCTTTCATGACATAGCTAATGACTCGTATGTCCATCTCTAATTTTCGCACTAAAAGCAAGTGACCGAAATCGTAACCTGTTATCCCTTCACAAAAAGAATTCAAAATTGTGAAAAATTATTTTTAAAACCCTTGAAAAAGAAAAATTTTACATATCCGCAATAGAAAATGAAGGATTTTTTTGTACGTGCAAAGCACAGCTTGTCTTTTGATAACATGAGTGGATAACATACCAACCTTTACGTGTTTATAAAAGAGAAAGTTGAGTTAGTTGAAACTTTTGGGGTAATTTTATAAATTCACCATTTTAAATTTAGGGGGAGAAAGTATCAAAAACAAAATTAGGGCATTATTTTTTGGAAAAAGGCTCGTATTTGAAGGATTGGGGAATTTTAAATAAACTTGAATTTGGAATTATTAATGGATATTCTTCGACCTTCGTGTATTATTATAATAATCAAATATTTAGTATATAACATTCATGGCAATGACTAAATCTCTTTTCAAAACGCTTTAACTGATTCTAAAAACCCTAAAACTTGATTTTATTTACGCTTGAGGGCAAGCTTGGTTTAAGTGTGGTGGAATTTGTAATGTGTATTTTTATACACATTTTTAGGGTTTTTATCATCTCAAATTCAATCATAATTCACATTAAATGTATGAAAAATGCTCATAATTCATAAAACATAATTTGAAACCTCTTAATACATTTTTGTGTGATTTTACAGGCAAAAAGGCCATAAAATGAAGAATTGGACCAAAACGCAAATAATGGGCCAAAGATGGCTAACTAAAAACCTCAAACTCTCTACAAAAAATTCCCCAAACTTTTACGACAATTCAAGAACCTTCTACAACCAAGTCGAACCGAGCCAAACGCCAAAAATCGCCAAGTTGACCAAAAGTCAACTTCTCCAAAATGGGTCAAACGGTATACCAAAACGAAGAGCTCGACGAAACGAACCCAACGGTACAATCCTCGCGATCAGAAACCTTCTAGAACTCTCAGAATCACCAATTGAAAATCAGGTCAAAACTGGTCAAAGTCAACGGTTGACCAGGTCAAACCCGTCTTCTTCAACATCCAAAGTCCGAAATTTTGCTCGAAACTGAACAAACCGGCCAGCCATGGATTTAGCATGACGAGACGAACACGCCGGTGCCACCCTCCGATCTTGAAAGTTCCGGCGATCGCCGGAATTCGGCCAGAACAGGTGCCAAATACGTACCGAAACCATGGTTGATCTGCCGTGCCTTCCACCATCATCCATTCGAGCCAAAACCGATCTCATTCTCTTCTACATCTTCTACCCTTTCTAACCGTATGAAGAACTCATCGAATGATGCGAAATCGAGCGAGAAATCCGTGTTTCCGTAATCTGTTCGACGAAATCCTCAATGAACTTTTCAAACTGGATGAACCAACGGTCGAGTTTCGAACAGCGAATGAATTCGATCAACCATTTCCGTTTTTCTCAAGCAAAGATGATTCTTTTCGTGTCGTAAAGCTTTAGTGAAGGCTCACGATGAATTCAGAAGCCTCAATTCGATGGAAAAACTACTCGAAATCATAGTTTGATTCACGAGTTCAGCCGTTTTTTGGTTATTTTCGCGAAACTGAAACCGAGTTGGTTAATGGAGGAATTCTCTGGATTCGAGGCGGATTGGGAAGTAATAATGGTTGTGAAGCATCGTGAGGAAGTTGAGAACGAAGCCTGAGTCACCGTTTTGGATTTCGTTGTGTGAATTGCGAACAAGAGGTCGATTTGCACACTCTGGTCAGCAATGGCGGAACAGCGAACCGATGATATTCAAATCAGCAGAACTCGAGTTTTACTCAACGGTTTTCAACCATTCAAAGCCCTGTGGATTCGTGAGAAGATGGAGAAGAGATCTGAGTTGATGAATCACAGCGAAATGTACAGAATCACGAGCTCGAATCGATGGTTGTGAGAAACGGGTAAACGGGTCTGAAATCCAAGAGAAAAATCGATCCAAAGTCCAAATTCGCAACTCACAAGGCTGTCAGAGGATTGTTTTAGGACGAGCACACGATCGCAAGCCACAGAAGATCGAGGAAAGAAATTCAGCGCCAAAACTGAAGAAGAAGACGACTCGTTTCATCAGTTATGACTCGTCTCACGCGTTTCAAACCGATTCGCCACACCAGATCAGCGGCACGAGCTTAAAACGAGTCAGTACCCAGCTCACACAAAAGCGACTCGTTTCAAGCGAGCTGCAGCTCGTTTCGTCGCATGAAATCCGGAAATTTAATTCAAAACCTAGCGCCAAAGGTTGAAGAAGAAGATGACTCATTTCATCAGTTGTGACTCGTCTCACCGTTTCGCCACAGAAAACCAAAACAAAACAGTTTGAAAACTCAGAGATTAATAACGGAATAGCGACTCGTTTCACGCGATTACGACCCGTTTAACCACAACTTATTCTGAAGGGACCCACTGTCAGTCTCAGTAATGCGATTCAAATCATCTGAACTGAAATTCAGTTCAGTTTTCGCGCGAGTAAACGGATGAAAAATCCGATGATTCAAACTCGTTCAATTCTCAGCCAAATTCAACGAAATTTCGTCCAGATCTTCAGTACACCCCACTTGATCTGCCTGAGCCAATGGAATCGCTCGGTTTGTCCCCCACTCTCCATACCAGTCTCTCTATAAATTAGACCGATCAATCCAATCTCTCATTAAATCATTCTTCCATTCTCCAAATTCTTTCCACACACAACTCTCCAATCATCTTCTTTAAGCTTCAGTAACTCCATTACTGAATCTCAGAGCTTTTCGAGCTTCAATTTTCGAGTTTGAGTGAAAATTCACCAATTCGGGCTGAATTTGGTGAAAAAGGCAATTGATCGATTCCGGCTGGATCAAGCATCAATTGGAGGTTCAAATCGACTCAAGGAAGCTTCTGGTTGATCTTCTACGTCTCGGTTTGATCCAATTTTCATTTAATCTCTTGTATCCAATTTTAGATCACAAGATCCAATTTGTAAAAAAATATGATGAACACATGCCTAATTTCGGTTGATCTTATCATGTGTGAGTAGAATCTTGTAGGGATAGGCCTTTTGTGATTGAATTGTTTGAAATCTTGCTTTAATTTGAATTAAATTGACTGATTTGGTTATTGTTCATAATGTGCTGTTAAATCTGGTTTTTTTTGATTTAATCGATTTGGTTGAATTAATTAGGTCATTTAGAACTGAATTTTCCTGCATGTTAAGTCCATTTTATCATCTTGAATCTTGGTTGAGGTTTTTGCTTGATTTAGTGAAGTTTTTAGTTCAAAAATTGAGATCAAACACTAGTTGGTTGACTGGTGTTTGATCTGAAATTTTGATCTATTTGCTGAGTTTTTCTGGTTGGAAATAATTCAAACTTGTTCCAAATCTGAATAATTGAATATTTTGTGATTAATGATACAATTCTTGATCAAATTGCCTCAAAAATCCCTACTTTTGTCCTCTAAATTCAAAAATACATTTTTCTGCATTTTGTTTCTGTCAGTTCAGTAAAAAATTGTTTGACTTCAGATCTGATCTAAGAAAATTATAAAAAAAAAATATTTTGTGTTTCTTTAGATATTTTAGAACAACTTTCATATAATATGTGCCCAATGTTTTTATGTTAAATTTGCAAGATAAAATCTGTGCAAAGTTTTGATTTTTTAAATTTTCTGTTTTTGATTTTTGGATCTGACTGTTTTTCTACAATTTTTAGAAATTAGTAAAAATATCCTATAAATAAAAAATCTAAGTCTCTGAAAATCATTTTGAAGTGTAGTTTCTTGATCTGAATTTTAATTGCAATTTTGTTTGGATAAAATTTGAATGCCATCCTCTTTTGTCAACACATACCATTCTCTGTCCAATTCTGTCATATACTCTGATTTTTGACCATAACTTTTGGAATATCAATCTTTTTGATCTGAAATTTTTACCACATAACTTGAACTTTCTTTCCTAATTTCTGTAAAATTTTGGTAATTTTTGAATTAATTTGCGAATTTCTGTGATTTTATGAAAATTCCTGCTGATTGATTATGAAAAGTGTAGATTAAATAAAAATATGAACAAAAGTAATAATTGATTTACCTTGCATTGTGAAGATCTCATTCTCTAGTTTTCATTGACATATCATTTGCAACTTTTGGACATTTGGAACTATTATTAAAGAATTTTTAAAAAAAATTGTGTACGAATTTGATTAAAATCCATCTAATAGATCATTACCCTTCTTAAACAATTTACATCATTTGAACAAAACAAAGACCTACTTTTGAAAAGAATTGTAATATCTCAAGGCCATTCTCCTTGTGTTCGACCCCTAAAACTCAAAAGACCACATGTACACTTAAGAGTAAATCTAGGGAAATTATAAATATTTTTGCTAAATTGTGTGAAATTTAACGACGGTTTTGCGCGGTTTACAAATGGCGCCGTTGCCGGGGAGACGGCTTTAATTGAGTTTATTACTAACTTCTAATCAATTGTCTAGTGTTTTTGTTTCATTTGAATTTTGAAGGTGCATGAGAAAGACGAGATCGCAAGGCGAAGTGCACACACCTGTAAAGAAGGACATTAACAAGCATCTAAGAAAGGTGAAGAAAGATAAGGCACGAAGCAAGCAAGACGAAACTTACTCAAGGCAAAAAGGACGTAACGAGGCTTCTCCTTCCATCCAAGGGCCTCAAGAAGAAGAAGAACAAAATTGGGAGCAACAACGAGTGGAAGGGCCACAAGGAAGAACTCCAATCTCTCCAATCGTTCACTCATCCAAGCTAAACTCTCAAACTCTTTTTAAATCTAATTCTCATTCAACACCATCATCATCTCAAATTCATAAAATGGCTCAAGAAAGAACATTAGGAGAACTTTTAGACCATCAAATCCCTCGAAATCCTGGAAATATTGTTATACCAACTGTGCCCAATTTTAAACTAAGTCCATCTATATTAAATGTATTACCCATATTTGAAGGACATAAAAATGACAACCCATATGCACATTTAGATAATCTAGATCGTAAATGCACAGCATTGTTTGGTAAATCCGATAACTTGGATAATATCAAATTGATCCTCTTCTCCCACACACTTGGGGAAGCACCAAGGGATTGGCTAACCCACTTGCAAGGGGGTCCTTTTACAACGTTTCAAGAGGTAGGAACGCGTTTTCTATAACGATACTACCCGAGCACGTTGACGGCCAAAATCCGCAAGGAAATCACGGGGATCCAACAAGGAGGAGGGGAGACACTTCAAGAATATTACGAGCGATTTGTGCGATTATGCGCATCATGCCCCAACCATAACCTCGACGAGACCTCACTTATCGACCAATTTCTACAAGGGATGAACGATCTCGATGCGTGACTACTCCAATGCTCGGCTGGAGGATCGTTCAATAACATGACCCCATCGGAAGTGCGAGCTCTTATCGAAACCATGGCCGAAGGAAACCAAGGACGCGGGGGAAGAATGGGTCAAGTGAACATGACAAGTACGGTTGACCTCAAGGCAATGGAATCAAGAATCACACAAAACTTCGAGACAAGATTTAGTCAAATGCTCAAGGCTGTGGGCGCCAAGATCGAGCCAAGAAAGTGCGAGTTTTGTGGGGATACAAATCATGCGACCGATGAATGCGATAGGCTACAAGAAGATGTCAATGCCATCGGAAGCTATTCAAACCAACGCCAACCTTTCTCGCAAACCTGTAATGAGTCATGGAAGAAACACCCAAATTTCCGTTGGAAGAATGATGATGCGCCGCCTCCATTCCCACAATCCAATTACCAAAAACCGAATGTGTATGTTCATCCAAATGCACAAGCGCCACAACAACCTCAAGCTCACCCTCAACAACAACCTCCTCAACCCTCCACATCGAATTCCCAAATCTCTTCTCTTGACGAAAAGCTTGATAAAATGATGGCATTAATGGCGGGGAATTTCACAAACCTCACAACTGAGTTGGGAACCGTCAAGAACGATGTAAGTTCACTCAACCAAAACCAAGCTACGCAAGGGCGTCAAATGCAAAACTTGGAAATGCAAATCAAGCAAATCGCGGGGGAAGTCAATTTATTGAAAGGACAAGGGGGCAATCGGTTGCCTTCTCAAGGTTCGGGACCACTGGAATACAAACCCATCAACGCGATACGCCTAAGAAGTGGGAGAGAGGTTGGTTCGCACGACGAAGAAGAAGAGTTAATGGTTCCAAGAAAGCAAGATGAGGAAACGAGTTCAAGCGCATGTAAACAAGATGAGGCACAAGAAGAGATCAGGAAGGAGGAAGAGCCAATTCAAGAGAAAGAACAAGGAAAGAACGAAGAAAAGGAAATCGCGCAAGAAAAGGAAAAGAAGCGCGCACCATTCCCAACTCGATTAGCGGTTAACTCTCGAAAGGATGAGCTCGATAAAGATATTTTGGAGGTGTTCAAGAAGGTGGAGGTAAACATTCCGATTATCGATGCGATCCGAATGCACCCCCCATATGCCAAGTTCTTCAAGAATCTATGCACAAATAAGAGAAAATTAAAGGGGAACGAGACGATAAACCTACCCTCGGTAATGAGCATCAACACGCGAGTAGCGCAAAAATAGAAAGACCCTGGAGTTTTCGCCATTCCGTGCACCATTGGTCTTCAACAACTCGCGAGGTGCATGCTCGACTTAGGAGCCTCCATAAACGTAATGCCTAGGTCCGTTTACGAGACCTTGGGTTTGGGCGACCTAAAGGATACAAGGGTGATGGTGCAACTCGCCGACCGTTCGACGGCCGCCGTCCTAGGTGTCGCGGAAGATGTGCTCGTCAAGGTGAATGGGTTGGTTTTCCCAGCCGACTTCTACATTCTTGAAATGGGCGACAACGCCGATTCATCCGCCATCCTCTTAGGAAGACCTTTTTTGAGAACCGCGCGAACATGCATAGACTGCCACTCAGGAACGATGTCCATGGAATTCGACAACGAGAAAATCACCGTCAACATATTTGACACCATCAAGTACCTGAACGACTACAATGTATCGAGCATAACCATTACTGACGAGATTGATGAAATGGTTGAAGAACACTTGGAAGAAGAGTACTCGAAGGGATACGATGCGATTTTTGAGGATGTTTGGGGGGAGATCGCACAAACGAATGAGAAGCAAGAAATAGAGCAAGAACATAATGAAGAAATAAAATTCATTTCGGGTTCCCCTCACGACAAACTCCAAATATCGCAAGAACGCATTAAGCCATCAATCGAAGAAGCTCCTTCTCTCGAACTCAAACCTCTTCCCGATCACCTCAAATACGCGTACCTCGGGCCAAACAACACATTACCCGTCATCATCGCATCGAATCTAACCCTTGACCAAGAAACCCGATTGGTGAAAACTCTTGGAAACCATAAGAAGGCGATCGGATGGACATTGGCCGATATGCCAGGTATAAGCCCCTCGACATGTATGCACAAAATTGTTTTGGAGGAGGGATCAAAACCATCAAGAGAAGCACAAAGAAGGTTAAATCCAGTAATGATGGAGGTGGTGAAAAAGGAGCTTCTCAAGCTTCTTGATGCGGGGATTATTTACGCGGTGGCCGATTCGGAATGGGTATCTCCAATCCATGTAGTTCCCAAGAAGACGGGAATCACGATTGTGGAAAATGCCGAAGGAGAGAAAGTGCCAACACGAGTGCAAAACGGATGGAGAGTTTTCATCGACTATCGCAAACTCAATGCGGCGACAAAGAAGGATCACTTTCCTCTTCCCTTCATCGATCCAATGCTCGAAAGATTAGCGGGGCGGCCCTACTATTGCTTTTTGGATGGGTACTCGGGCTATTTTCAAATCGCCATCGATCCAGAAGATCAGAGGAAGACGACATTCACTTGCCCCTTTGGAACTTTCGCATATCGAAGAATGCCGTTTGGACTATGCAATGCGCCTGGAACTTTTCAAAGGTGTATGATTTCTATCTTTTCTGAGTATATTTCTAAATTTATTGAAGTATTCATGGACGACTTTTCCATTTATGGCAACTCGTTCGATGAGTGTCTCCATAACTTGAGCCTAATAATGGAAAAGTGCGTTGAAGCTAACCTTGTCTTAAATTTTGAGAAGTGCCACTTTATGGTGAGCCAAGGAATTGTATTAGGTAATTTAATTTCAGAAAAGGGGTTGGAAGTCGACAAAGCGAAGATCGACGTTATCAAGACACTTCCATGCCCTCGCAATGTGAAAGATGTCCGCTCATTCCTTGGACACGCCGGCTTCTATCGGCGTTTCATTCAAGACTTCTCAAAAATCGCGCAACCAATGTGCAGGCTTCTCCAAAAAGAGATCAAATTCGAGTTCAACGATGCGTGCAAGGCGGCATTCGACAAGCTAAAGGGGAAACTGTGCGAAGCGCCCATTATTCAACCACCGGATTGGAATCTCCCCTTTGAGATCATGTGCGACGCAAGCGATTTAAGTGTCGGGGCGGTTTTGGGGCAACGCATCGGGAAGGTACCCCACGTAATTTACTATGCCTCTAGGACCCTAGACGACGCCCAACGGAATTACACAACAACGGAAAAAGAACTATTGACCATTGTCTTTGCATTGGAAAAGTTCCGATCATACTTGGTCGGGACAAAAGTTGTTGTATTTTCAGATCATGCCGCGCTCAAGCACTTAATGAAGAAGAAGGAATGCAAGCCGCGCCTCCTCCGATGGATCCTTCTCCTTCAAGAGTTTAACGTGGAGATTCGAGATAAAAAGGGAGCCGAAAACTTGGTGGCCGATCATCTTAGCCGACTCCCAACAAACGAAGGCGATATCATTCCGATCAACGAACTCTTTCCTGACGAGCAACTCTATGCTATCCATGGCATGGCGCCTTGGTACGCCGACATCGTCAACTACCTCGAAACTCGCGAATTGCCAAACACTCTCCCTTGAGCTCAAAAGGACAAAATAAAAAATGACTCGCGCTATTACCTCTGGGAAGACCCCTACCTCTACAAGATTTGCTCCGATCAAATGGTACGAAAATGCGTGCCCGACCACGAGATAAATTCGGTACTCTCTTTTTGTCACGCTTTAGAATGTGGGGGACACTTTGGAGGGCAACGCACAAGTCATAAAGTACTCCAAAGTGGATTATATTGGCCAACTCTTTATAAAGATGCTCATTCCTTTGTAAAGAGTTGTGAAAATTGCCAAAAAACGAGCAATCTAACCCGCAAAAACGAAATGCCTCTTAAAGCTTTATTGTTTTTTGAGCTTTTCGATGTTTGGGGGATAGATTTCATGGGCCCCTTTCCTCAATCAAATGGGTATTTATATATTCTTGTGTGTGTTGATTATGTTTCAAAATGGGTTGAGGCCATACCAACAAGGGATGCTTTATGGGCCTACCGCACCGCATACAAAACACCGATAGGGATGACTCCTTTTAAACTCGTTTATGGAAAGAGTTGTCACCTACCGGTGGAAATTGAGCACAAAGCATTTTGGGCAATCAAAAAGGTAAATCAAGATTACCCAAAAGATGCGGGGTTGCGAAAATTGCAAATTCAAGAATTAGAAGAGCTTCGCATTGAGGCTTATGATAATTCTCGAATTTACAAAGAAAAACTAACCATCGCTCACGACAAACTTATTCGCAAAAAGGAATTTAAAACTTGCGATAAGGTCTTGTTATTCAACTCTCGGTTGAGATTACATCCCGGGAAGTTGAAGAGCCGATGGACAGGTCCTTACATAATTACCCATATTTTGCCGTTTGGAGTATTTGAAATTTCTAGGGGAGAAGACATCAAATTCAAGGTCAATGGTCATCGCTTGAAGGCTTTTTACGAGAATCATGATACAAGGTGGTTCGATGAGCATGATCTAGAAGCGGTGCCACAAAGCGAGGGAAGGAAAGAATGAAGCATAAATGCGTCGAGCTCAAGACGTAAAACAAGGGCGCTTGGCGAGAGGCAACTCGTCGTGTCAGGTCGTATTTTTTCATTCTTTCACACTTAAACATTTGCTACGCAAAAGTTTAAGTGTGGTGGGGGAGGTTTTGCATAAAACCCCAACAATTTTTCCAATTTCCACAAATTTTCTCATTTTTATACTTTTTGTTTGAGGACAAACAAAGGTTTAAGTGTGGTGGGGTGGTTTTATGTAAAACCAAGTCTTGTTTTCTTGTAAAAATGTGAAAATTCATAAAAAAAATTCAAAATTTCAAAAACAACTACAAAACTCACAAATACCATAAAATTTAAACTTTTTGTTTATTTTTCTTTCAATTTTTGTTTTTTGTTTTTGTGAATAAAATTTGTGTGTTTTAAAAGAAAAAAAGATTTTAAATGAGAATAAATAAAAGGTTTTGTAAAAACAAATTTTAAAACTAAGCCCTTTCAAGCAAAATTTTGAAAACACTTAGGGTTTTGGAAAATGATGAAAAGATTTGAAAATTCAAAAAGAGATTAATTATCATTATGAATGCCATATTTTCCACCTCATTCCATCTATAATATCCATTTAAAATCCATTAATCATTTCAAAAATTCATAAATATTTCACTTACCCCTTTAATGAAATTATAAATCGTTTCCTTTAAAGTAATGCTGTGATTAAAACTTTTGAAAAATCAAACCTTACTTTTAATACCACTAGCTTCGCAAAATTTTTCTAACTCGACCTATCTTTCATGGCATAGTTAATGACTCGTATGTCCATCTCTAATCTTCGCACTAAAAGCAAGTGACCGAAATCGTAACCTGTTATCCCTTCACAAAAAAAGAATTCAAAAATGTGAAAAATTATTTTAAAACCCTTGAAAAAAAAAAAAAAATTTTACATATCCGCAATAGAAAATGAAGGATTTTTTGTACGTGCAAAGCACAGCTTGTCTTTTGATAACATGAGTGGATAGCATACCAACCTTTACGTGTTTATAAAAGAGAAAGTTGAGTTAGTTGAAACTTTTGGGGTAATTTTATAAATTCACCATTTTAAATTTAGGGGGAGAAAGTATCAAAAACAAAATTAGGGCATTACTTTGAGGAAAAAGGTTCGTATTTGAAGGATTGGGGAATTTTAAATAAACTTGAATTTGAAATTATTAATGGATATTCTTCGACCTTCGTGTATTATTATAATAATCAAATATTAGTATATAACATTCATGGCAATAACTAAATCTCTTTTCAAAACGCTTTAACTGATTCTAAAAACCCTAAAACTTGATTTTATTTACGCTTGAGGGCAAGCTTGGTTTAAGTGTGGTGGAATTTGTAATGTGTATTTTTATACACATTTTTAGGGCTTTTATCATCTCAAATTCAATCATAAGTCACATTAAACGTATGAAAAATGCTCATAATTCATAAAACATAATTTGAAACCTCTTAATACGTTTTTGTGTGATTTTACAGGCAAAAAGGCCATAAAATGAAGAACTGGACCAAAATGCAATTCATAGGCCAAAGATGGCCGACCAAGTCTACCAAAACCCTACACAAATTCACCCAAATAACCGATTTTCAAACAAGCTCAAAATCGATCAAACTGCATATCCTTGGATTCAGCACGACAAGACGAATCGTTTGGTATTATTCTCTACCCCTGAGAACGCCGGCGACCACCGGAATCCGCCAGCCAAAAGCAAACCAGCCATGTTTCTGACCTGAGAAAGCTTCTTCGAGCAACCTTGCCTTCTACAGTCCACCATTCGAGCCAAAACCAACTCTATTCTCTTCCTCTCTTCCTGCCCTTTCTATCCGTATGAAGAACTCATCAAATGGTGCAGAATCGCGTGAGAAATCTGAAGTTAAATCAACTGTTCGACGAAATCCTCAATGAACTTTTCAAACTGGATGATCCAACGGTCGAAATTTCGGCAGTGTGATGAATTCGATCGGTCTTCTCGCATTTTTCTCACACAGTGATGATGTTTGACGAGTCGAATAGCTTCAGTGGGGTCTCTTAATGGATTCAGAAGCCTCAATTCGATAGAAAAACAACTTGAAATCTCGTCTTGATTCACGATTTTGTGTTCTGATGGGTTATTTTCGCTGAGTTCGGTTAATGGCGGAAATTCAGGAATTAAGGGAAGAATTGACGCATGAAACGCAACGCAGAGCATCGTGAGGAAGTGAGGAAGGAAGCCTGAGCTCTGGTTTGAACTGCCGCTGCTCGAAGAGCGAGCTTTAAGCTCGAACAGCCATCAATGGCGGAAACGAACTGAACGGGAGAAAAATGAGGAAAACTCGATGAACTCTCAACCATTTTCTGCGTTTCAAAGTTCTGTAGATTCGTGGCGATGAGAGGAAGCAATCTGGATCGAAAACTCGAGCTGAAATGAAGCAAAATGGCGAGTTTGATCACTGAGCTCAGAAACGGGCAAAATGGAGTCAGAATCCGATCAGGAATTGGATCCAAAATCCATCATTGCGAAACCAAAACCCATCAGAAGATTGTTTTAGGATGGATCGCACGCTCGCACGCCACAGAAAACCGAAACAACCGTTATTCAAACTCAGCTCCAACGTTCATCAGAAGACGACTCGTTTCACGCGCGTTCGACCCATTCCGCCATAAAAGATCAAACAGACATTCAAAAACTCAGCGCCATCTGAAGAATAGCACGCGACTCGTTTCACGCGACTTATGACCCGTTTCAGCGTAGCAAATCCAAGTGGGGACCACTGTCAGTCTCAGTGATGCGATTCAAATCGCATCTGAACTGAAATTCAGTTCATTTTCGCGCGAGTAGCATAAGAGATTTCAATGATTCAAACTAGTTCAATTCTCAGCCAAATTCAACGAAATTTCGTCCAGATCTTCAGTACACCCCACTTGATCTGCCTGAGCCAATGGAATCGCTCGGTTTGTCCCCCACTCTCCTGACCAGCCTCTCTATAAAATTCGACCGATCATCCAATCTCTCATCATTCATTCTTCCATTCTCCAAATTCTTTCCACACACAACTCTCCAATCATCTTCTTTAAGCTTCAGTAACTCCATTACTGAATCTCAGAGCTTTTCGAGCTTCAATTTTCGAGTTTGAGTGAAAATTCACCAATTCGGGTTGAATTTGGTGAAAAAGGCAATTGATCGGTTCCGGCTGGATCAAGCATCAATTGGAGGTTCAAATCGACTCAAGGAAGCTTCTGGTTGATCTTCTACGCCTCGGTTTGATCCAATTTTCATTTAATCTCTTGTATTCAATTTTAGATCACAAGATCCAATTTGTAAAAAATATGACGAACACATGCCTAATTTCGGTTGATCTTATCATGTGTGAGTAGAATCTTGTAGTGATAGGTTTTTTGTGATAGAATTGTTTGAAATCTTGCTTTAATTTGAATTAAATTGACTGATTTGGTTACTGTTCATAATGTGCTGTTAAATCTGGTTTTTTTCTTGATTTAATCGATTTGGTTGAATTAATTAGGTCATTTAGAACTGAATTTTCCTGCATGTTAGTCCATTTTATCATCTTGAATCTTGGTTGAGGTTTTTGCTTGATTTAGTGAAGTTTTTAGTTCAAAAATTGAGATCAAACACTAAGTTGGTTGACTGGTGTTTGATCTGAAATTTTGATCTATTTGCTGAGTTTTTCTAGTTGGAAATAATTCAAACTTGTTCCAAATCTGATAAATTGAATATTTTGTGATTAATGATATAATTCTTGATCAAATTGCCTTAAAAATCCCTACTTTTATCCTCTAAATTCAAAAATACATTTTTCTGCATTTTGTTTCTGTCAGTTTCAGTAAAAAATTATTTGACTTCAGATCTGATCAAAGAAAATTATAAAAAAAATATTTTGTGTTTCTTTAGATATTTTAGAACAACTATTATATAATATGTGCCCAATGCTTTTATGTTAAATTTGTAAGATAAAATCTGTGCAAAGTTTTGATTTTTTTAAATTTTCTGTTCTTTATTTTGAATCTGACTGTTTTTCTACGATTTTTAGAAATTAGTAAAAAAATCCTATAAATAAAAAATCTAGTTCTCAGTAAATCATTTTGAAGTGTAGTTTCTTGATCTGAATTTTAATTAAATTATTGTTTGGATAAAATTTGAATTCCACCCTCTTTTAGCAACACATACCATTCTCTGTCCAATTCTGTCATATGTTCTGAATTTTGACCATAATTTTTGGAATACCAGTCCTTTTGATCTGAGATTTTTACCACATAATTTGAAATTGTTTTCCTAATTTCTGTTAAATTTTGGTGATTTTTAAAGTAATTTTCGATTTTCTGTGATTTTATGAAAAACTCTGTTGATTGATTATGAAAAGTGTGGACTAAAACGAAAATTTACATAAAAATATGAATAAAAGTGATAATTGATTTGCCTTGCATTGTGAAGATCTCATTCTCTAGTTTTCATTGACATATCATTTGCAACTTTTGGATATTTGGGAATATTATTAAAAAATTTTCAAAAGAATTGTGTACAAACTCGATTAAATTCCATCTAATACATAATTAGCCTTCTTAAACAATCTACAACATTTGAACAAAACAAGACCCACTTTTGAAAATAATTGTAATATCTCAAGGCCATTCTCCTTGTGTTCGACCCCTAAAACTCAAAAGACCACATATACACTTAAGAGTAAAGCTAGGGAAATTATAAATATTTTTGCTAAATTGTGTGAAATTTAACGACGGTTTTACACGGTTTACAATAAACGTAATGCCTAGGTCCGTTTACGAAACCTTGGGTTTGGGCGGCCTAAAGGACACAAGGGTGATGGTGCAACTCGCCGACCGTTCGACGGCCGCCGTCCTAGGTGTCGCGGAAGATGTACTCGTCAAGGTGAATGGTTTGGTTTTCCCAGCCGACTTCTACATTCTTGAAATGGGCGACAACGCCGATTCGTCCGCCATCCTCTTAGGAAGACCCTTTTTGAGGACCGCGCGAACATGCATAGACTGCCTTGCATTGTGAAGATCTCATTCTCTGGTTTCATTGACATATCATTTGCGACTTTTGGACATTTGGAACTATTATTAAAGAATTTTCAAAAGAATTGTGTACGAACTTGCTTAAATTCCATCTAATACATCACTAACCTTCTAAAACAATCTGCAACATTTGAACAAAACAAGACCTACTTTTGAAAAGAATTGTAATATCTCAAGGCAATTCTCCTTGTGTTCGACCCCTAGGGAAAATTATAAATATTTTTGTTAAATTGTGTAAAAATTCAACGACGGTTTTGCGCGGTTTACACTAATCCATGGACAAAACAATATTTGACTTGTTTATCTCAAAACAACAAAAATTAAAATCTAATACATGTAAAATACTCAATTGTTAATGATTTTCACAATACCAAAAAAATGGAATTCAGGTACAATACATGGAAAGAAGTAATATTTTGTTATTTTCACAAAAATGCAAAATAAGATGTCTAATACATGGAAAAAACACAATTTGTTATTGTTTTTCACAAAACCACAAAAATTAAAACCTAATACAAGGAAAAAAAACTCCATTGTTGTTAATTTTCACAATACCAAAAATATGGAATTGAGGTACAAGACATGGAAAGAAATTATATTTTGTGATTTTCACAAAACCGCAAAATAAGAAGTTTAATACATAAAAAATACACAATTTTGTATTGTTTTTCAGAAAACCACAAAAATTACAATCTAATACATAGAAAAAAAATTCATTGTTAATGATTTTCACAATACCAAAAAAATGGAATTGAGTTACAATACATGGAAAGATATAATATTTTGTTATTTTCACAAAATCGCAAAATAAGATGTCTAATAAATGGAAAAAACACAATTTTGTATTGTTTTTCACGAAACCACCAAAATTAAAATCTAATACATAGAAAAAAAATCCATTGTTAATGATTTTCACAATACCAAAAAAATGGAATTGAGGTAGAAGACATGGAAAGAAATAATATTTTGTTATTTTCAGAAAACCGCAAAATAAGAAGTCTAATACCTGGAAAAAACAAAATTTGTATAGTTTTTAACAAAATCACAAAAATTAAAATCTAATACATGGAAAATACTCCATTGTTAATGATTTTCACAATACCAACAAAATGGAATTCAGGTACAGTATATGGATAGAAATAATATTTTGTTATTTTCACAAAACCACAAAAATTGAACTCTAATACATGGAAAGAATACATTTTCGTATTGTTTTTCACAAAACCACAAAAATTAAAATCTAATACATGGAGAAAAACTACATTGTTGTGATTTTCACAATACCAAAAAAAAGGGAATTTTGGTACAAGACATGGAAAGAAGTAATATTTTGTTATTTTCACAAAACCACAAAATTTGAAGTGTAATACATGGAGAAAAAACAATTTTGTATTGTCTTTCACAAAATCACAAAAATTAAAATCTAATACACGGAAAATACTGCATTGTTATTGATTTTCACAATAACAAAAAAATGGAATTGAGGTACAAGACATGGAAAGAAATAATCATTTTATATTTTCACAAAACCAAAATATTTGAAGTCTAATACATGGAAGAAACACAATTTTGCATTATTTTTCACGAACCAGAAAAATTAAAATCTAATACATGAAAAAAACTCCATTTTTATTAATTTTTACAATTCCAAAAAATCGAATTAATGTACAATATATGGAAAGAAATAATATTTTGTTATTTTCACAATACCGCAAAATAAGAAGTCTAATACATGGAAAAAATACAATTTTGTATTGTTTTTCACAAAACCATTAAATTAAAATCTAATACATGAAAAATACTCCATTGTTAATGATTTTCACAATACCAAAAAATCATATTGAGGTACAATACATGGAAAAAAAATAATACTTTGTTATTTTCACAAAACCGTATAATAAGAAGTCCAATACATGGAAAGAATACATTTTTGTATTGTTTTTCACAAAACAAAAAAATTTCAAATCTAATACATGGAAAAAAACTCCATTGTTGTTGATTTTCACAATACCAAAAAAATGGAACTGAAGCACAAGATATGAAAAGAAATAATATTTTGTTATTTTCACCAAATCGTAAAATAAGAAGTCTAATACATGGAAAGAATACATTTTTGTATTGTTTTTCACAAAACAAAAAAATTTCAAATCTAATACATGGAAAAAAACTCCATTGTTGTTGATTTTCACAATACCAAAAAATGGAACTGAGGTACAAGACATGGAAAGAAATAATATTTTGTTATTTTCAGAAAACTAAAAAATTTGAAGTCTAATACATGGAAAAAACATAATTTTGTATTGTTTTTCACAAAACAACAAAAATTGAAATCTAATACATGGAAAATACTCCATTGTTAATGATTATCAGTATACCAAAAAAATGGAATTGAGGTACAAGACATGGAAAGAAATAATATTTTGTTATTTTCACAAAACCGCAAAGTAAGAAGCTTAATACATACAAAATACACAATTTTGTATTGTTTTTCAGAAAACCACAAAAATTACAATCTAATACATGGAAAAAAAATTCATTGTTAATGATTTTCACAATACCAAAAAATTGGAATTGAGGTAAAATACATGGAAAGATATAATATTTTGTTATTTTCAAAAAAACGCAAAATAAGATGTCTAATACATGGAAAAAACACAATTTTGTATTGTTTTTCACGAAACCAATAAAATTAAAATCTAGTACATAGAAAAAAAAATTCACTGTTAATGATTTTCACACTACCAAAAAATTTGAATTGAGGTGTAATACATGGAAAAAAATAATGTTATGATATTTTCACAAAATCGCAAAATAAGATGTCTAATAAATGGAAAAAACACAATTTTGTATTGTTTTTCATGAAACCACCAAAATTAAAATCTAATACATAGAAAAAAAAATCAATTGTTAATGATTTTCACAATACCAAAAAAATGGAATTGACGTAGAAGACATGGAAAGAAATAATATTTTGTTATTTTCAGAAAACCGCAAAATAAGAAGTCTAATACATGGAAAATACACAATTATGTATTATTTTCCACAAAACCACAAAAATTAAAATCTCATACATGGAAAAAACTCCATTGCTATTGATTTTCGCAATACCAAAAAATCGAATTGAGGTGTTAAACATGGAAATAAATAATCTTTTGATATTTTCACAAACCCACAAAAATTGAAGTCTAATACATGGAAAAAACAAAATTTGTATAGTTTTTAACAAAACCACAGAAATTAAAAATATACCAACAAAATGGAATTCAGGTACAGTATATGGAAAGAAATAATGTTTTGTTATTTTCACGAAACCACAAAAATTGAAGTCTAATACATGGAAAGAATACATTTTTGTATTGTTTTTCACAAAACCACAAAAATTAAAATCTAATACATGGAGAAAAACTCCGTTGTTGTTGATTTTCACAATACCAAAAAAATGGAATTGAGGTACAAGACATGGAAAGAAATAATATTTTGTTATTTTCACAAAACCAAAATATTTGAAGTCTAATACATGGAAAAAACACAATTTTTTTTTGTTTTTCACAAAACAACAAAAATCAAAATCTAATACATGGAAAATACTCCATTGTTAATAATTTTTACAATACCAAAAAATCGAATTAATTTACAATATATGGAAAGAAATAATATTTTTTTCTCAAAACCACAAAAATTAAAATCTAATACATGGAGAAAAACTCCATTGTTGTTAATTTTCACTATACCAAAAAAATGGAATTGAGGTACAAGACATAGAAAGAAATAATATTTTGCGATTTTCACAAAACCGCAAAATAAGAAGTTTAATACATAGAAAATACACAATTTTGTATTGGTTTTCAAAAAACCATAAAAATTAAAATCTAATACAGTGGAAAAAAATCCATTGCTAATTATTTTCACAATACCAAAAAAAATGGAATTGAGGTGTAATACATCGAAAAAATAATATTTTGTTATTTCCACAAAACCGACAAATAAGAAGTCTAATACATGGAAAAAGCACAATTTTGTATAGTTTTTCACAAAACCACAAAAATTAAAATCTAATACATCGAAAAAACCTCCATTGTTGTTGATTTTCACAATGCCAAAAAAATGGAATTGAGGTACAAGACATGGAAAGAAATAACATTTTGTTATTTTCACAAAATCAAAATATTTGAAGTCTAATACATGGAAAAAACACAATTTTGCATTGTTTTTCACAAACCAGAAAAATTAAAATCTAATACAGGAAAAAAACTCCATTGTTATTAATTTTAACAATACCAAAAAATCGAATTAATGTACAATATATGGAAAGAAATAATATTTTGTGATTTTCACAAAACCACAAAAATTGAAGTGTAATACATGGAGAAAAAACAATTTTGTATTGTTTTTCACAAAATCCCAAAATTAAAATCTAATACATGGAAAATACTGCATTGTTATTGATTTTCACAATACCAAATAATCGAATTGAGGTGTAACACATGGAAAAAAATAATAATTTGATATTTTCGTAAAACCACAAAAATTGATGTCTAATCCATGGACAAAACAATATTTGTCTCGTTTATCGCAAAACCACAAAAATTAAAATCTCATACATGTAAAATACTCCATTGTTAATGATTTTCACAATACCAAAAAAATGGTATTCAGGTACAATACATGGAAAGAAGTAATATTATGTTATTTTCACAAAAACGCAAAATAAGAAGTCTAATACATGGAAAAAACACAATTTTGTATTGTTTTTCACAAAACCACAAAAATTAAAATTTAATACAAGGAAAAAAACTCCATTGTTGTTAATTTTCACAATACCAAAAAAATGAAATTGAGGTACAAGACAAGGAAAGAAATAATATTTTGTGATTTTCACAAAACCGCAAAATAAGGAGTTTAATACATAGAAAATACACAAATTTTGTATTGTTTTTCACAAAACCACAAAATTAAAATCTAATACATGGAAAATTGTCCATTGTTAATGATTTTCACAATACCAAAAAATCAAATTGAGGTACAATACATGGAAAAAAAATAATATTTTGTTATTTTCACGAAACCGTAAAATAAGAAGTTTAATAAATGGAAAGAATACATTTTTGTATTGTTTTTCACAAAACCAAAAAAATTAAAATCTAATACATGGAAAAAAACTCCATTGTTGTTGATTTTCACAATACCAAAAAAATGGAACTGAGGCACAAGACATGAAAAGAAATAACATTTTGTTTTTTTCACCAAACCGTAAAATAAGAAGTCTAATACATGGAAAGAATACATTTTTGTATTGTTTTTCACAAAACCAAAAAAATTCAAATCTAATACATGGAAAAAAAAACTCCATTGTTGTTGATTTTCACAATACCAAAAAAATGGAACTGAGGCACAAGACATGAAAAGAAATAACATTTTATTTTTCACCAAACCGTAAATATAAGAAGTCTAATACATGGAAAGAATACATTTTTGTATTGTTTTTCACAAAACCAAAAAAATTCAAATCTAATACATGGAAAAAAACTCCATTGTTGTTGATTTTCACAATACCAAAAAAATGGAACTGAGGTACAAGACATAGAAAGAAATAATATTTTGTTATTTTCAGAAAACCAAAAAATTTGAAGTCTAATACATGGAAAAAACATAATTTTGTATTGTTTTTCACAAAACAACAAAAATTAAAATCTAATACATGGAAAATACTCCATTGTTAGTGATTTTCACTATACCAAAAAAATGGAATTGAGGTACAATACATGGAAAGATATAATATTTTGTTATTTTCACAAAATCGCAAAATAAGATGTCTAATACATGGAAAAACACAATTTTTTATTGTTTTTCACGAAACCACAAAAATTAAAATCTAGTACATAGAAAAAAAATTCATTGTTAACGATTTTCACACTACCAAAAAATTGGAATTGAGGTGTAATACATGGAAAAAAATAATATTATGTTATTTTCACAAAATCGCAAAATAAGATATCTAATAAATGGAAAAAACACAATTTTGTATTGTTTTTCACGAAACCACCAAAATTAAAGCCTAATACATAGAAATAAAATCCATTGTTAATGATTTTCACAATACCAAAAAAATGGAATTGAGGTAGAAGACATGGAAAGAAATAATATTTTGTTATTTTCAGAAAACCGCAAAATAAGAAGTCTAATACATGGAAAATACACAATTTTGTATTATTTTCAACAAAACCACAAAAATTAAAATCTCATACATGGAAAAAAAACTCCATTACGATTGATTTTCGCAATACTAAAAAATCGAATTGAGGTGTTAAACATGGAAATAAATAATCTTTTGATATTTTCACAAACCCACAAAAATTGAAGTCTAATACATGGAAAAAACAAAATTTGTATAGTTTTTAACAAAACCACAGAAATTAAAAATATACCAACAAAATGGAATTCAGGTACAGTATATGGAAAGAAATAATGTTTTGTTATTTTCACGAAACCACAAAAATTGAAGTCTAATACATGGAAAGAATACATTTTTGTATTGTTTTTCACAAAACCACAAAAATTAAAATCTAATACATGGAGAAAAACTCCGTTGTTGTTGATTTTCACAATACCAAAAAAATGGAATTGAGGTACAAGACATGGAAAGAAATAATATTTTGTTATTTTCACAAAACCAAAATATTTGAAGTCTAATACATGGAAAAAACACAATTTTTTTTTGTTTTTCACAAAACAACAAAAATTAAAATCTAATACATGGAAAATACTCCATTGTTAATAATTTTCACAATACCAAAAAAATGGAATTGAGGTACAAGACATGGAAAGAAATAATCTTTTGATATTTTCACAAAACCAAAATATTTGAAGTCTAATACATGGAAAAAACACAATTTTGCATTGTTTTTCACAAAGCAGAAAAATTAAAATAATACATGAAAAAAACTCCACTGTTATTAATTTTTACAATACCAAAAAATCGAATTAATTTACAATATATGGAAAGAAATAATATTTTTTTCTCAAAACCACAAAAATTAAAATCTAATACATGGAGAAAAACTCCATTGTTGTTAATTTTCACTATACGAAAAAAATGGAATTGAGGTACAAGACATAGAAAGAAATAATATTTTGCGATTTTCACAAAACCGCAAAATAAGAAGTTTAATACATAGAAAATACACAATTTTGTATTGGTTTTCAAAAAACCATAAAAATTAAAATCTAATACAGTGGAAAAAAATCCATTGCTAATTATTTTCACAATACCAAAAAAAATAGAATTGAGGTGTAATATATCGAAAAAATAATATTTTGTTATTTCCACAAAACCGACAAATAAGAAGTCTAATAAATGGAAAATGCACAATTTTGTATAGTTTTTCACAAAACCACAAAAATTAAAATCTAATACATCGAAAAAACCTCCATTGTTGTTGATTTTCACAATGCCAAAAAAATGGAATTGAGGTACAAGACATGGAAAGAAATAACATTTTGTTATTTTCACAAAATCAAAATATTTGAAGTCTAATACATGGAAAAAACACAATTTTGCATTGTTTTTCACAAACCAGAAAAATTAAAATCTAATACAGGAAAAAAACTCCATTGTTATTAATTTTAACAATACCAAAAAATCGAATTAATGTACAATATATGGAAAGAAATAATATTTTGTGATTTTCACAAAACCACAAAAATTGAAGTGTAATACATGGAGAAAAAACAATTTTGTATTGTTTTTCACAAAATCACAAAAATTAAAATCTAATACATGGAAAATACTGCATTGTTATTGATTTTCACAATACCAAATAATCGAATTGAGGTGTAACACATGGAAAAAAATAATAATTTGATATTTTCGTAAAACCACAAAAATTGATGTCTAATCCATGGACAAAACAATATTTGTCTCGTTTATCTCAAAACCACAAAAATTAAAATCTCATACATGTAAAATACTCCATTGTTAATGATTTTCACAATACCAAACAAATGGTATTCAGGTACAATACATGGAAAGAAGTAATATTATGTTATTTTCACAAAAACGCAAAATAAGAAGTCTAATACATGGAAAAAACACAATTTTGTATTGTTTTTCACAAAACCACAAAAATTAAAATTTAATACAAGGAAAAAAACTCCTTTGTTGTTAATTTTCACAATACCAAAAAAATGAAATTGAGGTACAAGACAAGGAAAGAAATAATATTTTGTGATTTTCACAAAACCGCAAAATAAGGAGTTTAATACATAGAAAATACACAAATTTTGTATTGTTTTTCACAAAACCACAAAATTAAAATCTAATACATGGAAAATTGTCCATTGTTAATGATTTTCACAATACCAAAAAATCAAATTGAGGTACAATACATGGAAAAAAAATAATATTTTGTTATTGTCACGAAACCGTAAAATAAGAAGTTTAATACATGGAAAGAATACATTTTTGTATTGTTTTTCACAAAACCAAAAAAATTAAAATCTAATACATGGAAAAAAACTCCATTGTTGTTGATTTTCACAATACCAAAAAAATGGAACTGAGGCACAAGACATGAAAAGAAATAACATTTTGTTGTTTTCACCAAACCGTAAAATAAGAAGTCTAATACATGGAAAGAATACATTTTTGTATTGTTTTTCACAAAACCAAAAAAATTCAAATCTAATACATGGAAAAAAAAACTCCATTGTTGTTGATTTTCACAATACCAAAAAAATGGAACTGAGGCACAAGACATGAAAAGAAATAACATTTTTTTTTTCACCAAACCGTAAATATAAGAAGTCTAATACATGGAAAGAATACATTTTTGTATTGTTTTTCACAAAACCAAAAAAATTCAAATCTAATACATGGAAAAAAACTCCATTGTTGTTGATTTTCACAATACCAAAAAAATGGAACTGAGGTACAAGACATAGAAAGAAATAATATTTTGTTATTTTCAGAAAACCAAAAAATTTGAAGTCTAATACATGGAAAAAACATAATTTTGTATTGTTTTTCACAAAACAACAAAAATTAAAATCTAATACATGGAAAATACTCCATTGTTAGTGATTTTCACTATACCAAAAAAATGGAATTGAGGTACAATACATGGAAAGATATAATATTTTGTTATTTTCACAAAATCGCAAAATAAGATGTCTAATACATGGAAAAAACACAATTTTTTATTGTTTTTCACGAAACCACAAAAATTAAAATCTAGTACATAGAAAAAAAATTCATTGTTAACGATTTTCACACTACCAAAAAATTGGAATTGAGGTGTAATACATGGAAAAAAATAATATTATGTTATTTTCACAAAATCGCAAAATAAGATATCTAATAAATGGAAAAAACACAATTTTGTATTGTTTTTCACGAAACCACCAAAATTAAAGCCTAATACATAGAAATAAAATCCATTGTTAATGATTTTCACAATACCAAAAAAATGGAATTGAGGTAGAAGACATGGAAAGAAATAATATTTTGTTATTTTCAGAAAACCGCAAAATAAGAAGTCTAATACATGGAAAATACACAATTTTGTATTATTTTCAACAAAACCACAAAAATTAAAATCTCATACATGGAAAAAAACTCCATTACGATTGATTTTCGCAATACTAAAAAATCGAATTGAGGTGTTAAACATGAAAATAAATAATCTTTTGATATTTTCACAAACCCACAAAAATTGAAGTCTAATACATGGAAAGAATACATTTTTGTATTGTTTTTCACAAAACCACAAAAATTAAAATCTAATTCATGGAGAAAAACTACATTGTTGTTGATTTTCACAATACCAAAAAAAAGGGAATTGAGGTACAAGATATGGAAAGAAATAATATTTTTTTATTTTCACAAAACCACAAAAATTGAAGTGTAATACATGGAGAAAAAACAATTTTGTATCGTTTTTCACAAAATCACAAAAATTAAAATCTAATACATGGAAAATACTGCATTATTATTGATTTTCACAATAACAAAAAAATGGAATTGAGGTACAAAATTCTTTGAAGTCTAATACATGGAGGAAACTCAATTTTGCATTGTTTATCACGAACCAGAAAAATTAAAATCTAATACATGGAAAAAAACTCCATTGTTGTTAATTTTCACAATACCAAAAAAATGGAATTGAGGTACAAGACATGGAAAGAAATAATATTTTGTGATTTTCACGAAACCGCAAAATAAGAAGTTTAATACATAGAAAATACACAATTTTGTGTTGGTTTTTAGAAAACCATAAAAATTAAAATCTTATACAGAGAAAAAAAATCCATTGCTAATTATTTTCACAATACCAAAAAAATTGAATCGAGGTGTAATACATGGAAAAAAATAATATTTTGTTATTTCCACAAAACCGACAAATAAGAAGTCTAATACATGGAAAAAACACTGTAAACCGCGCAAAACCGTCGTTAAATTTCACACAATTTAGCAAAAATATTTATAATTTTCCCTAGCTTTACTCTTAAGTGTATATGTGGTCTTTTGAGTTTTAGGGGTCGAACACAAGGAGAATGGCCTTGAGATATTACAATTCTTTTCAAAAGTAAGTTTTGTTTGTTCAAATGTTGTACATTATTTAAGAAGGTTAATGATATATTAGAATGAATTTAATCAAGTTCGTACACAATTCTTTTGAAATTCTTTAATAATATTTCCAAATGTCCAAAAGTTGCAAATGATATGTCAATGAAAACTAGAGAATGAGATCTTCATAATATAAGGCAAATCAATTATCACTTTTATTCATATTTTTATGTAAATTTTCGTTTTAGTCCACACTTTTCATAATCAATCAACAGATTTTTTCATAAAATCACAGAAAATCGAAAATTACTTCAAAAATCACCAAAATTTAACAGCAATTAGGAAGGCAAGTTCCGATTATGTGGTAAAAATCTCAGCTCAAAAGGACCGATGTTCCAAAAGTTATGGTCAAAACTCAGAACATATGACAGAATTGGACAGAGAATGGTATGTGTTATCAAAAGAGGGTGTAATTCAAATTTTATCCAAACAACAATTCAATTAAAATTCAGATTGAGAAACTACACTTCAAAATGATTTACAGAGACTTAGATTTTTTATTTATAGGATTTTTTTACTAATTTCTAAAAATTGTAGAAAAACAGTCAGATTCAAAAATCAAAAACAGAAAATTTAAAAAATCAAAACTTTGCACAGATTTTATCATACAAATTTAACATAAAAACATTGGGCACATATTATATGAAAGTTGTTCTAAAATATCTAAAGAAACACAAAATATTTTTTTTATAATTTTCTTAGATCAGATCTGAAGTCAAACAATTTTTTTACTGAAACTGACAGAAACAAATTACCGAAAAATGTATTTTTGAATTTAGAGGATAAAAGTAGGGATTTTTAAGGCAATTTGATCAAGAATTGTATCATTAATCACAAAATATTCAATTTATCAGATTTGGAACAAGTTTGAATTATTTCCAACCAGAAAAACTCAGCAAATAGATCAAAATTTCAGATCAAACACCAGTCAACCAACTTAGTGTTTGATCTCAATTTTTGAACTAAAAACTTCACTAAATCAAGCAAAAACCTCAACCAAGATTCAAGATGATAAAATGGACTAACATGCAGGAAAATTCAGTTCTAAATGACCTAATTAATTCAACCAAATCGATTAAATCAAAAAAAACCAGACTTAACAGCATATTATGAACAGTAACCAAATCAGTCAATTTAATTCAAATTAAAGCAAGATTTCAAACAATTCAATCACAAAAGGCCTATCCCTACAAGATTCTACTCACACATGATAAGATCAACCGAAATTAGGCATGTGTTCATCATATTTTTTTACAAATTGGATCTTGTGATCTAAAATTGGATACAAGAGATTAAATGAAAATTGGATCAAACCGAGACGTAGAAGATCAACCAGAAGCTTCCTTGAGTCGATTTGAACCTCCAATTGATGCTTGATCCAGCCGGAATCGATCAATTGCCTTTTTCACCAAATTCAGCCCGAATTGGTGAATTTTCACTCAAACTCGAAAATTGAAGCTCGAAAAGCTCTGAGATTCAGTAATGGAGTTACTGAAGCTTAAAGAAGATGATTGGAGAGTTGTGTGTGGAAAGAATTTGGAGAATGGAAGAATGATTTAATGAGAGATTGGATTGATCGGTCTAATTTATAGAGAGACTGGTATGGAGAGTGGGGGACAAACCGAGCGACTCCATTGGCTCAGGCAGATCAAGTGGGGTGTACTGAAGATCTGGACGAAATTTCGTTGAATTTGGCTGAGAATTGAACGAGTTTGAATCATCGGATTTTTCATCCGTTTACTCGCGCGAAAACTGAACTGAATTTCAGTTCAGATGATTTGAATCGCATTACTGAGACTGACAGTGGGTCCCTTCAGAATAAGTTGTGGTTAAACGGGTCGTAATCGCGTGAAACGAGTCGCTATTCCGTTATTAATCTCTGAGTTTTCAAACTGTTTTGTTTTGGTTTTCTGTGGCGAAACGGTGAGACGAGTCACAACTGATGAAACGAGTCATCTTCTTCTTCAACCTTTGGCGCTAGGTTTTGAATTAAATTTCCGGATTTCATGCGACGAAACGAGCTGCAGCTCGCTTGAAACGAGTCGCTTTTGTGTGAGCTGGGTACTGACTCGTTTTAAGCTCGTGCCGCTGATCTGGTGTGGCGAATCGGTTTGAAACGCGTGAGACGAGTCATAACTGATGAAACGAGTCGTCTTCTTCTTCAGTTTTGGCGCTGAATTTCTTTCCTCGATCTTCTGTGGCTTGCGATCGTGTGCTCGTCCTAAAACAATCCTCTGACAGCCTTGTGAGTTGCGAATTTGGACTTTGGATCGATTTTTCTCTTGGATTTCAGACCCGTTTACCCGTTTCTCACAACCATCGATTCGAGCTCGTGATTCTGTACATTTCGCTGTGATTCATCAACTCAGATCTCTTCTCCATCTTCTCACGAATCCACAGGGCTTTGAATGGTTGAAAACCGTTGAGTAAAACTCGAGTTCTGCTGATTTGACTATCATCGGTTCGCTGTTCCGCCATTGCTGACCAGAGTGTGCAAATCGACCTCTTGTTCGCAATTCACACAACGAAATCCAAAACGGTGACTCAGGCTTCGTTCTCAACTTCCTCACGATGCTTCACAACCATTATTACTTCCCAATCCGCCTCGAATCCAGAGAATTCCTCCATTAACCAACTCGGTTTCAGTTTCGCGAAAATAACCAAAAAACGGCTGAACTCGTGAATCAAACTATGATTTCGAGTTGTTTTTCCATCGAATTGAGGCTTCTGAATTCATCGTAAGCCTTCACTAAAGCTTTACGACATGAAAAGAATCATCTTTGCTTGAGAAAAACGGAAATGGTTGATCGAATTCATTCGCTGTTCGAAACTCGACCGTTGGTTCCTCCAGTTTGAAAAGTTCATTGAGGATTTCGTCGAACAGATTACGGAAACACGGATTTCTCGCTCGATTTCGCATCATTCGATGAGTTCTTCATACGGTTAGAAAGGGTAGAAGATGTAGAAGAGAATGAGATCGGTTTTGGCTCGAATGGATGATGGTGGAAGGCACGGCAGATCAACCATGGTTTCGGTACGTATTTGGCACCTGTTCTGGCCGAATTCCGGCGATCGCCGGAACTTTCAAGACCGGAGGATGGCACCGGCGTGTTCGTCTCGTCATGCTGAATCCATGGCTGGCCGGTTTGTTCAGTTTCGAGCAAAATTTCGGACTTTGGATGTTGAAGAAGACGGGTTTGACCTGGTCAACCGTTGACTTTGACCAGTTTTGACCTGATTTTCAATTGGTGATTCTGAGAGTTCTAGAAGGTTTCTGATCGCGAGGATTGTACCGTTGGGTTCGTTTCGTCGAGCTCTTCGTTTTGGTATACCGTTTGACCCATTTTGGAGAAGTTGACTTTTGGTCAACTTGGCAATTTTTGGCGTTTGGCTCGGTTTGACTTGGTTGTAGAAGGTTTTTGAATTGTCGTAAAAGTTTGGGGAATTTTTTGTAGAGTGTTTGAGGTTTTTAGTTGGCCATCTTTGGCCCATTATTTGCGTTTTGGTCCAATTCTTCATTTTATGGCCTTTTTGCCTGTAAAATCACACAAAAATGTATTAAGAGGTTTCAAATTATATTTTATGAATTATGAGCATTTTTCATGCATTTAATGTGAATTATGATTGAATTTGAGATGATAAAAACCCTAAAAATGTGTATAAAAATACACATTACAAATTCCACCACACTTAAACCAAGCTTGCCCTCAAGCGTAAATAAAATCAAGTTTTAGGGTTTTTAGAATCAGTTAAAGCGTTTTGAAAAGAGATTTAGTTATTGCCATGAATGTTATATACTAATATTTGATTATTATAATAATACACGAAGGTCGAAGAATATCCATTAATAATTTCAAATTCAAGTTTATTTAAAATTCCCCAATCCTTCAAATACGAACCTTTTTCCAAAAAGTAATGCCCTAATTTTGTTTTTGATACTTTCTCCCCCTAAATTTAAAATGGTGAATTTATAAAATTTACCCCAAAAGTTTCAACTAACTCAACTTTCTCTTTTATAAACACGTAAAGGTTGGTATGTTATCCACTCATGTTATCAAAAGACAAGCTGTGCTTTGCACGTACAAAAAATCCTTCATTTTCTATTGCGGATATGTAAAATTTTTCTTTTTCAAGGGTTTAAAAATAATTTTTCACATTTTTGAATTCTTTTTGTGAAGGGATAACAGGTTACGATTTCGGTCACTTGCTTTTAGTGCGAAAATTAGAGATGGACATACGAGTCATTAGCTATGTCATGAAAGATAGGTTGAGTTAGAAAATTTTTTGCGAAACTAGTGGTATTAAAAGTAAGGTTTGTTTTCTCAAAAGTTTTAATCACAGCATTACTTTAAAGAAAACGATTTATAATTTCATTAAAGGGGTAAGTGAAATATTTATGAATTTTCGAAACGTTTAATGGATTTTAAATGGATATTATAGATGAGATGAGGTGGAAAATATGGCATTCATGATGATAATTAATCTCTTTTTGAATTTTCAAATTTTTTCATCATTTTCCAAAACCCTAAGTGTTTTCAAAATTTTGCTTGAAAGGGCTTAGTTTTAAAATTTGTTTTTACAAAACCTTTTATTTATTTTCATTTAAAATCTTTTTCTTTTAAAACACACAAAAATTTATTCACAAAAACAAACAAAAATGAAAGAAAAACAAACAAAAAGTTTAAATTTTTATGGTATTTATGAGTTTTGTTGTTGTTTTTTGAAATTTTGAATTTTTTATATGAATTTTCACATTTTTACAAGAAAACAAAACTTGGTTTTGCACAAAACCACCCCACCACACTTAAACCTTTGTTTGTCCTCAAACAAAAAGGTCAAAAATGAGACATTTGTGGAAATCGGAAAAATTGTTGGGGTTTTATGCAAAACCTCCCCCACCACACTTAATCTTTTGCATAGCAAAAGTTTAAGTGTGAAAGAGAGTTTTGTAAAAAGAAGAAAAATAAAATAAAGAAAGGAAAAATACGACCTGACACGACGAGTTGCCTCTCGCCAAGCGCCCTTGTTTTACGTCTTGAGCTCGACGCATTTATGCTTCATTCTTTCCTTCCCTCGCTTTGTGGCGTCGCTTCTAAATCATGCTCATCGAACCACCTTGTATCATGATTCTCGTAAAAAGCCTTCAAGCGATGACCATTGACCTTGAATTTGATGTCTTCTCCCCTAGAAATTTCAAATACTCCAAACGGCAAAATATGGGTAATTATGTAAGGACCTGTCCATCGGCTCTTCAACTTCCCGGGATGTAATCTCAACCGAGAGTTGAATAACAAGACTTTATCGCCAGTTTTAAATTCCTTTTTGCGAATAAGTTTGTCGTGAGCGATGGTTAATTTTTCTTTGTAAATTCGAGAATTATCATAAGCCTCAATGCGAAGCTCTTCTAATTCTTGAATTTGCAGTTTTCGCAACCCCGCATCTTTTGGGTAATCTTGATTTACCTTTTTGATTGCCCAAAATGCTTTGTGCTCAATTTCCACCGGTAGGTGACAACTCTTTCCATAAACGAGTTTAAAAGGAGTCATCCCTATCGGTGTTTTGTATGCGGTGCGGTAGGCCCATAAAGCATCCCCAAGCCTTTGACTCCAATCCTTGCGAGAGGGATTGACCACTTTCTCAAGGATTGATTTTATTTCCCTATTGGATATTTCGGCTTGCCCATTAGTTTGGGGATGATAAGCGGTTGACATGCGGTGTTGTACATGATAATTTTTCAAAAGGGATTCGAGGTACTTATTATTGAAATGTGAACCCCTATCGCTAATGATAGCTTTAGGCACCCCAAAACGCTGAAAAATATTCTTTTTAAGGAATTCAATCACCGTTTTGGAGTTGGCATCCCTTGTTGGTATGGCCTCAACCCATTTTGAAACATAATCAACACACACAAGAATATATAAATACCCATTTGATTGAGGAAAGGGGCCCATGAAATCTATCCCCCAAACATCGAAAAGCTCAAAAAACAATAAAGCTTTAAGAGGCATTTCGTTTTTGCGGGTTAGATTGCCCGTTTTTTGGCAATTTTCACAACTCTTTACAAAGGAATGAGCATCTTTATAAAGAGTTGGCCAATATAATCCACTTTGGAGTACCTTATGACTTGTGCGTTGCCCTCCAAAGTGTCCCCCACATTCTAAAGTGTGACAAAAAGAGAGTACCGAATTTATCTCGTGGTCGGGCACGCATTTTCGTACCATTTGATCGGAGCAAATCTTGTAGAGGTAGGGGTCTTCCCAGAGGTAATAGCGCGAGTCGTTTTTTATCTTGTCCTTTTGAGCTCGAGGGAGAGTGTTTGGCAATTCGCGAGTTTCGAGGTAGTTGACGATGTCGGCGTACCAAGGCGCCATGCCATGGATAGCATAGAGTTGCTCGTCAGGAAAGAGTTCGTTGATCGGAATGATATCGCCTTCGTTTGTTGGGAGTCGGCTAAGATGGTCGGCCACCAAGTTTTCGGCTCCCTTTTTATCCCGAATCTCCACGTTAAACTCTTGAAGGAGAAGGATCCATCGGAGGAGGCGCGGCTTGCATTCCTTCTTCTTCATTAAGTGTTTGAGCGCGGCATGATCTGAAAATACAACAACTTTTGTCCCGACCAAGTATGATCGGAACTTTTCCAATGCAAAGACAATGGCCAATAGTTCTTTTTCCGTTGTTGTGTAATTCCGTTGGGCGTCGTCTAGGGTCCTAGAGGCATAGTAAATTACGTGGGGTACCTTCCCGATGCGTTGCCCCAAAACCGCCCCGATACTTAGATCGCTTGCGTCGCACATGATCTCAAAGGGGAGATTCCAGTCCGGTGGTTGAATAATGGGCGCTTCGGATAGTTTCCCCTTTAGTTTGTCGAATGCCGCCTTGCACGCTTCGTTGAACTCGAATTTGATCTCTTTTTGGAGAAGCCTGCACATTGGTTGCGCGATTTTTGAGAAGTCTTGAATGAAACGCCGATAGAAGCCGGCGTGTCCAAGGAATGAGCGGACATCTTTCACATTGCGAGGGTATGGAAGTGTCTTGATAACGTCGATCTTCGCTTTGTCGACTTCCAGCCCCTTTTCTGAAATTAAATGACCTAATACAATTCCTTGGCTCACCATAAAGTGGCACTTCTCAAAATTTAAGACAAGGTTAGCTTCAACGCACTTTTCCATTATTAGGCTCAAGTTATGGAGACACTCATCGAATGAGTTGCCATAAATGGAAAAGTCGTCCATGAATACTTCAATAAATTTAGAAATATACTCAGAAAAGATAGAAATCATACACCTTTGAAAAGTTCCAGGCGCATTGCATAGTCCAAACGGCATTCTTCGATATGCGAAAGTTCCAAAGGGCCAAGTGAATGTCGTCTTCCTCTGATCTTCTGGATCGATGGCGATTTGAAAATAACCCGAGTACCCATCCAAAAAGCAATAGTAGGGTCGCCCCGCTAATCTTTCGAGCATTTGATCGATGAAGGGAAGAGGAAAGTGATCCTTCTTTGTCGCCGCATTGAGTTTGAGATAGTCGATGCAAACTCTCCATCCGTTTTGCACTCGTGTTGGCACTTTCTCTCCTTCGGCATTTTCCACAATCGTGATTCCCGTCTTCTTGGGAACTACATGGATTGGAGATACCCATTCCGAATCGGCCACCGCGTAAATAATCCCCGCATCAAGAAGCTTGAGAAGCTCCTTTTTCACCACCTCCATCATGACTGGATTTAACCTTCTTTGTGCTTCTCTTGACGGTTTCGATCCCTCCTCCAACACAATTTTGTGCATACATGTCGAGGGGCTTATACCTGGCATATCGGCCAATGTCCATCCGATCGCCTTCTTATGGTTTCCAAGAGTTTCCACCAATCGGGTTTCTTGGTCAAGGGTTAGATTCGATGCGATGATGACGGGTAATGTGTTGTTTGGCCCGAGGTACGCGTATTTGAGGTGATCGGGAAGGGGTTTGAGTTCGAGAGTAGGAGCTTCTTCGATTGATGGCTTAATGCGTTCTTGCGATATTTGGAGTTTGTCGGTGTTTCTTCATTATGTTCTTGCTCTATTTCTTGCTTCTCATTCGTTTGTGCGATCTCCCCCCAAACATCCTCAAAAATCGCATCGTATCCCTTCGAGTACTCTTCTTCCAAGTGTTCTTCAACCATTTCATCAATCTCGTCAGTAATGGTTATGCTCGATACATTGTAGTCGTTCGGGTACTTGATGGTGTCAAATATGTTGAAGGTGATTTTCTCGTTGTCGAATTCCATGGACATCGTCCCTGAGTGGCAGTCTATGCATGTTCGCGCGGTTCTCAAAAAGGGTCTTCCTAAAAGGATGGCGGACGAATCGGCGTTGTCGCCCATTTCAAGAATGTAGAAGTCGGCTGGGAAAACCAACCCATTCACCTTGACGAGTACATCTTCCGCGACACCTAGGACGGCGGCCGTCGAACGGTCGGCGAGTTGCACCATCACCCTTGTATCCTTTAGGTCGCCTAAACCCAAGGTCTCGTAAACGGACCTAGGCATTACGTTTATGGAGGCTCCTAAGTCGAGCATGCACCTCGCGAGTTGTTGAAGACCAATGGTGCACGGAATGGCGAAAACTCCAGGGTCTTTCTCTTTTTGTGCGACTCGCGTGTTGATGCTCATTACAGAGGGTAGGTTTATCGTCTCGTTCCCCTTTAATTTCCTCTTATTTGTGCATAGATTCTTGAAGAACTTGGCATATGGGGGGTGCATTCGGATCGCATCGATAATCGGAATGTTTACCTCCACCTTCTTGAACACCTCCAAAATATCCTTATCGAGCTCATCCTTTCGAGAGTTAACCGCTAGTCGAGTTGGGAATGGTGCGCGCTTCTTTTCCTTTTCTTGCGCGATTTCCTTTTCTTCGTTCTTTCCTTGTTCTTTCTCTTGAATTGGCTCTTCCTCCTTCCTGATCTCTTCTTGTGTCTCATCTTGTTTACACGCGCTTGAACTCGTTTCCTCATCTTGCTTTCTTGGAACCATTAACTCTTCTTCTTCGTCGTGCGAGCCAACCTCTCTCCCACTTCTTAGGCGTATCGTGTTGATGGGCTTGTACTCCGGTGGTCCCGAACCTTGAGAAGGCAACCGATTGCCCCCTTGTCCTTTCAATACATTGACTTCCCCCGCGATTTGCTTGATTTGCATTTCCAAGTTTTGCATTTGACGCCCTTGCGTAGCTTGGTTTTGGTTAAGTGAGCTTACATCATTCTTGACGGTTCCCAACTCGGTTGTGAGGCCCGTCATTAATGCCATCATTTTATCAAGCTTCTCGTCAAGAGAAGAGATTTGGGAATTCGATGTGGAGGGTTGAGGAGGTTGTTGATGAGGGTGAGCTTGAGGTTGTTGTGGCGCTTGTGCATTTGGATGAACATACACATTCGGTTTTTGGTAATTGGATTGTGGGAATTGAGGCGGCGCATCCTCATTCTTCCAACGAAAATTTGGGTGTTTCTTCCATGACTCATTGTAGGTTTGCGAGAAAGGTTGGCGTTGGGTTGAGTATCTTCCGATGGCATTGACATCTTCTTGTAACCTATCGCATTCATCGGTCGCATGATTTGTATCCCCACAAAACTCGCACTTCCTTGGTTCGATCTTCGCGCCCACAGCTTTGAGCATTTGACTAAATCTTGTTTCGAAGTTTTGTGTGATTCTTGATTCCATTGCCTTGAGGTCAACCGTACTTGTCATGTTCACTTGACCCATTCTTCCCCCGCGTCCTTGGTTTCCTTCGGCCATGGTTTCGATAAGAGCTCGCACTTCCGATGGGGTCATGTTATTGAACGATCCTCCAGCCGAGCATTGGAGTAATCTCGCATCGAGATCGTTCATCCCTTGTAGAAATTGGTCGATAAGTGAGGTCTCGTCGAGGTTATGGTTGGGGCATGATGCGCATAATCGCACAAAACGCTCGTAGTATTCTTGAAGTGTCTCCCCTCCTCCTTGTTGGATCCCCGTGATTTCCTTGCGGATTTTGGCCGTCAACGTGCTCGGGTAGTATCGTTTTAGAAAACGCGTTCCTACCTCTTGAAACGTTGTAAAAGGACCCCCTTGCAAGTGGGTTAGCGAATCCCTTGGTGCTTCCCCAAGTGTGTGGGAGAAGAGGATCAATTTGATATTATCCAAGTTATCGGATTTACCAAACAATGCTGTGCATTTACGATCTAGATTATCTAAATGTGCATATGGGTTGTCATTTTTATGTCCTTCAAATATGGGTAATACATTTAATATAGATGGACTTAGTTTAAAATTGGGCACAGTTGGTATAACAATATTTCCAGGATTTCGAGGGATTTAATGGTCTAAAAGTTCTCCTAATGTTCTTTCTTGAGCCATTTTATGAATTTGAGATGATGATGGTGTTGAATGAGAATTAGAATTAAAAAGAGTTTGAGAGTTTAGCTTGGATGATAATGAGTGAACGGTTGGAGAGATTGGAGTTCTTTCTTGTGGCCCTTCCACTCGTTGTTGCTCCCAATTTGTTCTTCTTCTTCTTCTTGAGGCCCTTGGATGGAAGGAGAAGCCTCGTTACGCCCTTTTTGCCTTGAGTAAGTTTCGTCTTGCTTGCTTCGTGCCTTATCCTTCTTGACCTTCCTTAGAAGTTTGTTAATGTCCTTCTTTGAAGGTGTGTGCACTTCGCCTTGCGATCTCGTCTTTCTCATGCACCTTCACCGGCAACGGCGCCATTTGTAAACCGCGCAAAACCGTCGTTAAATTTCACACAATTTAGCAAAAATATTTATAATTTTCCCTAGCTTTACTCTTAAGTGTATATGTGGTCTTTTGAGTTTTAGGGGTCGAACACAAGGAGAATGGCCTTGAGATATTACAATTCTTTTCAAAAGTAAGTTTTGTTTGTTCAAATGTTGTAGATTATTTAAGAAGGTTAATGATATATTAGAATGAATTTAATCAAGTTCGTACACAATTCTTTTGAAATTCTTTAATAATATTTCCAAATGTCCAAAAGTTGCAAATGATATGTCAATGAAAACTAGAGAATGAGATCTTCATAATATAAGGCAAATCAATTATCACTTTTATTCATATTTTTATGTAAATTTTCGTTTTAGTCCACACTTTTCATAATCAATCAACAGATTTTTTCATAAAATCACAGAAAATCGAAAATTACTTCAAAAATCACCAAAATTTAACAGAAATTAGGAAGGCAAGTTCCGATTATGTGGTAAAAATCTCAGCTCAAAAGAACCGATGTTCCAAAAGTTATGGTCAAAACTCAGAACATATGACAGAATTGGACAGAGAATGGTATGTGTTATCAAAAGAGGGTGTAATTCAAATTTTATCCAAACAACAATTCAATTAAAATTCAGATTGAGAAACTACACTTCAAAATGATTTACAGAGACTTAGATTTTTTATTTATAGGATTTTTTTACTAATTTCTAAAAATTGTAGAAAAACAGTCAGATTCAAAAATCAAAAACAGAAAATTTAAAAAATCAAAACTTTGCACAGATTTTATCATACAAATTTAACATAAAAACATTGGGCACATATTATATGAAAGTTGTTCTAAAATATCTAAAGAAACACAAAATATTTTTTTTATAATTTTCTTAGATCAGATCTGAAGTCAAACAATTTTTTTACTGAAACTGACAGAAACAAATTACCGAAAAATGTATTTTTGAATTTAGAGGATAAAAGTAGGGATTTTTAAGGCAATTTGATCAAGAATTGTATCATTAATCACAAAATATTCAATTTATCAGATTTGGAACAAGTTTGAATTATTTCCAACCAGAAAAACTCAGCAAATAGATCAAAATTTCAGATCAAACACCAGTCAACCAACTTAGTGTTTGATCTCAATTTTTGAACTAAAAACTTCACTAAATCAAGCAAAAACCTCAACCAAGATTCAAGATGATAAAATGGACTAACATGCAGGAAAATTCAGTTCTAAATGACCTAATTAATTCAACCAAATCGATTAAATCAAAAAAAACCAGACTTAACAGCATATTATGAACAGTAACCAAATCAGTCAATTTAATTCAAATTAAAGCAAGATTTCAAACAATTCAATCACAAAAGGCCTATCCCTACAAGATTCTACTCACACATGATAAGATCAACCGAAATTAGGCATGTGTTCATCATATTTTTTTACAAATTGGATCTTGTGATCTAAAATTGGATACAAGAGATTAAATGAAAATTGGATCAAACCGAGACGTAGAAGATCAACCAGAAGCTTCCTTGAGTCGATTTGAACCTCCAATTGATGCTTGATCCAGCCGGAATCGATCAATTGCCTTTTTCACCAAATTCAGCCCGAATTGGTGAATTTTCACTCAAACTCGAAAATTGAAGCTCGAAAAGCTCTGAGATTCAGTAATGGAGTTACTGAAGCTTAAAGAAGATGATTGGAGAGTTGTGTGTGGAAAGAATTTGGAGAATGGAAGAATGATTTAATGAGAGATTGGATTGATCGGTCTAATTTATAGAGAGACTGGTATGGAGAGTGGGGGACAAACCGAGCGATTCCATTGGCTCAGGCAGATCAAGTGGGGTGTACTGAAGATCTGGACGAAATTTCGTTGAATTTGGCTGAGAATTGAACGAGTTTGAATCATCGGATTTTTCATCCGTTTACTCGCGCGAAAACTGAACTGAATTTCAGTTCAGATGATTTGAATCGCATTACTGAGACTGACAGTGGGTCCCTTCAGAATAAGTTGTGGTTAAACGGGTCGTAATCGCGTGAAACGAGTCGCTATTCCGTTATTAATCTCTGAGTTTTCAAACTGTTTTGTTTTGGTTTTCTGTGGCGAAACGGTGAGACGAGTCACAACTGATGAAACGAGTCATCTTCTTCTTCAACCTTTGGCGCTAGGTTTTGAATTAAATTTCCGGATTTCATGCGACGAAACGAGCTGCAGCTCGCTTGAAACGAGTCGCTTTTGTGTGAGCTGGGTACTGACTCGTTTTAAGCTCGTGCCGCTGATCTGGTGTGGCGAATCGGTTTGAAACGCGTGAGACGAGTCATAACTGATGAAACGAGTCGTCTTCTTCTTCAGTTTTGGCGCTGAATTTCTTTCCTCGATCTTCTGTGGCTTGCGATCGTGTGCTCGTCCTAAAACAATCCTCTGACAGCCTTGTGAGTTGCGAATTTGGACTTTGGATCGATTTTTCTCTTGGATTTCAGACCCGTTTACCCGTTTCTCACAACCATCGATTCGAGCTCGTGATTCTGTACATTTCGCTGTGATTCATCAACTCAGATCTCTTCTCCATCTTCTCACGAATCCACAGGGCTTTGAATGGTTGAAAACCGTTGAGTAAAACTCGAGTTCTGCTGATTTGAATATCATCGGTTCGCTGTTCCGCCATTGCTGACCAAAGTGTGCAAATCGACCTCTTGTTCGCAATTCACACAACGAAATCCAAAACGGTGACTCAGGCTTCGTTCTCAACTTCCTCACGATGCTTCACAACCATTATTACTTCCCAATCCGCCTCGAATCCAGAGAATTCCTCCATTAACCAACTCGGTTTCAATTTCGCGAAAATAACCAAAAAACGGCTGAACTCGTGAATCAAACTATGATTTCGAGTTGTTTTTCCATCGAATTGAGGCTTCTGAATTCATCGTGAGCCTTCACTAAAGCTTTACGACATGAAAAGAATCATCTTTGCTTGAGAAAAACGGAAATGGTTGATCGAATTCATTCGCTGTTCGAAACTCGACCATTGGTTCATCCAGTTTGAAAAGTTCATTGAGGATTTCGTCGAACAGATTACGGAAACACGGATTTCTCGCTCGATTTCGCATCATTCGATGAGTTCTTAATACGGTTAGAAAGGGTAGAAGATGTAGAAGAGAATGAGATCGGTTTTGGCTCGAATGGATGATGGTGGAAGGCACGGCAGATCAACCATGGTTTCGGTACGTATTTGGCACCTGTTCTGGCCGAATTCCGGCGATCGCCGGAACTTTCAAGACCGGAGGATGGCACCGGCGTGTTCGTCTCGTCATGCTGAATCCATGGCTGGCCGGTTTGTTCAGTTTCGAGCAAAATTTCGGACTTTGGATGTTGAAGAAGACGCGTTTGACCTGGTCAACCGTTGACTTTGACCAGTTTTGACCTGATTTTCAATTGGTGATTCTGAGAGTTCTAGAAGGTTTCTGATAGCGAGGATTGTACCGTTGGGTTCGTTTCGTCGAGCTCTTCGTTTTGGTATACCGTTTGACCCATTTTGGAGAAGTTGACTTTTGGTCAACTTGGCGATTTTTGGCGTTTGGCTCGGTTTGACTTGGTTGTAGAAGGTTTTTGAATTGTCGTAAAAGTTTGGGGAATTTTTTGTAGAGTGTTTGAGGTTTTTAGTTGGCCATCTTTGTCCCATTATTTGCGTTTTGGTCCAATTCTTCATTTTATGGCCTTTTTGCCTGTAAAATCACACAAAAATGTATTAAGAGGTTTCAAATTATGTTTTATGAATTATGAGCATTTTTCATGCATTTAATGTGAATTATGATTGAATTTGAGATGATAAAAACCCTAAAAATGTGTATAAAAATACACATTACAAACACAAATTTGTATTGTTTTTCACAAAACCACAAAAATTTAAATCTAATACATGGAAAAAAACTTCATTGTTAATGATTTTCACAATACCAAAAAATCGAATTGTGGTTTAATACATGGAAAGAAATAATATTTTGTTATTTTCAGAAAACCACAAAATAAGAAGTCAAATACATGGAAAGAATATATCTTTTTATTGTTTTTCACAAAACCACAAAAATTAAAATCTAATACATGGAAAAAAACTCCGTTGTTGTTGATTTTCACAATACCAAAAAAATGGAATTGAGGTACAAGACATGGAAAGAAATAATATTTTGTTATTTTCACAAAACCAAAATATTTGAAGTCTTATACATGGAAAAAACACAATTTTGCATTGTTTTTCACAAACCAGAAAAATTAAAATCTAATACATGAAAAAAACTCCATTGTTATTAATTTTTAGAATACCAAAAAATCGAATTAATGTACAATATATGGAAAGAAATAATATTTTGTTATTTTCACAAAGCCGCAAAATAAGAAGTCTAATACATGGAATAAAATATAATTTTGTATTGTTTTTCACAAAACCACAAAAATTAAAATCTAATACACGGAAAAAAACTCCATTGCTAATGATTTTCACAATACCGAAAAAATGGAATTGAGGTGGAATACATGGAAAAAAATAATATTTTGTTATTTCCACAAAACCGCAAAATAAGAAGTCTAATACATGCAAAAAACACAATTTTTTATTGTTTTTCACAAAACCACAAAAATTAGAATTTAATACATGGAAAATACTCCATTGTTAATGATTTCCACAATGCCAAAAAATCGAATTGAGGTACAATACATGGAAAAAAATAATATTTTGTAATTTTCGAAAAACCAAAAAATTTGAAGTCTAATACATGGGAAAAACACAATTTGTATGGTTTTTCACAAAACCACAGAAATTAAAATCTAATACATGAAAAAAACTCCATTGTTATTGATTTTCACGGTACCAAAAAAATGGAATTGAGGTACAAGACGTGGAAAGAAATAATATTTTGTTATTTTCACAAAACCGCAAAATAAGAAGCTTAATACTTTCAAAATACACAATTTTGTATTGCTTTTCAGAAAACCACAAAAATAAAAATCTAATACATAGAAAAAAAATCCATTGTCAATGATTTTCACAACACCAAAAAAATGGAATTCAGGTACAATACATGCAAAGATATAATATTTTGCTATTTTCACAAAATCATAAAATAAGATGTCCAATACATGGAAGAAACACAATTTTGTATTGTTTTTCACGAAAGCACAAAAATTAAAATCTAATACATAGAAAAAAAATTCATTGCTAATTATTTTCACAATACTAAAAAAATGGAATTGAGGTAGAAGACATGGAAAGAAATAATATTTTGTTATTCTCACAAAACCGCAAAATAAGAAGACTAATACATGGAAAAAACACAATTTTGTATTGTTTTTCACAAAACAACAAAAATTAAAATCTAATACATGAAGAAAACTCCATTGTTATTGATTTTCACAATACTAAAAAAATAGAATTGAGGTAGAAGACAAGGAAAGAACTAATATTTTGTTATTTTCACAAAACCGCAAAATAAGAAGTCTAATACATGGAAAATACACAATTTTGTATTCTTTTTCACAAAACCACAAAAATTAAAATCTAATACATGGAAAAAACTCCATTGCTATTGATTTTCTCAATACCAAAAAATTGAATTTAGGTGTAAGACATGGAAAAAAATAATCTTTTGATATTTTCACAAAACCACAAAACTTGAAGTCAAATACATGGAAAAAACATCTAATACACGGAAAATACTTCATTGTTAATGATTTTCACAATACCAAAAAAATGGAATTGAGGTACAATATATGGAAAGAAATAATATTTTGTTATTTTAACAAAACCGAAAAATAAGAATTCTAATACATGGAAAAAATACAATTTTGTATTGCTTTTCACAAAACACCAAAAATTAAAATCTAATACATGGAAAAAAAATTCCATTGTTGTTGATTTTCACAATACCAAAAAAATGGAATTGAGGTACAAGATATGGAAAGAAATAATATTTTGTCATTTTCACAAAATAGCAAAATAAGAAGTTTAATACATGGAAAATACCCAATTTTCTATTGTTTTTCACAAAACCACAAAAATTAAAATCTAATACATGGAAAAAAAACTCCATTTTTATTGATTTTCGCAATACCAAAAAATCGAATTGAGGTGTAAAAAATGGAAAAAAAATAATCTTTTGATATTTTCACAAAACCAAAAAAGTTGAAGTCTAATACATGGAAATATAGTGTTTCAGAAAACCACAAAAATTAAAATCTAATACGTGGAAAATACTCCATTGTTAATGAGCTTCACAATACCAAAAAAATGGAATTGAGGTACAATATATGGAAAGAAATAATATTTTGTTATTTTCACAAAATCACAAAAATTGAAGTCTAATATATGAAAAAAAAACACAATTTTGTATTGTTTTTCACGATCCACAAAAATTAAAATCAAATATATGGAAAAAACTCCATTGTTATTGATTTTCAAAGTGCCAAAAAAATCGAATTGAGGTACAATACATGGAAAGAAATAATATTTTGTTATTTTCACAAAACCGCAAAATAAGAAGTCTAATAAATGGAAAATACACAATTTTGTATTCTTTTTCACAAACCCACAAAAATTAAAATCTAATACATGGAAAAAACTCCATTGCTATTGATTTTCGCAATACCAAAAACTCGAATTGAGGTGTAAAACATGGAAAAAAATAATCTTTTGATATTTTCACAAAACCACAAAAATTGAAGTCTAATACATGGAAAAAACAAAATGTGTATAGTTTTTTACAAAACCACAAAAATTAAAATCTAATACGTGGAAAATACTCCATTGTTAATGATTTTCACAACACCAAAAAAATGGAATTGAGGTACAATATATGGAAAGAAATAATATTTTGTTATTTTCACAAAACCGCAAAATAAGAATTCTAATACATGGAAAAAATACAATTTTGTATTGTTTTTCACAAAACACCAAAAATTAAAATCCCATACATGGAAAAAAAATTCCATTGTTGTTGATTTTCACAATACCAAAAATATGGAATTGAGGTACAAGATATGGAAAGAAATAATATTTTGTTATTTTAACAAAACAGCAAAATAAGAAGTTTAATACATGGAAAATACACAATTTTCTATTGTTTTTCACAAAACCACAAAAATTAAAATCTAATACATGGAAAAAAAAAACTCCATTGTTATTGATTTTCGCAATACCAAAAAATCGAATTGAGGTGTAAAACATGGAAAAAAAATAATCTTTTGATATTTTGACAAAACCGAAAAAATTGAAGTCTAATACATGGAGAAAACAAAATTTGTATAGTTTTTTAGAAAATCACAAAAATTAAAATCTAATAAATGGAAAATACTCCATTGTTAATGAGTTTCACAATACCAAAAAAATGGAATTGGGGTACAGTATATGGAAAGAACTAATATTTTGTTATTTTCACAAAACCACAAAAATTAAAGTCTAATATATGGAAAAAAAACACAATTTTGTATTGTTGTTCACGATCCACAAAAATTAAAATCAAATAAATGGATAAAACTCCATTGTTATTGATTTTCACAGTGCGAAAAAAATCGAATTGAGGTACAATACTTGGAAAGAAATAATATTTTGTTATTTTCACAAAACCGCAAAATAAGAAGTCTAATACATGGAAAAAACACAATTTTGTATTGTTTTTCACAAAACCACAGAAATTAAAATCTAATACATGAAAAAAACTCCATTGTTAATGATTTTCACAATACCAAAAAATCGAATTGAGGTGTAATACAGGGAAAGAAATAATATTTTGTTATTTTCACAAAACCACAAAAATTGAAGCCTAATACATGGAAAAAACACAATTTGTATTGTTTTTCACAAAACCACAAAACTACAATCTAACACATGAAAAATGCTCCATTGTTGATTTTCACAATACCAAAAAATCGAATTGGGGTGTAATACATAGTGAAAAACAATATTTTGGTATTTTCATAGAACCACAAAAATTGAAGTCTAATACATGCAAAAAATAAAATTTTTATTGTTTTCACAAACCACAAAAACTAAAATCTAATACATGTAAAATACTCCATTGTTAATGATTTTCACAATACCAAAAAAATGGAATTGAGGTACAATACATGGAAAGAAATAATATTTTGCTATTTTCAGGTCAAAAACAGCTTATTTTATTTCTGTGACTCGAACTTTGAACGCTTGGATCTCTCTAAGTTTTTATCCAATTGCCAGATTTTTTTTGTAAAATATTCTCCTTGTTGTCAACTAACAAATGTTCTTAGTGAATGTTGCATATTGGACCCATATTCAGATAGAAAATGATTTTTTATTCTGCTGTCCTGATTCAGCCAAGGGGAGAGAGAACATATTTATCAACTTTTTCTTCAAATCTCATCCCATGTGAGGGGTAGAAAAAGATAGATTATTGTTATTTTGCATGCCTTGAGGACATAGAAAAACAAATGTTGCAAAAAATAGCTCCCGTAGTTGAAGAACTCCTTAAATTACCACGGATTGGTCAGAAACAGCTTATGTTTTTTTCTCTGACTCCAACTTTGAACGCTTGGATCTCTCTAAGTTTCTATCCAATTGGCAGGTTTCTTTTTGTAAAATATTCGTCTCGTTGTCGACTAACAGATGTTCTTTGCGAATTTTGCAAATTGGACCCTTATTCAGATAGATAATGATTTTTTGTTCTACTGTCCAGATTCAGCCAAGTAGAGAGAGAACATATTTATCAACTTTTTCTTCAAATCTCAACGCACGTGAGGGGAAGGAAAAGATAGGTTATTGTTATTTTGCATGTCTTGAGGAGATAGAAAAACGAATGTTGCAAGAATAGCTCCCGTAGTTGAAGAACTCCTTAAATTACCACGGGTTGGTCAGAAACAGCCTATGTTTTTTCTCTGACTCCAACTTTGAATGCTTGGATATCTCTATGTTTTTATCCAATTGCAGGATTTCTCTTTGTAAAATATTCTCCTTTTGTCGAGGAACAGATGTTCTTAGCGAATTTCGCATATTGGACCCATATTTAGATAGAAAATAATTTTTTGTTCTACTGTCCAGATTCGGCCAACGGGAGAGATAGCATATTTATCAACTTTTTCTTCAAATCTAATCACACGTGAGGGGTAGGAAAAAATAGGTTATTGTTATTTTGCATGTCTTGAGGAGATAGAAAAGAAGAATGAGCCAAGAATAGCGCCCGTAATTGAAGAAATCCTTGAATTACAACGGGTTGGTCAGAAACAGCTTATGTTTTTTTCTCTGGCTCCAACTTTGAATGCTTGGATCTAATGAAGTTTTTATCCAATTACAAGATTTCTTTTTGAAAAATATTCTCCATCTTGTCCACTAACAGCTATTATTAGCGAATTTTGCATATTGGACCCATTTAAGATAGAAAATAATTTTTTATTCTGCTGTCCAGATTCAGCCAGGGGAGAGAGAACATATTTATCAACTTTTTCTTCAAATCTCATCACACGTGAGGAGTAGGAAAAGATAGGTTATTGTTATTTTGCATGTCTTGAGAAGATAGCTCCCAAGAATAGCTCCCGTAGCTAAGAATAGCTCCCGCAGTTGAAGAACTCCGTAAATTAACACGGGTTGGTCAGAGACAGCTTATGTTTTTTTCTCTGACACAAACTTTGAATGCTTGGATCTATCTAAATTTTTATCCAATTGCCAGATTTCGTTTTATAAAAATTCTCCTTGTTGTCGACTAATAGATGTTCTTAGCGAATTTTGCATTTTTGACCCATATTCAGATAGAAAATGATTTTTTGTTCTGCTGTCCTAATTCAGTCATCGGGAGAGAGAACAGATTTATCAACTTTTTATTCAAATCTCATCACATGTGAGGGTTAGAAAAAGATAGGTTATTGTTATTTTGCATGTCTTGAGGAGATAGAAAAAAGAATGAGCCAAGAATATCGCCCGTAGTTGTAGAACTGCTTAAATTACCACGGGTTGGTCAGAAACAGCTTATGTTTTTTTTTCTGACTCCAAGTTTGAACGCTTGGATCTCTTTAAGTTTTTATCCAATTGCAGGATTTCTTTTTGTAAAATATTCTTCTTTTGTCGAGTAACAGATATTCTTAGCGAATTTTACATACTGGACACATATTCAGATTGAAAATAATTTTTGGTTCTACTGTCCAGATTCGGCCGACGGGAGAGAGAATATATTTAATTTTTTATTAAAATCTCATCACACGTGAGGAGTAGAAAAAGATAGATTATTGTTATTTTGCAACTCTTTAGGAGATAGAAAAAAGAATGACCCTAGAATATCCCACGTAGTTGAAAAACATCTTAAATTGCCACGGGTTGGTCAGAAACAGCTTATGTTTTTTTCTGTGACTCCAACTTTGAATGCTTGGATCTCTCTATGTTTTTATCCAATTACCGGATTTCTTTTTGTAAAATATTCTCCTTGTTGTCGACTAACAGATGTTCTCAGCGAATTTTGCATATCGGATCCATATGCAGATAGAAAACGATTTTTTCTTTTGTTGTCCTGATTCAACCAAGGGGAGAGACTACATATTTATCAATTTTTTCTTCAAATTTTATCACACGTGAGGGGTAAGAAAAGATAGGTTATTGTTATTTTACTTGTCTTGAGGAGATAGAAAAAAGAATGAGCCAAGAATAGCGCCCATAATTGAAGAAATCCTTTAATTACCACAGGTTGGTCAGAAACAGCTTATGTTTTTTTCTATGACTCCAACTTTGAATGCTTGGATCTCACTAAGTTTTTATCCAATTACCAGATTTCTTTTTGAAAAATATTCTTCTTGTTGTCGACTAACAGATATTCTTAGCGAATTTTACATATTGGACCCATTTCAGATAGAAAATGATTTTTTGTTCTGCTGTCCAGATTCAGCCAAGGGTAGAGAGAACATATTTATCAACTTTTTCTTCAAATCTCATCACACGTGAGGAGTAGGCAAAGATAGGCTATTGTTATTTTGCGTGTCTTGAGAAAATAGCTCCCAAGAATAGCTCCCGTAGCCAAGAATAGCTCCCGCAGTTCAAGAACTCCGTAAATTACAACGGGTTGGTCATTGTAATGTGTATTTTTATATACATTTTTAGGGTTTTTATCATCTCAAATTCAATCATAATTCACATAAAATGTATGGAAAATAGTCATAATTCACAAAATATAATTTGAAACCTCTTAATACATTTTTATGTGATTTTTCAAGCGAAAAGGCCATTAAATGAAGAATTTGACCAAAAACGCAAATAATGGGCCAAAGATGGCCAAATAAAAGCCTCAAACACCCTACAAAAATTCCCCCAAACTTTTACGAAACTTCAAAAACCTTTTTCAATCAAGTCAACTCAAGTCAAATGCCAAAAAGCGCTGATTTGACCAAAACTCAACCTTTCCGAAACGGGTCAAACGGTATACCAAAACGAAGAGCTCGACGAAACGAACCCAACGGTACAAGCCTCGCGATCAGAAACCTTCTAGAACTCTCAGAATCACTGATTAAAAACTGGTCTACTGGTCAAAGTCAACGCGTTGACCAGGTCAGACCCTTCTCCCCCAAACCTCAAATTCCAAATTCTACTCAAAATCGAACAAACCGGCCATCCATGGATTCAGCATGAAGAGAGGAATATGCCGGTACCGTTCTCCGGCCATGTAAACCCCGGCGATCACCGGAATTGGCCGAAACAGATGAGAAAAACGAGCGAAAAACATGGCTAACTGACCGTGCCTGCTACAATCCACCATTCGAGCTTCAACCAAGACCATCCTCTTCCTCATCTTCTGCCCTTTCTATCCATAAGAAGAACTCATGAAATGGTGCAAAGTCGAGTGAGAAATCCGTGGATGAACAACCTGTTCGATGAAATCCTCAATGAACTTTTCAAACCTGATGATCCAACGGTCAAGTTTTTGAAACTGAATCGAATTCGACCGATCATTTCGATTTTTCCTTAAACAAGATGATTCTTTTTGCACCGAAAAGATTTAGTGGAGGCTCGTATTGAATTATGGAGTCTCAATTCGATGGGAAAACAACTCGGCATCGCATTTTGATTTATGATTCGGTGATTTTTTCGGTTATTCCACTCGACCTCTGATCATTGGGCGAATTCATGGATTTGGGGGAGAATTGAAGCTTCAAATTCAGCACACAGCTTCGTGAGGAAGTAAAGGAGGAAGCCTGAGCTCTGGATTGAGCTGCCGCTGCTCAAAGAGCGAGCTTTAAGCTCGAACAGCCATCAATGGCGGAAACGAACTGAGACGGGAGAAAAATGAGGAAAACTCGATAAACTCTCCACCATTTTCTGCGTTTCAAAGCTCTGTAGATTCGTGGCAATGAGAGGAAGCCATTGGGAGGGAAAACACGAGCTGAAGTGAAGAATCGTGCGAGCTCAACTCACGGGTTGAAGAAGAAGCAATAACGGGTCTGGAAATGAAAGCAAAATTGGATCCAAAATCCGTATTTACTTCACACTAGTCTGTCAGACCTTCGTTTTAGGACCGGTTATAGCTCGCGATCCACAGAAGATCAAGCAATCTTCGTTCAAAATGAATTCAGCGCCATTCTCGCTCGGAAATAACCCGTTTCACGCGCGTTCGACCCGTTCTGCCATAACAGATCAAAAAGACGTTCAAAAACTCAGCGCTATTCTGAAGAACAGCACGCGACTCGTTTCACGCGATTTATGACCCGTTTCAGCGCAGCACATCCAAGTGGGGACCACTGTCACTCAATCAACGAAATTTAACCGCTCGCGTTTTAAATCTCAGATGCGATCTGATGATTCTTCCGCCAAAATGAAACAGAGTAAGAAATTCAACCGCCAAAATCATTGATTTCTCAACGAAATTCAACGAAATTTCGTCCAGATACTCAGTACACAACCCTTGATCCGCCTGAACCAATCACAAGTCTCGATTTGTACCCTACTCGCCTCTCCATTCAAATCAGATCATTGGACTCTCAAGTCCAATTCAGTCTATAAAACACGTCTCAAGCCTCTTCAATCAACACACCACTCTCCATTCTGTGTCCTTTCCATGTATTAGACTTCTTATTTTGCGGTTTTGTGAAAATAACAAAACATTATTTTTTTCCATGTATTACTTCTCAATTCCATTTTTTTGGTATTGTGAAAATCATTAACAATGGATTTTTTTTCTCTGTTTTAGATTTTAATTTTGGTGGTTTTGTGAAAAACAATACAAAATTGTGTTTTTTCCATGTATTAGATATCTTATTTTGCGATTTTGTGAAAATAACAAAATATTATTTCCTTCATTGTATTATACCTCAATTCTAATTATTTGGTATTATGAAAATCGTTAACAATGGAGTATTTTACATGTATTACATTTTAATTTTTGTGGTTTTGTGAAAAATAATACAAATTTTGTTTTTTCCGTGTATTAGACTTCAATTTTTGAGGTTTATGAAAATATCGAAAGATTTTTTTTTCCATGTATTACACCTCAATTCGGTATTGTGAAAATCAATAACAATGGAGTATTTTCCATTTATTAGATTTGAATTTTTGTGGTTCTGTAAAAAACATTACAAAATTGTGTTTTTTTCCATGTATTAGACTTCAATTTTTGTGGTTTTGTGAAAATATAAAAAGATTATTTTTTGCATGTATTACACCTCAATTCAATTTTTTGGTATTGTGAAAATCAATAACAATGGACTTTCTTCCATGTATTAGATTTGAATTTTTGTGGTTTTGTGAAAAACAATACAAAATTGTGTTTTTCCCATGTATTAGACTTCTTATTTTGCGGTTCTGTGAAAATAACAAAATATTATTTTTTTCCATGTACTACACCTCAATTCCATTTTTTTGGTATTGTCAAAATCATTAACAATGGATTTTTGTTTCTATGTATTAGATATATTATTTCGTGATTTTGTGAAAATAACAAAATATTATTTCTTTCATTGTATTATACCTCAATTCGAATAATTTGGTATTAAGAAAATCGTTAACAATGGAGTATTTTACATGTATTATATTTTAATTTTTGTGGTTTTGTGAAAAATAATACAAATTTTGTTTTTTCCGTGTATTAGATTTCAATTTTTGAGGTTTATGAAAATATCGAAAGATTGTTTTTTTCCTAGTATTACACCTTAATTTGATTTTTTGGTATTGTGAAAATCAATAACAATCGAGTATTTTCCATTTATTAGATTTGAATTTTTGTGGTTTCATGATAAACAATACAAAATTGTGTTTTTTCCATGTATTAGACTTAAATTTTTGTGGTTTTGTGAAAATATCAAAAGATTATTTTTTGCATGTATTACACCTAAATTCGATTTTTTGGTATTGTGAAAATCAATAACAATGGACTTTCTTCCATGTATTAGATTTTAATTTTTGTGGTTTTGTTATAAACAATATAAAATCGTGTCTTTTCCATGTATTAGACTTCTTATTTTGCGGTTTTGTGAAAATAACAAATTATTATTTTTTTCCATGTATTACACCTCAATTCCATTTTTTTGGTATTGTGAAAATCATTAACAATGGATCTTTTTTTATGTATTAGATTTTAATTTTGGTGGTTTTGTGAAAAACAATACAAAATTGTGTTTTTTCCATGTATTACACATCTTATTTTGCGATTTTTCTGAAAATAACAAAATATTATTTTTTTCCATGTATTGTACCTGAATAATATTTTTGGTGTATTGTTAAAATCATTAAAAATGGTGTATTTTACAAGTATTAGATTTTATTCTTTGTGGTTTTGTGAAAAACAATACAAAATTTGTTTTTTCGATGTATTAGACTTCAGTTTTTGTGGTTTTGCCAAAATATCAAAAGATTGTTTTTTTCCATGTATTACACCTCAATTCGGATTTTTGGTAGTTTGAAAATCAATAACAATGGAGTTTTTTCCATTTATTAGATTTGAATTTTTGTGGTTTTGTGAAAAACAATACAAAATTGTGTTTTTTCCATGTATTAGACTTCAATTTTTCTGGTTTTGTGAAAATATCAAAAGATTGTTTTTTCCATGTATAACAACTCAATTCGATTTTTTGGTATTGTGAAAATCAATAACAATGGAGTTTCTTCCATGTATTAGATTTTAATTTTTGTGGTTTCGTGAAAAACAATATAAAATTGTGTCCTTTCCATGTATTAGTCTTCTTATTTTGCGGTTTTGTGAAAATAACAAAATATTATTTTTTTCCATGTATTACACCTCAATTCCATTTTTTTGGTATTGTCAAAATCATTAACAATGGATTTTTTTTCTATGTATTATATTTTAATTTTGGTGGTTTTGTGAAAAACAATACAAAATTGTATTTTTTCCATGTATTAGATATCTTATTTTGCAATTTTGTGAAAATAACAAAATATTATTTCTTTCATTGTATTATACCTCAATTCCAATTATTTGGTATTAAGAAAATCGTTAACAATGGAGTATTTTACATGTATTATATTTTAATTTTTGTGGTTTTGTGAAAAATAATACAAATTTTGTTTTTTCCGCGTATTAGACTTCAATTTTTGAGGTTTATGAAAATATCAAAAGATTGTTTTTTTCCATGTATTACACCTCAATTCGATTTTTTGGTATTTTGAAAATCAATAAATATGGAGTTGTTTCCATTTATTAGATTTGAATTTTTGTGGTTGTGTGAAAAACAATACAAAATTGTGTTTTTTCCATGTATTAGACTTCAATTTTTGAGGTTTATGAAAATATCAAAAGATAGTTTTTTTCCTTGTATTACACCTTAATTTGATTTTTTGGTATTGTGAAAATCAATAACAATGGAGTATTTTCCATTTATTAGATTTGAATTTTTGTGGTTTTGTGAAAAACAATACAAATTTTGTTTTTTCGATGTACTGGACTTCAGTTTTTGTGGTTTTGCGAAAATATCAAAAGATTGTTTTTTTCCATGTATTACACCTCAATTCGATTTTTTGGTATTGTCAAAATCAATAACAATGGAGTTTCTTCCATGTATTAGATTTTAATTTTTGTGGTTTTGTGAAAAACAATATAAAATTGTGTCCTTTCCAAGTATTAGACTTCAATTTTTGTGGTTTTGTGAAAATATCAAAAGATTATTTTTTCCAGGTATTACACCTCAATTCGATTTTTTGGTATTGTGAAAATCAATAACAATGGAGTTTCTTCCATGTATTAGATTTTAATTTTTGTTGTTTCGTGAAAAACAATATAAAATTGTGTCTTTTCCATATATTAGACTTCTTATTTTGCGGTTTTGTGAAAATAAGAAAATATTATTTTTTTCCATGTATTACACCTCAATTCCATTTTTTTGGTATTGTGAAAATCATTAACAATGGATTTGTTTTCTATGTATTAGATTTTAATTTTGGTGCTTTTCTGAAAAACAATACAAAATTCTGTTTTTCCATGTATTAGATATCTTATTTTGCGATTTCGTGAAAATAACAAACTATTATTTCTTTCATTGTATTATACCTCAATTCCAATTATTTGGTATTATGAAAATCATTAACAATGGAGTATTTTACATGTATTACATTTTAATTTTGGTGGTTTTGTGAAAAATAATACAAATTTTGCTTTTTCCGTGTATTAGACTTTAATTTTTGCGGTTTACGAAAATATCGAAAGATTGTTTTTTTCCTTGTATTACACCTTAATTTGATTTATTGGTATTGTGAAAATCAATAACAATGGAGTATTTTCCATTTATTAGATTTGAATTTTTGTGGTTTTGTGAAAAACAATACAAAATTGTGTTTTTTCCATGTATTACACATCTTATTTTGCGATTTTTCTGAAAATAACAAAATATTATTTTTTTCCATGTATTGTACCTGAATAATATTTTTGTTGTATTGTTAAAATCATTAAAAATGGTGTATTTTACAAGTATTAGATTTTATTCTTTGTGGTTTTGTGAAAAACAATACAAATTTTGTTTTTTCGATGTATTAGACTTCAGTTTTTGTGGTTTTTCCAAAATATCAAAAGATTGTTTTTTTCCATGTATTACACCACAATTCGGATTTTTGGTAGTTTGAAAATCAATAACAATGGAGTTTTTTCCATTTATTTTGTGGTTTTGTGAAAAACAATACAAAATTGTGTTTTTTCCATGTATTAGACTTCAATTTTTCTGGTTTTGTGAAAATATCAAAAGATTGTTTTTTCCATGTATTACACCTCAATTCGATTTTTTGGTATTGTGAAAATCAATAACAATGGAGTTTCTTCCATGTATTAGATTTTAATTTTTGTGGTTTCGTGAAAAACAATATAAAATTGTGTCCTTTCCATGTATTAGACTTCTTATTTTGCGGTTTTGTGAAAATTACAAAATATTATTTTTTTCCATGTATTACACCTCAATTCCATTTTTTTGGTATTGTCAAAATTATTAACAATGGATTTTTTTTCTATGTATTATATTTTAATTTTGGTGGTTTTGTGAAAAACAATACAAAATTGTATTTTTTCCATGTATTAGATATCTTATTTTGCGATTTTGTGAAAATAACAAAATATTATTTCTTTCATTGTATTATACCTCAATTCCAATTATTTGGTATTAAGAAAATCGTTAACAATGGAGTATTTTACATGTATTATATTTTAATTTTTGTGGTTTTGTGAAAAACAATACAAATTTTGTTTTTTCCGCGTATTAGACTTCAATTTTTGAGGTTTATGAAAATATCAAAAGATTGTTTTTTTCCATGTATTGCACCTCAATTCGATTTTTTGGTATTTTGAAAATCAATAACAATGAAGTTGTTTCCATTTATTAGATTTGAATTTTTGTGGTTGTGTGAAAAACAATACAAAATTGAGTTTTTTCCATGTATTAGACTTCAATTTTTGAGGTTTATGAAAATATCAAAAGATAGTTTTTTTCCTTGTATTACACCTTAATTTGATTTTTTGGTATTGTGAAAATCAATAACAATGGAGTATTTTCCATTTATTAGATTTGAATTTTTGTGGTTTTGTGAAAAACAATACAAATTTTGTTTTTTCGATGTACTGAACTTCAGTTTTTGTGGTTTTGCGAAAATATCAAAAGATTGTTTTTTACCATGTATTACACCTCAATTCGATTTTTTGGTATTGTCAAAATCAATAACAATGGAGTTTCTTCCATGTATTAGATTTTAATTTTTGTGGTTTTGTGAAAAACAATATAAAATTGTGTCCTTTCCATTTATTAGACTTCAATTTTTGTGGTTTTGTGAAAATATCAAAAGATTATTTTTTCCTGGTATTACACCTCAATTCGATTTTTTGGTATTGTGAAAATCAATAACAACGGAGTTTCTTCCATGTATTAGATTTTAATTTTTGTTGTTTCGTGAAAAACAATATAAAATTGTGTCTTTTCCATATATTAGACATCTTATTTTGCGGTTTTGTGAAAATAAGAAAATATTATTTTTTTCCATGTATTACACCTCAATTCCATTTTTTTGGTATTGTGAAAATCATTAACAATGGATTTATTTTCTATGTATTAGATTTTAATTTTGGTGCTTTTCTGAAAAACAATACAAAATTCTGTTTTTTCCATGTATTAGATATCTTATTTTGCGATTTCGTGAAAATAACAAACTAATATTTCTTTCATTGTATTATACCTCAATTCCAATTATTTGGTATTATGAAAATCATTAACAATGGAGTATTTTACATGTATTACATTTTATTTTGGTGGTTTTGTGAAAAATAATACAAAATTGTGTTTTTTCCGTGTATTAGACTTCAATTTTTCTGGTTTTGTGAAAATATCAAACGATTGTTTTTTCCATGTCTTACACCTCTATTCGATTTTTTGGTATTGTGAAAATCAATAACAATGGAGTTTCTTCCATGTATTAGATTTTAATTTTTTTGGTTTTGTGAAAAACAATATAAAATTGTGTCCTTTCCATTTATTAGACTTCTTATTTTGCGGTTTTGTGAAAATAACAAAATATTATTTTTTTCCATGTATTACACCTCAATTCCATTTTTTTGTTATTGTGAAAATCATTAACAATGGATTTTTTTTCTCTGTATTAGATTTTAATTTTGGTGGTTTTGTGAAAAACAATACAAAATTATGTCTTTTCCATGTATTAGATATCTCATTTTGCGATTTTGTGAAAATAACAAAATATTATTTCCTTCATTGTATTATACCTCAATTCTAATTATTTGGTATTATGAAAATCCTTAACAATGGAGTATTTTACATGTATTACATTTTAATTTTTGTGGTTTTTTGAAAAATAATACAAATTTTGTTTTTTCCGTGTATTAGACTTCAATTTTTGAGGTTTATGAAAATATCGAAAGATTTTTTTTTCCTTGTATTACACCTTAATTTGATTTTTTGGTATTGTGAAATTCAATAACAATGGAGTATTTTCCAATTATTAGATTTGAATTTTTGTGGTTTAGTAAAAAACATTACAAAATTGTGTTTTTTTCCATGTATTAGACTTCAATTTTTGTGGTTTTGTGAAAATATAAAAAGATTATTTTTTGCATGTATTACACCTCAATTCAATTTTCTGGTATTGTGAAAATGTAATGTGTATTTTTATACACATTTTTAGGGTTTTTATCATCTCAAATTCAATCATAATTCACATAAAATGTATGAAAAATAGTCATAATTCACAAAATATAATTTGAAACCTCTTAATACATTTTTGTGTGATTTTACAGGCAAAAAGGCTATAAAATGAAGAATTGGACCAAAACGCAAATAATGGGCCAAAGATGGCCAACTAAAAACCTCAAACACTCTACAAAAAATTCCCCAAACTTTTACGACAATTCAAAAACCTTCTACAACCAAGTCAGACCGAGCCAAACGCCAAAAATCGCCAAATTGACCAAAAGTCAACTTCTCCAAAATGGGTCAAACGGTATACCAAAATGAAGAGCTCAACGAAACGAACCCAACGGTACAATCCTCGCGATCAGAAACCTTCTAGAACTCTCAGAATCACCAATTGAAAATCAGGTCAAAAATTGGTCAAAGTCAACGAATTGACCAGGTCAAACCCATCTTCTTCAAACCTCATAATTCACAATTCTGCTCGAAATCGAACAAACAAGCCAACCATGGATTCAGCATGACGAGACGAACATGCCGGTACCATTCTCCGGTCTTGGAAGTTCCGGTGATCGCCGGAATTCGGCCAAAACAAGTGCCAAAAACGGACCGAAACCATGGTTGATCTGCCGTGCCCTCCACCATCATCGATTCGAGCCAAAACCGATCTCACTCTCTTCTCCATCGTCTACCCTTTCTAACCGTATGAAGAACTCATCGAATGATGCGAAATCGAGCGAGAAATCCGTGTTTCCGTAATCTGTTCGACGAAATCCTCAATGAACTTTTCAAACTGGATGAACCAACGGTCGAGTTTCGAACAGCGAATGAATTCGATCAACCATTTCCGTTTTTCTCAAGCAAAGATGATTCTTTTTGTGTCGTAAAGCTTAGGTAAAGGCTCAGAATGAATTACGAAACCTCAATTCGATGGAAAAACAACTCAAAATCATAGTTTGATTCACGAGTTCAGCAGATTTTGGTTATTTTCGCGAAACTGAAACCGAGTTGGTTAATGGAGGAATTCTCTGGATTCGAGGCGGATTGGGAAGTCATAATGGTTGTGAAGCATCGTGAGGAAGTTGCGAACGAAGCCTGAGTCACCGTTTTGGATTTCGTTGCGTGAATTGCGAACAAGAGGTCGATTTGCACACTCTGGTCAGCAATGGCGGAACAGCGAACCGATGACATTCAAATCAGCAAAACTCGAGTTTTACTCAACGGTTTTCAACCATTCAAAGCCCTGTGGATTCGCGAGAAGATGGAGAAGAGATCTGGGTTGATGAATCACAGGGAAATGTACAGAATCACGAGCTCGAATCGATGGTTGTGAGAAACGGGTAAACGGGTCTGAAATCCAAGAGAAAAATCGATCCAAAGTCCAAATTCGAAACTTACAAAGCTGTCAGAGGATTGTTTTTGGACGAGCACACGATCGCAGGCCACAGAAGATCGAGAAAAGGCATTCAGCGCCAATTCTGAAGAAGAAGACGACTCGTTTCATCAGTTATGACTCGTTTCACGCGATTCAAACCGGTTCGCCACACCAGATCAGCGGAACGAGCTTAAAACGAGTCAGTACCCAGCTCACACAAAAGCGACTCATTTCAAGCGAACTGCAGCTCGTTTCGTCGCATGAAATCCGGAAATTTAATTCAAAACTCAGCGCCAAAGGCTGAAGAAGAAGATGACTCGTTTCATCCGTTATGACTCGTCTCACCGTTTCGCCACAGAAAATCAGAAAAAGACAGTTTGAAAACTCAGAGATTAATAACGGAATAGCGACTCGTTTCACGCGATTACGACCCGTTTCACCACAACTTATTCTGAAGGGACCCACTGTCAGTCTCAGTGACACGATTCAAATCGCAACTGAACTGAATTCAGTTCATTTTCGCGCGAATAAACAGACGAGATTTCAGTGATTCAAAACCCATTCAATTCTCAACCAAATTCAACGAAATTTCGTCCAGATCTTCAGTACACCCCACTGTAATGTCGTAAAACGGTATTGTGAAATTCAACGAATTGACAATGGATTTTTATCTATGTATTTGGTGGGTTCGTGAAAAACAATACAAAATTGTGTTTTTTCCATGTTTTAGACTTCAATTTTTGTGGTTTTGTGAAAATATCAAAAGATTGTTTTTTCCATGTATTAGACCTCAATTCGATTTTTTGGTATTGTGAAAATCAATAACAATGGAGTTTCTTACATGTATTAGATTTGAATTTTTGTGGTCTTGTGAAAAACAATACAAAATTGTGTTTTTTCCATGTATTAGACTTCTTATTTTGCGGTTATGTGAAAATAACAAAATATTATTTTTTTCCATGTATTACACCTCAATTCCTTTTTTTTGGTATTGTCAAAATCATTAACAATGGATTTTTTTTCTATGTATTAAATTTTAATTTTGGTGGTTTTGTTAAAAACAATACAAAATTGTGTTTTTTCCATGTATTAGATATCTTATTTTGTGATTTTGTGAAAATAACAAAATATTATTTCTTTCATTGTATTATACCTCAATTCGAATAATTTGGTATTAAGAAAATCGTTAACAATGGAGTATTTTACATGTATTATATTTTAATTTTTGTGGTTTTGTGAAAAATAATACAAATTTTGTTTTTTCCGTGTATTAGACTTCAATTTTTGAGGTTTATGAAAATATTGAAAGATTGTTTTTTTCCTAGTATTACAACTTAATTTGATTTTTTGGTATTATGAAAATCAATAACAATCGAGTATTTTCCATTTATTAGATTTGAATTTTTGTGGTTTCATGAAAAACAATACAAAATTGTGTTTTTTCCATGTATTAGACTTCAATTTTTGTGGTCTTGTGAAAATATCAAAAGATTATTTTTTGCATGTATTACACCTCAATTCGATTTTTTGGTATTGTGAAAATCAATAACAATGGACTTTCTTGCATGTATTAGATTTTAATTTTTGTGGTTTTGTTAAAAACAATATAAATCGTGTCTTTTCCATGTATTAGACTTCTTATTTTGCGGTTTTGTGAAAATAACAAATTATTATTTTTTTCCATGTATTACACCTCAATTCCATTTTTTTGGTATTGTGAAAATCATTAACAATGGATCTTTTTTTATGTATTAGATTTTAATTTTGGTGGTTTTGTGAAAAAAAATACAAAATTGTGTTTTTTCCATGTATTACACATCTTATTTTGCGATTTTTCTGAAAATAACAAAATATTATTTTTTTCCATGTATTGTACCTGAATTATATTTTTGTTGTATTGTGAAAATCATTAAAACTGGAGTATTTTACAAGTATTAGATTTTATTCTTTGTGGTTTTGTGAAGAACAATACAAATTTTATTTTTTCCACGTATTACACTTCAATTTTTGTGGTTTTGTGAAAATATCAAATGATTGTTTTTTTCCATGTATTACACCTCAATTTGATTTTCTGGTATTGTGAAAATCAATAACAATGGAATATTTTCCATTTATTAGATTTGAATTTTTGTGGTTTTGTGAAAAACAATACAAAATTGTGTTTTTTCCATGTATTAGACATGAATTTTTGTGGTTTTGTGAAAATATCAAAACATTGTTTTTTCCATGTATTACACCTCAATTCGATTTTTTGGTATAGTGAAAATCAATAACAATGGACTTTCTTTGATGTATTAGATTTTAATTTTGGTGGTTTTGTGAAAAACAATACAAAATTGTGTTTTTTCCATGTATTACACATCTTATTTTGCTATTTTTCTGAAAATAACAAAATATTATTTTTGTCCATGTATTGTACCTGAATTATATTTTTGTTGTATTGTGAAAATCATTAAAAATTGAGTATTTTACAAGTATTAGATTTTATTCTTTGTGGTTTAGTGAAAAACAATACAAATTTTGTTTTTTCGATGTATTAGACTTCAATTTTTGTGGTTTTGCCAAAATATCAAAAGATTGTTTTTTTCCATGTATTACACCTCAATTTGATATTTTGGTATTGTGAAAATCAATAACAATGGAGTATTTTCCATTTATTAGATTTGAATTTTTGTGGTTTTGTGAAAAACAATACAAAATTGTGTTTTTTCCATGTATTAGACTTCAATTTTTGTGGTTTTGGGAAAATATCAAAAGATTATTTTTTGCATGTATTACACCTCAATTCGATTTTTTGGTATTATGAAAATCATTAACAATGGAGTATTTTAATTGTATTACATTTTAATTTTTGTTGTTTTGTGAAAAATAATACAATTTTTGTTTTTTCCGTGTATTAGACTTCAATTTTTGAGGTTTATGAAAATATCAAAATATTATTTCTTTCCATGTATTACACCTCAAATCCATTTTTTTGGTATTGTGAAAATCAATAACAATGGATTTGTTTTCTATGTATTAGATTTTAATTTTTGAGGTATAATACATAGAAGAAATAATGTTTTGTTATTTTCACAAATCGCAAAATAAGATATCTAATACATGGAAAAAACACAATTATGTATTGTTTTTCACGAACCCACCAAATACATAGATAAAAATCCATTGTCAATGATTTTCACAATACCAAAAAAATGGAATTGAGGTGTAATACATGGAAAAAAATAATATTTTGTTATTTTAACAAAACCGCAAAATAAGAAGTCCAATACAAGGAAAAGACACGATTTTATATTGTTTTTCACAAAACCACAAAAATTAAAATCTAATACATGGAAGAATGTCCATTGTTATTGATTTTCACAATACCAAAAAGTCGAATTGAGGTGTAATACATGGAAAAAAACAATATTTTGATACTTTCATAAAACCTCAAAAATTGAAGTCTATTTATTACATGGAAAATACAAAATTTGTATTATTTTTCAAAAAACAACAAAAATTAAAATGTAATACATGTAAAATACTCCATTGTTAATGATTTTCATAACACCAAACAATTGGAATTGACATATAACACATAAAAAGAAATAATGTTTTCTTATTTTAGCAAAATCGCAAAATAAGATATCTAATACATGGAAAAAACACAATTTTGTATTGTTTTCCACGAAACCATCAAAATTAAAATCTAATACATAGAAAAAAAATCCATTGTTAATGATTTTCACAATACCAACAAAATGGACTTGAGGTGTAATACATGGAAAAAAATAATATTTTGTTATTTTAACAAAACCGCAAAATAAGAAGTCTAATACAAGGAAAAGACACGATTTTATATTGTTTTTCACAAAACCACAAAAATTAAAATCTAATACATTGAAGAAAGTCCATTGTTATTGATTTTCACAATACCAAAAAATCGAATTGAGGTGTAATACATGGAAAGAAATAATCTTTCGATATTTTCATAAAACCACAAAAATTGAAGTCTAATACGTAGAAAAAACACAATTTTGTAATGTTTTTCAGAAAACCACAAAAATTAAAATCTAATATGTGGAAAATACTCCATTGTTATTGATTTTCACAATACCAAAAAGTCGAATTGAGGTGTAATACATGGAAAAAAACAATATTTTGATACTTTCATAAAACCTCAAAAATTGAAGTCTATTAAATGGAAAAAGAAAAAATTTGTATTATTTTTCAAAAAACAACAAAAATTAAAATGTAATACATGTAAAATACTCCATTGTTAATGATTTTCATAATACCAAACAATTGGAATTGAGGTATAATACATAGAAAGAAATAATGTTTTGTTATTTTCACAAAATCGCAAAATAAGATATCTAATACATGGAAAGAACACAATTATGTATTGTTTTTCACGAACCCACCAAAATTAAAATCTAATACATAGAAAAAAATCCATTGTTAATGATTTTCACAATACCAAAAAAATGGAATTGAGGTGTAATACATGGAAAAAAATAATATTTTGTTATTTTAACAAAAACACAAAATAAGAAGTCCAATACAAGGAAAAGACACAATTTTAAATTGTTTTTCACAAAACCACAAACATTAAAATCTTATACATGGAAGAAACTCCATTGTTATTGATTTTCACAATACCAAAAAATCGAGTTGAGGTGTAATACATGGAAAAAACAATCTTTTGATATTTTCACAAAATCACAAAAATTGAAGTCTAATACATGGAAAAAACACAATTTTTTATTGTTTTTCACAAAACCACAAAAATTCAAATCTAAGAAATGGAAAATACTCCATTGTTATTGATTTTCACAATACCAAAAAATCAAATTGAGGTGTATTACATGGAAGAAAACAATCTTTTGATATTTTCATAAACCTCAAAAATTGATGTCTAATACACGGAAAAAACAAAATTTGTATTATTTTTCACAAAACCACAAATATTAAAATGTAATACATGTAAAATACTCTGTTGTTAATGATTTTCATAATACCAAACAATTGGAATTGACGTATAATACATAAAAAGAAATAATGTTTTGTTATTTTCGCAAAATCGCAAAATAAGATATCTAATACATGGAAAAAACAAAATTTTGTATTGTTTTTCACGAAACCACCAAAATTAAAATCTAATACATAGAAAAAAAATCCATTGTTAATGATTGTCACAGTACCAAAAAAATGGAATTGAGGTGTAATACATGGAAAAAAATAATATTTTGTTATTTTCATAAAACCGTAAAATAAGAAGTCTAATACAAGGAAAACACACAATTTTAAATTGATTTTCACAAAACCACAAAAATTAAAATCTAATACATGGAAGAAACTCCATTGTTATTGATTTTGAGAATACCAAAAAATCAAATTGAGGTGTAATACATGGAAAAAAACAATCTTTTGATATTTTTATAAATCTCAAAAATTGAAGTCTAATACACGGAAAAAACTAAATTTGTATTATTTTTCAAAAAACCACAAAAATTAAAATGTAATACATGTAAATCACTCCATTGTTAATTATTTCCATAATACCAAACAATTGGATTTGAGGTATAATACAATGAAAGAAATAATATTTTGTTATTTTCAAAAAACCGAAATATAAGAAGTCTAATACATGGAAAATACACAATTTTATATTGGTTTTCACAAAACCACAAAAATTAAAATCTAATTTATGAAAAAAACTCCATTGTTATTGATTTTCACAATACCAAAAAATCGAATTGAGGTGTAATACATGGAAAAAAACAATATTTTGATATTTTATAAAACCTTAAAAATTGAAGTCTATTACATGGAAAAAACAAAATTTGTATTATTTTTCCAAAAAACAACAAAAATTAAAATGTAATACATGTAAAATACTCCATTGTTAATGATTTTAAGAATACCAAACAATTGGAATTGAGGTATAATACATAGAAAGAAATAATGTTTTGTTATTTTCACAAAATCGCAAAATAAGATATCTAATACATGGAAAAAACACAATTATGTATTGTTTTTCACGAAACCACCAAAATTAAAATCTAATACATAGAAAAAAATCCATTGTTAATGATTTTCACAATACCAAAAATATGGAATTGAGGTGTAATACATGGAAAAAAATAATATTTTGTTATTTTAACAAAACCGCAAAATAAGAAGTCTAATACAAGAAAAAGACACGATTTTATATTGTTTTTCACAAAACCACAAAAATTAAAAGCTAATACATGGAAGGAAGTCCATTGTTATTGATTTTCACAATACCAAAAAATCGCATTGAGGTGTAATACATGGAAAAAAAATAATCTTTCGATATTTTCACAAAACCACAAAAATTGATGTCTAATACGTGGAAAAAACACAATTTTGTATTGTTTTTCACAAAACCACAAAAATTAAAATCTAATATATGGAAAATACTCCATTGTTATTGATTTTCACAATACCAAAAAGTCGAATTGAGGTGTAATACATGGAAAAAAACAATATTTTGATATTTTATAAAACCTCAAAAATTGAAGTCTATTACATGGAAAAAACAAAATTTGTATTATTTTTCAAAAAACAACAAAAATTAAAATGTAATACATGTAAAATACTCCATTGTTAATGATTTTCACAATACCAAACAATTGGAAATGACGTATAATACATAAAAAGAAATAATGTTTTGTTATTTTCGCAAAATTGCAAAATAAGATATCTAATACATGGAAAACACATAATTTTTTATTGTTTTTCACGAAACCACCAAAATTAAAATTTAATACATAGAAAAGAATCCATTTTTGATGATTTTCACAATACAAACAAAATGGACTTGAGGTGTAATACATGGAAAAAAATAATATTTTGTTATTTTCACAAAACCGCAAAATAAGAAGTCTAATAAATGGGAAAGACACAATTTTAAATTCTTTTTCACAAAACCACAAAAATTAAAATCTAATACATGGAAGAAACTCCATTGTCATTGATTTTCACAATACCAAAAAAACGAGTTGAGGTGTAATACATGGAAAAAACAATCTTTTGATATTTTCACAAAACCACAAAAATTGAAGTCTAATACGTGGAAAAAACACAATTTTGTATTGTTTTTCACAAAACCACAAAAATTAAAATCTAATAAATGGAAAACACTCCATTGTTATTGATTTTCACAATACCAAAAAATCAAATTGAGGTGTAATACATGGAAAAAAACAATCTTTTGATATTTTTATAAACCTAAAAAATTGAAGTCTATTACATGGAAAAAACAAAATTTGTATTATTTTTCAAAAAACAACAAAAATTAAAATGTAATACATGTAAAATACTCCATTGTTAATGATTTTCATAATACCAAACAATTGGAATTGACGTATAATACATAAAAAGAAATAATGTTTTGTTATTTTCGCAAAATCGCAAAATAAGATATCTAATACATGGAAAAAACACAATTTTGTATTGTTTTTCACGAAACCACCAAAATTAAAATCTAATACATAGAAAAAAACTCCATTGTTAATGATTTTCACAATACCAACAAAATGGACTTGAGGTGTAATACATGGAAAAAAATAATATTTTGTTATTTTCACAAAACCGCAAAATAAGAAGTCTAATAAATGGGAAAGACACAATTTTAAATTCTTTTTCACAAAACCACAAAAATTAAAATCTAATACATGGAAGAAACTCCATTGTTATTGATTTTCACAATACCAAAAAAACGAGTTGAGGTGTAATACATGGAAAAAACAATCTTTTGATATTTTCACAAAACCACAAAAATTGAAGTCTAATACATGGAAAAAACACAATTTTGTATTGTTTTTCACAAAACCACAAAAATTAAAATCTAATAAATGGAAAACACTCCATTGTTATTGATTTTCACAATACCAAAAAATCAAATTGAGGTGTAATACATGGAAAAAAACAATCTTTTGATATTTTAATAAACCTAAAAAATTGAAGTCTATTACATGGAAAAAACAAAATTTGTATTATTTTTCAAAAAACAACAAAAATTAAAATGTAATACATGTAAAATACTCCATTGTTAATGATTTTCATAATACCAAACAATTGGAATTGACGTATAATACATAAAAAGAAATAATGTTTTGTTATTTTCGCAAAATCGCAAAATAAGATATCTAATACATGGAAAAAACACAATTTTGTATTGTTTTTCACGAAACCACCAAAATTAAAATCTAATACATAGAAAAAAACTCAATTGTTAATGATTTTCACAATACCAACAAAATGGACTTGAGGTGTAATACATGGAAAAAAATAATATTTTGTTATTTTCACAAAACCGCAAAATAAGAAGTCTATTACATTGAAAAGACACAATTTTAAATTGTTTTTCACAAAACCACAAAAATTAAAATCTAATACATGGAAGAAACTCCATTGTTATTAATTTTCACAACACCAAAAAAACGAGTTGAGGTGTAATACATGGAAAAAACAATCTTTTGATATTTTCACAAAACCACAAAAATTGAAGTCTAATACATGGAAAAAACACAATTTTGTATTGTTTTTCACAAAACCACAAAAATTAAAATCTAATAAATGGAGAACACTCCATTGTTATTGATTTTCACAATACCAAAAAATCAAATTGAGGTGTAATACATGGAAAAAAACAATCTTTTGATATTTTTATAAACCTAAAAAATTGAAGTCTATTACATGGAAAAAACAAAATTTGTATTATTTTTCAAAAAAGAACAAAAATTAAAATGTAATACATGTAAAATACTCCATTGTTAATGATTTTCATAATACCAAACAATTGGAATTGAGGTGTAATACATAGAAAGAAATAATGTTTTGTTATTTTCACAAAATCGCAAAATAAGATATCTAATACATGGAAAACACACAATTATGTATTGTTTTTCACGAAACCACCAAAATTAAAATCTAATACATAAAAAAAAAATCCATTGTTAATGATTTTCACAATACCGAAAAAATGGAATTGAGGAGTAATACATGGAAAAAAATAATATTTTGTTATTTTCACAAAACCGCAAAATAAAAAGTCCAGTACAAGGAAAAGACACGATTTTATATTGTTTTTCACAAAACCACAAAAATTAAAATCTAATACATGGAAGAAAGTCCATTGTTATTGATTTTCACAATACCAAAAAATCGAATTGAGGTGTAATACATGGAAAAAAATAATCCTTTGATATTTTCACAAAACCACAAAAATTGAAGTCTAATACGTGGAAAAAACACAATTTTGTATTGTTTTTCACAAAATCACAAAAATTAAAATCCAATATATGGAAAATACTCCATTGTTATTGATTTTCACAATACCAAAAAGTCGAATTGAGGTGTAATACATGGAAAAAAACAATATTTTGTTATTTTTAAAATCTAATACATAGAAACAAAAATTGTTAATGATTTTCACAATACCAAAAAAATGGAATTGAGGTGTAGTAGATGGAAAAAAATAATATTTTGTTATTTTTACAAAACCGCAAAATAAGATGTCTAATACATGGAAAAGACACAATTTTATATTGTTTTTCACAAAACCACAGAAATTAAAATCTAATATATGGAAAACAAAACTCCATTGTTATTGATTTTCACAATACCAAAAGATCGAACTGACGTGTAATACATGGAAAAGACAATCTTTTGATTTTTTCACAAAACCACCAAAATTGAAGTCTAATACATGGCAAAAAGACAATTTTGTATGCATCTCGCGAGTTGTTGAAGACCAATGGTGCACGGAATGGCGAAAACTCCAGGGTCTTTCTCTTTTTGTGCGACTCGCGTGTTGATGCTCATTACAGAGGGTAAGTTTATCGTCTCGTTCCCCTTTAATTTCCTCTTATTTGTGCATAGATTCTTGAAGAACTTGGCATATGGGGGGTGCATTCGAATCGCATCGATAATCGGAATGTTTACCTCCACTTTCTTGAACACCTCCAAAATATCTTTATCGAGCTCATCCTTTCGAGAGTTAACCGCTAGTCGAGTTGGGAATGGTGCGCGCTTCTTTTCCTTTTCTTGCGCGATTTCCTTTTCTTCGTTCTTTCCTTGTTCTTTCTCTTGAATTCGCTCTTCCTCTTTCCTGATCTCTTCTTGTGCTTCATCTTGTTTACACGCGCTTGAACTTGTTTCCTCATCTTGCTTTCTTGGAACCATTAACTCTTCTTCTTTGTCGTGTGAGCCAACCTCTCTCCCACTTCTTAGGCGTATCGTGTTGATGGGCTTGTACTCCGGTGGTCCCGAACCTTGAGAAGGCAACCGATTTCCCCCTTGTCCTTTCAATAAATTGACTTCCCCCGCGATTTGCTTGATTTGCATTTCCAAATTTTGCATTTGACGCCCTTGCGCAGCTTGGTTTTGGTTGAGTGAGCTTACATCGTTCTTGACGGTTCCCAACTCAGTTGTGAGGTTTGTGAAATTCCCCGCCATTATTGCCATCATTTTATCAAGCTTTTCGTCAAGAGAAGAGATTTGGGAATTCGATGTGGAGGGTTGAGGAGGTTGTTGATGAGGGTGAGCTTGAGGTTGTTGTGGCGCTTGTGCATTTGGATGAACATACACATTCGGTTTTTGGTAATTGGATTGTGGGAATTGAGGTGGCGCATCCTCATTCTTCCAACGAAAATTTGGGTGTTTCTTCCATGACTCATTGTAGGTTTGCGAGAAAGGTTGGCGTTGGTTTGAGTAGCTTCCGATGGCATTGACATCTTCTTGTAACCTATCGCATTCATCGGTCGCATGATTTGTATCCCCACAAAACTCGCACTTTCTTGGTTCGATTTTCGCGCCCACAGCTTTGAGCATTTCACTAAATCTTGTTTCGAAGTTTTGTGTGATTCTTGATTCCATTGCCTTGAGGTCAACCGTACTTGTCATGTTCACTTGACCCATTCTTCCCCCGCGTCCTTGGTTTCCTTCGGCCATGGTTTCGATAAGAGCTCGCACTTCCGATGGGGTCATGTTATTGAACGATCCTCCAGCCGAGCATTGGAGTAATCTCGCATCGAGATCGTTCATCCCTTGTAGAAATTGGTCGATAAGTGAGGTCTCGTCGAGGTTATGGTTGGGGCATGATGCGCATAATCGCACAAAACGCTCGTAGTATTCTTGAAGTGTCTCCCCTCCTCCTTGTTGGATCCCCGTGATTTCCTTGCGGATTTTGGCCGTCAACGTGCTCGGGTAGTATCGTTTTAGAAAACGCGTTCCTACCTCTTGAACTGTTGTAAAAGGACCCCCTTGCAAGTGGGTTAACCAATCCCTTGGTGCTTCCCCAAGTGTGTGGGAGAAGAGGATCAATTTGATATTATCCAAGTTATCGGATTTACCAAACAATGCTGTGCATTTACGATCTAGATTATCTAAATGTGCATAAGGGTTGTCATTTTTATGTCCTTCAAATATGGGTAATACATTTAATATAGATGGACTTAGTTTAAAATTGGGCACAGTTGGTATAACAATATTTCCAGGATTTCGAGGGATTTGATGGTCTAAAAGTTCTCCTAATGTTCTTTCTTGAGCCATTTTATGAATTTGAGATGATGATGGTGTTGAATGAGAATTAGAACTAAAAAGAGTTTGAGAGTTTAGCTTGGATGATAATGAGTGAACGGTTGGAGAGATTGGAGCTCTTTCTTGTGGCCCTTCCACTCGTTGTTGCTCCCGATTTTGTTCTTCTTCTTCTTGAGGCCCTTGGATGGAAGGAGAAGCCTCGTTACGTCCTTTTTGCCTTGAGTAAGTGTCGTCTTGCTTGCTTCGTGCCTTATCCTTCTTGACCTTTCTTAGATGCTTGTTAATGTCCTTCTTTACAGGTGTGTGCACTTCGCCTTGCGATCTCGTCTTTCTCATGCACCTTCAAAATTCAATGAAACAAAAACACTAGACAATTGATTAGAAGTTAGTAATAAACTCAATTAAAGCCGTCTCCCCGGCAACGGCGCCATTTGTAAACCGCGCAAAACCGTCGTTAAATTTCACACAATTTAGCAAAAATATTTATAATTTCCCTAGATTTACTCTTAAGTGTATATGTGGTCTTTTGAGTTTTAGGGGTCGAACACAAGGAGAATGTCCTTGAGATATTACAATTCTTTTCAAAAGTAGGTCTCGTTTTGTTCAAATGATGTAGATTGTTTAAGAAGGGTAATGGTGTATTAGATGGATTTTAATCAAGTTCGTGCACAATTCTTTTGAAAATTCTTTAATAATATTTTCAAATGTCCAAAAGTTGCAAATGATATGTCATTGAAAACTAGAGAATGAGACCTTCACAATATAAGGCAAATCAATATTCACTTTTATTCATATTTTTATGTAAATTTTCGTTTTAGTCCACACTTTTCATAATCAATCAACAGAGTTTTTCATAAAATCATAGAAAATCGAAAATTACTTCGAAAATCACCAAAATTTAACAGAAATTAGGAAAGCAAGTTCAGATTGTGTGGTAAACATCTCAGATCAAAAAGATTAATATTCCAAAAGTTATGGTCAAAACTCAGAACATATGACAGATTTAGACAGAGAATGATAAGTGTTGCTAAAAGAGGGTGTAATTCAAATTTTATCCAAACAACAATTCAATTAAAATTCAGATTGAGAAACTACACTTCAAAATGATTTCCAGAGACTTAGATTTTTTATTTATAGGATTTTTTTACTAATTTCTAAAAATTGTAGAAAAACAGTCAGATTCAAAATCAAGAACAAAAAAATCAAAACTTTGCACAGATTTTATCTTACAAATTTAACATAAAAGCATTGGGCACATATTATATGAAAGTTGTTCTAAAATATCTAAAGAAACACAAAATATTTTTTTTATAATTTTCTTAGATCAGATCTGAAGTCAAACAATTTTTTTACTGAAACTGACAGAAACAAATTACAGAAAAATGTATTTTTGAATTTAGAGGATAAAAGTAGGGATTTTTAAGGCAATTTGATCAAGAATTGTATCATTAATCACAAAATATTCAATTATTCAGATTTGGAACAAGTTTGAATTATTTCCAACCAGAAAAACTCAGCAAATAGATCAAAATTTCAGATCAAACACCAGTCAACCAACTAGTGTTTGATCTCAAATTTTTGAACTAAAAACTTCACTAAATCAAGCAAAAACCTCAACCAAGATTCAAGATGATAAAATGGACTAACATGCAGGAAAATTCAGTTCTAAATGACCTAATTAATTCAACCAAATCGATTAAACCAAAAAAACCAGATTTAACAGCATATTATGAACAGTAACCAAATCAGTCAATTTAATTCAAATTAAAGCAAGATTTCAAACAATTCTATCACAAAAAGCCTATCCCTACAAAATTCTACTCACACATGATAAGATCAACCGAAATTAGGCATGTGTTCATCATATTTTTTTACAAATTGGATCTTGTGATCTAAAATTGGATACAAGAGATTAAATGAAAATTGAATCAAACCGAGACGTAGAAGATCAACCAGAAGCTTCCTTGAGCCGATTTGAACCTCCAATTGATGCTCGATCCAGCCGGAATCGATCAATTGCCTTTTTCACCAAATTCAGCCCGAATTGGTGAATTTTCACTCAAACTCGAAAATTGAAGCTCGAAAAGCTCTGAGATTCAGTAATGGAGTTACTGAAGCTTCAAGAAGATGATTGGAGAGTTGTGTGTGGAAGGAATTTGGAGAATGGAAGAATGGATGTGAGAGATTGGATGGAAGGGTGTGTTTTATAGAGAGACTGGTATGGAGAATGGGGGACAAACCGAGCGATTCTATTGGCTCAGGCAGGTCAAGTGGGGTGTACTGAAGATCTGGACGAAATTTCGTTGAATTTGGTTGAGAAATGAACGATTTTGAATCATCGGATTTTTCATCTGTTTATCGCGCGAAATTGAACTGAGTTCAGTTCAGATGCGATTTGAATCGCAGTACTGAGACTGACAGTGGGTCCCTTCAGAGTAAGTTGTGGTGAAACGGGTCGTAATCGCGTGAAACGAGTCGCTATTCCGTTATTAATCTCTGAGTTTTCAACTGTCTTTTTTGATTTTCTGCGGCGAAACGGGTCGAAACATGCGAAACGGGTCGTCTTCTTATTCAGACTTTGGCGCTGAGTTTTGAATTAGATTTCCGGATTTCATGCGGCGAAACGAGCTGCAGCTCGCTTGAAATGAGTCGCTTTTGTGTGAGCTGGGTACTTACTCATTTTAAGCTCGTTCCGTTGATCTGGTGTGGCGAACCGGTTTGAATTGCGTGAAACGAGTCATAACTGATGAAACGAGTCGTCTTCTTCTTCAGAATTGGCGCTGAATGCCTTTTCTCGATCTTCTGTGGCCTGCGATCGTGTGCTCGTCCTAAAACAATCCTCTGACAGCCTTGTGAGTTGCGAATTTGGGCTTTGGATCGATTTTTCTCTTGGATTTCAGACCCGTTTACCCGTTTCTCACAACCATCGATTCGAGCTCGTGATTCTGTACATTTCGCTGTGATTCATCAACCCAGATATCTTCTCCATCTTCTCACGAATCCACAGAGCTTTGAATGGTTGAAAACCGTTGAGTGAAACTCGAGTTTTGCTGATCTGAGTATCGTCCGTTCGCTGTTCCGCCATTGCTGACCAGAGTGTGCAAATCGACCTCTTGTTCGAAATTCACACAACGAAATCCAAAACGGTGACTCAGGCTTCGTTCGCAACTTCCTCACAATGCTTCGCAACCATTACGACTTCCCAATTCGCCTCGAATCCAGAGAATTCCTCCATTAACCAACTCGGTTTCAATTTCGCGAAAATAACCAAAAATTGCTGAACTCGCGAATCAAACTATGATTTGGAGTTGTTTTTCCATCGAATTGAGGCTTCTTAATTCATCGTGAGCCTTCACTAAAGCTTTACGACACAAAAAGAATCATCTTTGCTTGAGAAAAACGGAGAAGACCGATCGAATTCATCACACTGCCGAAATTTCGACCGTTGGATCATCCAGTTTGAAAAGTTCATTGAGGATTTCGTCGAACAGTTGATTTAACTTCAGATTTCTCACGCGATTCTGCACCATTTGATGAGTTCTTCATACGGATAGAAAGGGCAGGAAGAGAGGAAGAGAATAGAGTTGGTTTTGGCTCGAATGGTGGACTGTAGAAGGCAAGGTTGCTCGAAGAAGCTTTCTCAGGACAGAAACATGGCTGGTTTGCTTTTGGCTGGCGGATTCCGGCGATCGCCGGCGTTCTCAGGGCTAGAGAATAATACCAAACGATTCGTCTTGTCGTGCTGAATCCAAGGATATGCAGTTTGATCGATTTTGAGCTTGTTTGAAAATCGGTTATTTGGGTGAATTTGTGTAGGGTTTTGGTAGACTTGGTCGGCCATCTTTGGCCCATGATTTGCGTTTTGGTCCAGTTCTTCATTTTATGGCCTTTTTGCCTGTAAAATCACACAAAAATGCATTAAGAGGTTTCAAATTATATTTTGTGAATTATGACTGTTTTTCATACATTTTTTTTGTGAATTATGATTGAATTTGAGATGATAAAAACCCTAAAAATGTGTATAAAAATACACATTACAAATTCCACCACACTTAAACCAAGCTTGCCCTCAAGCGTAAATAAAATCAAGTTTTAGGGTTTTTAGAATCAGTTAAAGCGTTTGAAAAGAGATTTAGTTATTGCCATGAATGTTACATATAATATTAGATTATTATAATAATACACGAAGGTCGAAGAATATCCATTAATAATTTCAAATTCAAGTTTATTTAAAATTCCCCAATCCTTCAAATACGAACCTTTTTCCAAAAAATAATGCCCTAATTTTGTTTTCGATACTTTCTCCCCCTAAATTTAAAATGGTGAATTTATAAAATTTGCCCCAAAAGTTTCAACTAACTCAACTTTCTCTTTTATAAACACGTAAAGGTTGGTATGCTATCCACTCAAGTTATCAAAAGACAAGCTGTGCTTTGCACGTAAAAATCCTTCATTTTCTATTGCGGATATGTAAAATTTTTTCTTTTTCAAGGGTTTTAAAATAATTTTTCACATTTTTGAATTCTTTTTTTTTGTGAAGGGATAACAGGTTACGATTCGGTCACTTGCTTTTAGTGTGAAAATTAGAGATGGGCATACGAGTCATTAGCTATGTCATGAAAGATAGGTTGAGTTAGAAAAATTTTGCGAAACTAGTGGTATTAAAAGTAAGGTTTGATTTCTCAAAAGTTTTAATCACAGCATTACTTTAAAGAAAACGATTTATAATTTCATTAAAGGGGCAAGTGAAATATTTGTGAATTTTCGAAACGTTTAATGGATTTTAAATGGATATTATAGATGAGATGAGGTGGAAAATATGGCATTCATGATGATAATTAATCTCTTTTTGAATTTTCAAATCTTTTCATCATTTTCCAAAACCCTAAGTGTTTTCAAAATTTTGCTTGAAGGGGCTTAGTTTTAAAATTTGTTTTTTTTATTTATTTTCATTTAAAATCTCTTTCTTTTAAAACACACAACATTTTATTCACAAAAATGAAAAAAAATAAGTAAAAATTTAAATTTTTATGGTATTTATGAGTTTTGTTGTTGTTTTTGAAATTTTGAATTTTTTATATGAATTTTCACATTTTTACAAGAAAACAAAACTTGGTTTTACATAAAACCACCCCACCACACTTAAACCTTTGTTTGTCCTCAAACAAAAAGTATAAAAATGAGAAAATTTGTGGAGATTGGAAAAATTGTTGGGGTTTTATGCAAAACCTCCCCCACCACACTTAAACTTTTGCGTAGCAAATGTTTAAGTGTGAAAGAGAGTTTTGTAAAAAGAAGAAAAATAAAATAAAGAAAGGAAAAATACGACCTGACACGACGAGTTGCCTCTCGCCAAGCGCCCTTGTTTTACGTCTTGAGCTCGACGCATTTGTGCTTCATTCTTTCCTTCCCTCGCTTTGTGGCACCGCTTCTAAATCATGCTCATCGAACCACCTTGTATCATGATTCTCGTAAAAAGCCTTCAAGCGATGACCATTGACCTTGAATTTGATGTCGTCTCCCCTAGAAATTTCAAATACTCCAAACGGCAAAATATGGGTAATTATGTAAGGACCTGTCCATCGGCTCTTCAACTTCCCGGGATGTAATCTCAACCGAGAGTTGAATAACAAGACCTTATCGCCAATTTTAAATTCCTTTTTGCGAATAAGTTTGTCGTGAGCGATGGTTAGTTTTTCTTTGTAAATTCGAGAATTATCATAAGCCTCAATGCGAAGCTCTTCTAATTCTTGAATTTGCAGTTTTCGCAACCCCGCATCTTTTGGGTAATCTTGATTTACCTTTTTGATTGCCCAAAATGCTTTGTGCTCAATTTCCACCGGTAGGTGACAACTCTTTCCATAAACGAGTTTAAAAGGAGTCATCCCTATCGGTGTTTTGTATGCGGTGCGGTAGGCCCATAAAGCATCCCCAAGCCTTTGACTCCAATCCTTGCGAGAGGGATTAACCACTTTCTCAAGGATTGATTTTATTTCCCTATTGGATATTTCGGCTTGCCCATTAGTTTGGGGATGATAAGCGGTTGACATGCGGTGTTGTACATGATAATTTTTCAAAAGGAATTCGAGGTACTTATTATTGAAATGCGAACCCCTATCGCTAATGATAGCTTTAGGCACCCCAAAACGCTGAAAAATATTCTTTTTAAGGAATTCAATCACCGTTTTGGAGTTGGCATCCCCTGTTGGTATGGCCTCAACCCATTTTGAAACATAATCAACACACACAAGAATATATAAATACCCATTTGATTGAGGAAAGGGGCCCATGAAATCTATCCCCCAAACATCGAAAAACTCAAAAAACAATAAAGCTTTAAGAGGCATTTCGTTTTTGCGGGTTAGATTGCCCGTTTTTTGGCAATTTTCACAACTCTTTACAAAGGAATGAGCATCTTTATAAAGAGTTGGCCAATATAATCCACTTTGGAGTACTTTATGACTTGTGCGTTGCCCTCCAAAGTGTCCCCCACATTCTAAAGTGTGACAAAAAGAGAGTACCGAATTTATCTCGTGGTCGGGCACGCATTTTCGTACCATTTGATCGGAGCAAATCTTGTAGAGGTAAGGGTCTTCCCAGAGGTAATAGCGCGAGTCGTTTTTTATTTTGTCCTTTTGAGCTCGAGGGAGAGTGTTTGGCAATTCGCGAGTTTCGAGGTAGTTGACGATGTCGGCGTACCAAGGCGCCATGCCATGGATAGCATAGAGTTGCTCGTCAGGAAAAAGTTCGTTGATCGGAATGATATCGCCTTCGTTTGTTGGGAGTCGGCTAAGATGATCGGCCACCAAGTTTTCGGCTCCCTTTTTATCCCGAATCTCCACGTTAAACTCTTGAAGGAGAAGGATCCATCGGAGGAGGCGCGGCTTGCATTCCTTCTTCTTCATTAAGTGCTTGAGCGCGGCATGATCTGAAAATACAATAACTTTTGTCCCGACCAAGTATGATCGGAACTTTTCCAATGCAAAGACAATGGCCAATAGTTCTTTTTCCGTTGTTGTGTAATTCCGTTGGGCGTCGTCTAGGGTCCTAGAGGCATAGTAAATTACGTGGGGTACCTTCCCGATGCGTTGCCCCAAAACCGCCCCGACACTTAAATCGCTTGCGTCGCACATGATCTCAAAGGGGAGATTCCAATCCGGTGGTTGAATAATGGGCGCTTCGCACAGTTTCCCCTTTAATTCGTCGAATGCCGCCTTGCACGCATCGTTGAACTCGAATTTGATCTCTTTTTGGAGAAGCCTGCACATTGGTTGCGCGATTTTTGAGAAGTCTTGAATGAAACGCCGATAGAAGCCGGCGTGTCCAAGGAATGAGCGGACATCTTTCACATTGCGAGGGTATGGAAGTGTCTTGATAACGTCGATCTTCGCTTTGTCGACTTCCAACCCCTTTTCTGAAATTAAATGACCTAATACAATTCCTTGGCTCACCATAAAGTGGCACTTCTCAAAATTTAAGACAAGGTTAGCTTCAACGCACTTTTCCATTATTAGGCTCAAGTTATGGAGGCACTCATCGAACGAGTTGCCATAAATGGAAAAGTCGTCCATGAATACTTCAATAAATTTAGAAATATACTCAGAAAAGATCGAAATCATACACCTTTGAAAAGTTCCAGGCGCATTGCATAGTCCAAACGGCATTCTTCGATATGCGAAAGTTCCAAAGGGGCAAGTGAATGTCGTCTTCCTCTGATCTTCTGGATCGATGGCGATTTGAAAATAGCCCGAGTACCCATCCAAAAAGCAATAGTAAGGCCGCCCCGCTAATCTTTCGAGCATTTGATCGATGAAGGGGAGAGGAAAGTGATCCTTTTTTGTCGCCGCATTGAGTTTGCGATAGTCGATGCAAACTCTCCATCCGTTTTGTACTCGTGTTGGCACTTTCTCTCCTTCGGCATTTTCCACAATCGTGATTCCCGTCTTCTTGGGAACTACATGGATTGGAGATACCCATTCCGAATCGGCCACCGCGTAAATAATCCCCGCATCAAGAAGCTTGAGAAGCTCCTTTTTCACCACCTCCATCATTACGGGATTTAACCTTCTTTGTGCTTCTCTTGACGGTTTCGATCCCTCCTCCAACACAATTTTGTGCATACATGTCGAGGGGCTTATACCTGGCATATCGGCCAAGGTCCATCCGATCGCCTTCTTGTGTTTTCCAAGAGTTTCCACCAATCGGGTTTCTTGGTCAAGAGTTAGGTTCGATGCGATGATGACGGGTAATGTGTTGTTTGGCCCGAGGTACGCGTATTTAAGGTGATCGGGAAGAGGTTTGAGTTCGAGAGTAGGAGCTTCTTCGATTGATGGTTTAATGCGTTCTTGCGATATTTGGAGTTTGTCGTGAGGGGAACCCGAAATGAACTTAATTTCTTCATTATGTTCTTGCTCTATTTCTTGCTTCTCATTCGTTTGTTCGATCTCCCCCCAAACATCCTCAAAAATCGCATCGTATCCCTTCGAGTACTCTTCTTCCAAGTGTTCTTCAACCATTTCATCGATCTCGTCAATAATGGTTAAGCTCGATACATTGTAGTCGTTCGGGTACTTGATGGTGTCAAATATGTTGAAGGTGATTTTCTCGTTGTCGAATTCCATGGACATCGTTCCTGAGTGGCAGTCTATGCATGTTCGCGCGGTTCTGAAAAAGGGTCTCCCTAAAAGGATGGCGGACGAATCGGTGTTGTCGCCCATTTCAAGAATGTAGAAGTCGGCTGGGAAAACCAACCCATTCACCTTGACGAGTACATCTTCCGCGACACCTAGGACGGCGGCCGTCGAACGGTCGGCGAGTTGCACCATCACCCTTGTATCCTTTAGGTCGCCCAAACCCAAGGTCTCGTAAACGGACCTAGGCATTACGTTTATGGAGGCTCCTAAGTCGAGCATGCATCTCGCGAGTTGTTGAAGACCAATGGTGCACGGAATGGCGAAAACTCCAGGGTCTTTCTCTTTTTGTGCGACTCGCGTGTTGATGCTCATTACAGAGGGTAAGTTTATCGTCTCGTTCCCCTTTAATTTCCTCTTATTTGTGCATAGATTCTTGAAGAACTTGGCATATGGGGGGTGCATTCGAATCGCATCGATAATCGGAATGTTTACCTCCACTTTCTTGAACACCTCCAAAATATCTTTATCGAGCTCATCCTTTCGAGAGTTAACCGCTAGTCGAGTTGGGAATGGTGCGCGCTTCTTTTCCTTTTCTTGCGCGATTTCCTTTTCTTCGTTCTTTCCTTGTTCTTTCTCTTGAATTCGCTCTTCCTCTTTCCTGATCTCTTCTTGTGCTTCATCTTGTTTACACGCGCTTGAACTTGTTTCCTCATCTTGCTTTCTTGGAACCATTAACTCTTCTTCTTTGTCGTGTGAGCCAACCTCTCTCCCACTTCTTAGGCGTATCGTGTTGATGGGCTTGTACTCCGGTGGTCCCGAACCTTGAGAAGGCAACCGATTTCCCCCTTGTCCTTTCAATAAATTGACTTCCCCCGCGATTTGCTTGATTTGCATTTCCAAATTTTGCATTTGACGCCCTTGCGCAGCTTGGTTTTGGTTGAGTGAGCTTACATCGTTCTTGACGGTTCCCAACTCAGTTGTGAGGTTTGTGAAATTCCCCGCCATTATTGCCATCATTTTATCAAGCTTTTCGTCAAGAGAAGAGATTTGGGAATTCGATGTGGAGGGTTGAGGAGGTTGTTGATGAGGGTGAGCTTGAGGTTGTTGTGGCGCTTGTGCATTTGGATGAACATACACATTCGGTTTTTGGTAATTGGATTGTGGGAATTGAGGTGGCGCATCCTCATTCTTCCAACGAAAATTTGGGTGTTTCTTCCATGACTCATTGTAGGTTTGCGAGAAAGGTTGGCGTTGGTTTGAGTAGCTTCCGATGGCATTGACATCTTCTTGTAACCTATCGCATTCATCGGTCGCATGATTTGTATCCCCACAAAACTCGCACTTTCTTGGTTCGATTTTCGCGCCCACAGCTTTGAGCATTTCACTAAATCTTGTTTCGAAGTTTTGTGTGATTCTTGATTCCATTGCCTTGAGGTCAACCGTACTTGTCATGTTCACTTGACCCATTCTTCCCCCGCGTCCTTGGTTTCCTTCGGCCATGGTTTCGATAAGAGCTCGCACTTCCGATGGGGTCATGTTATTGAACGATCCTCCAGCCGAGCATTGGAGTAATCTCGCATCGAGATCGTTCATCCCTTGTAGAAATTGGTCGATAAGTGAGGTCTCGTCGAGGTTATGGTTGGGGCATGATGCGCATAATCGCACAAAACGCTCGTAGTATTCTTGAAGTGTCTCCCCTCCTCCTTGTTGGATCCCCGTGATTTCCTTGCGGATTTTGGCCGTCAACGTGCTCGGGTAGTATCGTTTTAGAAAACGCGTTCCTACCTCTTGAAACGTTGTAAAAGGACCCCCTTGCAAGTGGGTTAACCAATCCCTTGGTGCTTCCCCAAGTGTGTGGGAGAAGAGGATCAATTTGATATTATCCAAGTTATCGGATTTACCAAACAATGCTGTGCATTTACGATCTAGATTATCTTAATGTGCATAAGGGTTGTCATTTTTATGTCCTTCAAATATGGGTAATACATTTAATATAGATGGACTTAGTTTAAAATTGGGCACAGTTGGTATAACAATATTTCCAGGATTTCGAGGGATTTGATGGTCTAAAAGTTCTCCTAATGTTCTTTCTTGAGCCATTTTATGAATTTGAGATGATGATGGTGTTGAATGAGAATTAGAACTAAAAAGAGTTTGAGAGTTTAGCTTGGATGATAATGAGTGAACGGTTGGAGAGATTGGAGCTCTTTCTTGTGGCCCTTCCACTCGTTGTTGCTCCCGATTTTGTTCTTCTTCTTCTTGAGGCCCTTGGATGGAAGGAGAAGCCTCGTTACGTCCTTTTTGCCTTGAGTAAGTGTCGTCTTGCTTGCTTCGTGCCTTATCCTTCTTGACCTTTCTTAGATGCTTGTTAATGTCCTTCTTTACAGGTGTGTGCACTTCGCCTTGCGATCTCGTCTTTCTCATGCACCTTCAAAATTCAATGAAACAAAAACACTAGACAATTGATTAGAAGTTAGTAATAAACTCAATTAAAGCCGTCTCCCCGGCAACGGCGCCATTTGTAAACCGCGCAAAACCGTCGTTAAATTTCACACAATTTAGCAAAAATATTTATAATTTCCCTAGATTTACTCTTAAGTGTATATGTGGTCTTTTGAGTTTTAGGGGTCGAACACAAGGAGAATGTCCTTGAGATATTACAATTCTTTTCAAAAGTAGGTCTCGTTTTGTTCAAATGATGTAGATTGTTTAAGAAGGGTAATGGTGTATTAGATGGATTTTAATCAAGTTCGTGCACAATTCTTTTGAAAATTCTTTAATAATATTTTCAAATGTCCAAAAGTTGCAAATGATATGTCATTGAAAACTAGAGAATGAGACCTTCACAATATAAGGCAAATCAGTATTCACTTTTATTCATATTTTTATGTAAATTTTCGTTTTAGTCCACACTTTTCATAATCAATCAACAGAGTTTTTCATAAAATCATAGAAAATCGAAAATTACTTCGAAAATCACCAACATTTAACAGAAATTAGGAAAGCAAGTTCAGATTGTGTGGTAAAAATCTCAGATCAAAAAGATTAATATTCCAAAAGTTATGGTCAAAACTCAGAACATATGACAGATTTAGACAGAGAATGATAAGTGTTGCTAAAAGAGGGTGTAATTCAAATTTTATCCAAACAACAATTCAATTAAAATTCAGATTGAGAAACTACACTTCAAAATGATTTCCAGAGACTTAGATTTTTTATTTATAGGATTTTTTTACTAATTTCTAAAAATTGTAGAAAAACAGTCAGATTCAAAATCAAGAACAAAAAAATCAAAACTTTGCACAGATTTTATCCTACAAATTTAACATAAAAGCATTGGGCACATATTATATGAAAGTTGTTCTAAAATATCTAAAGAAACACAAAATATTTTTTTTATAATTTTCTTAGATCAGATCTGAAGTCAAACAATTTTTTTACTGAAACTGACAGAAACAAATTACAGAAAAATGTATTTTTGAATTTAGAGGATAAAAGTAGGGATTTTTAAGGCAATTTGATCAAGAATTGTATCATTAATCACAAAATATTCAATTATTCAGATTTGGAACAAGTTTGAATTATTTCCAACCAGAAAAACTCAGCAAATAGATCAAAATTTCAGATCAAACACCAGTCAACCAACTAGTGTTTGATCTCAAATTTTTGAACTAAAAACTTCACTAAATCAAGCAAAAACCTCAACCAAGATTCAAGATGATAAAATGGACTAACATGCAGGAAAATTCAGTTCTAAATGACCTAATTAATTCAACCAAATCGATTAAACCAAAAAAACCAGATTTAACAGCATATTATGAACAGTAACCAAATCAGTCAATTTAATTCAAATTAAAGCAAGATTTCAAACAATTCTATCACAAAAAGCCTATCCCTACAAAATTCTACTCACACATGATAAGATCAACCGAAATTAGGCATGTGTTCATCATATTTTTTTACAAATTGGATCTTGTGATCTAAAATTGGATACAAGAGATTAAATGAAAATTGAATCAAACCGAGACGTAGAAGATCAACCAGAAGCTTCCTTGAGCCGATTTGAACCTCCAATTGATGCTCGATCCAGCCGGAATCGATCAATTGCCTTTTTCACCAAATTCAGCCCGAATTGGTGAATTTTCACTCAAACTCGAAAATTGAAGCTCGAAAAGCTCTGAGATTCAGTAATGGAGTTACTGAAGCTTCAAGAAGATGATTGGAGAGTTGTGTGTGGAAGGAATTTGGAGAATGGAAGAATGGATGTGAGAGATTGGATGGAAGGGTGTGTTTTATAGAGAGACTGGTATGGAGAATGGGGGACAAACCGAGCGATTCTATTGGCTCAGGCAGGTCAAGTGGGGTGTACTGAAGATCTGGACGAAATTTCGTTGAATTTGGTTGAGAAATGAACGATTTTGAATCATCGGATTTTTCATCTGTTTATCGCGCGAAATTGAACTGAGTTCAGTTCAGATGCGATTTGAATCGCAGTACTGAGACTGACAGTGGGTCCCTTCAGAGTAAGTTGTGGTGAAACGGGTCGTAATCGCGTGAAACGAGTCGCTATTCCGTTATTAATCTCTGAGTTTTCAACTGTCTTTTTTGATTTTCTGCGGCGAAACGGGTCGAAACATGCGAAACGGGTCATCTTCTTATTCAGACTTTCTGAGTTTTGAATTAGATTTCCGGATTTCATGCGGCGAAACGAGCTGCCGCTCGCTTGAAACGAGTCGCTTTTGTGTGAGCTGGGTACTTACTCATTTTAAGCTCGTTCCGTTGATCTGGTGTGGCGAACCGGTTTGAATTGCGTGAAACGAGTCATAACTGATGAAACGAGTCGTCTTCTTCTTCAGAATTGGCGCTGAATGCCTTTTCTCGATCTTCTGTGGCCTGCGATCGTGTGCTCGTCCTAAAACAATCCTATGACAGCCTTGTGAGTTGCGAATTTGGGCTTTGGATCGATTTTTCTCTTGGATTTCAGACCCGTTTACCCGTTTCTCACAACCATCGATTCGAGCTCGTGATTCTGTACATTTCGCTGTGATTCATCAACCCAGATATCTTCTCCATCTTCTCACGAATCCACAGAGCTTTGAATGGTTGAAAACCGTTGAGTGAAACTCGAGTTTTGCTGATCTGAGTATCGTCCGTTCGCTGTTCCGCCATTGCTGACCAGAGTGTGCAAATCGACCTCTTGTTCGAAATTCACACAACGAAATCCAAAACGGTGACTCAGGCTTCGTTCGCAACTTCCTCACAATGCTTCGCAACCATTACGACTTCCCAATTCGCCTCGAATCCAGAGAATTCCTCCATTAACCAACTCGGTTTCAATTTCGCGAAAATAACCAAAAATTGCTGAACTCGCGAATCAAACTATGATTTGGAGTTGTTTTCCCATCGAATTGAGGCTTCTTAATTCATCGTGAGCCTTCACTAAAGCTTTACGACACAAAAAGAATCATCTTTGCTTGAGAAAAACGGAGAAGACCGATCGAATTCATCACACTGCCGAAATTTCGACCGTTGGATCATCCAGTTTGAAAAGTTCATTGAGGATTTCGTCGAACAGTTGATTTAACTTCAGATTTCTCACGCGATTCTGCACCATTTGATGAGTTCTTCATACGGATAGAAAGGGCAGGAAGAGAGGAAGAGAATAGAGTTGGTTTTGGCTCGAATGGTGGACTGTAGAAGGCAAGGTTGCTCGAAGAAGCTTTCTCAGGTCAGAAACATGGCTGGTTTGCTTTTGGCTGGCGGATTCCGGCGATCGCCGGCGTTCTCAGGGGTAGAGAATAATACCAAACGATTCGTCTTGTCGTGCTGAATCCAAGGATATTCGAGGCGGATTGGGAAGTAATAATGGTTGTGAAGCATCGTGAGGAAGTTGAGAACGAAGCCTGAGTCACCGTTTTGGATTTCGTTGTGTGAATTGCGAACAAGAGGTCGATTTGCACACTCTGGTCAGCAATGGCGGAACAGCGAACTGATGATATTCAAATCAGCAGAACTCGAGTTTTACTCAACGGTTTTCAACAATTCAAAGCCCTGTGGATTCGTGAGAAGATGGAGAAGAGATCTGAGTTGATGAATCACAGCGAAATGTACAGAATCACGAGCTCGAATCGATGGTTGTGAGAAACGAGTAAACGGGTCTGAAATCCAAGAGAAAAATTGATCCAAAGTCCAAATTCGCAACTCACAAGGCTGTCAGAGGATTGTTTTAGGACGAGCACACGATCGCAAGCCACAGAAGATCGAGGAAAAAAATTCAGCGCCAAAACTGAAGAAGAAGACGACTCGTTTCATCTGTTATGACTCGTCTCACGCGTTTCAAACCGATTCGCCACACCAGATCAGCGGCACGAGCTTAAAACGAGTCAGTACCCAGCTCACACAAAAGCGACTCGTTTCAAGCGAGCTGCAGCTCGTTTCGTCGCATGAAATCCGGAAATTTAATTCAAAACTCAGCGCCAAAGGCTGAAGAAGAAGATGACTCGTTTCATCAGTTGTGACTCGTCTCACCGTTTCGCCACAGAAAACCAAAACAAAACAGTTTGAAAACTCAGAGATTAATAACGGAATAGCGACTCGTTTCACGCGATTACGACCCGTTTCACCACAACTTATTCTGAAGGGACCCACTGTCAGTCTCAGTAATGCGATTCAAATCATCTGAACTGAAATTCAGTTCAGTTTTCGCGCGAGTAAACGGATGAAAAATCCGATGATTCAAACTCGTTCAATTCTCAGCCAAATTCAACGAAATTTCGTCCAGATCTTCAGTACACCCCACTTGATCTGCCTGAGCCAATGGAATCGCTCGGTTTGTCCCCCACTCTCCATACCAGTCTCTCTATAAATTAGACCGATTAATCCAATCTCTCAACAATCATTCTTCCATTCTCCAAATTCTTTCAACACACCACTCTCCAATCATCTTCTTTAAGTTTCAGTAACTCCATTACTGAATCTCAGAGCGTTTCGAGCTTCAATTTTCGAGTTTGAGTGAAAATTCACCAATTCGGGCTGATTTTGGTGAAAAAGGCAATTGAGCGGTTCCGGCTGGATCGAGCATCAATTGGAGGTTCAAATCGGCTCAAGGAAGCTTCTGGTTGATCTTCTACGTCTCGGTTTGATTCAATTTTCATTTAATCTCTTGTATCCAATTTTAGATTACAAGATCCAATTTGTATAAAAATATGATGAACACATGCCTAATTTCGGTTGATCTTATCATGTGTGAGTAGAATCTTGTAGGGATAGGCCTTTTGTGATTGAATTGTTTGAAATCTTGCTTTAATTTGAATTAAATTGACTGATTTGGTTACTGTTCATAATGTGCTGTTAAATCTGGTTTTTTTTTTATTTAATCGATTTGGTTGAATTAATTAGGTCATTTAGAACTGAATTTTCCTGCATGTTAAGTCCATTTTATCATCTTGAATCTTGGTTGAGGTTTTTGCTTGATTTAGTGAAGTTTTTAGTTCAAAAATTGAGATCAAACACTAGTTGGTTGACTGGTGTCTGATCTGAAATTTTGATCTATTTGCTGAGTTTTTCTAGTTGGAAATAATTCAAACTTGTTCCAAATCTGAATAATTGAATATTTTGTGATTAATGATACAATTCTTGATCAAATTGCCTTAAAAATCCCTACTTTTATCCTCTAAATTCAAAAATACATTTTTCTGTAATTTGTTTCTGTCAGTTTCAGTAAAAAAATTGTTTGACTTCAGATCTGATCTAAGAAAATTATAAAAAAAAATATTTTGTGTTTCTTCAGATATTTTAGAACAACTTTCATATAATATGTGCCCAATGCTTTTATGTTAAATTTGTAAGATAAAATCTGTGCAAAGTTTTGATTTTTTTAAATCTTCTGTTCTTGATTTTGAATCTGACTGTTTTTCTACAATTTTTAGAAATTAGTAAAAAAATCCTATAAATAAAAAATCTAAGTCTCTGGAAATCATTTTGAAGTGTAGTTTCTTGATCTGAATTTTAATTGCATTGTTGTTTGGATAAAATTTGAATTCCACCCTCTTTTGGCAACACATACCATTCTCTGTCCAATTCTGTCATATACTCTGATTTTTGACCATAACTTTTGGAATATCAATCTTTTTGATCTGAAATTTTTACCACATAACCTGAACTTTCTTTCCTAATTTCTGTAAAATTTCGGTAATTTGTGAAGTAATTTTCGAATTTCTGTGATTTTATGAAAATTCCTGCTGATTGATTATGAAAAGTGTAGATTAAATAAAAATATGAACAAAAGTGATAATTGATTTACTTTGCATTGTGAAGATCTCATTCTCTAGTTTTCTTTGACATATCATTTGCAACTTTTGGACATTTGGAACTATTATTAAAGAATTTTCAAAAGAATTGTGTACGAACTTGATTAAATTCATTCTAATATATCATTAACCTTCTTAAATAATCTACAACATTTGAACAAACAAAACTTACTTTTGAAAAGAATTGTAATATCTCAAGGCCATTCTCCTTGTGTTCGACCCCTAAAACTCAAAAGACCACATATACACTTAAGAGTAAAGCTAGGGAAAATTATAAATATTTTTGCTAAATTGTGTGAAATTTCACGACGGTTTTGCGCGGTTTACAGTATTTGACTTCAATTTTTGTGATTTTGTGAAAATATTAAAAGATTGTTTTTTCCATGTATTACACCTCTACTCGATTTTTTGGTATTGTGAAAATCAATAACAACGGAGTTTCTTCCATGTATTAGATTTTAATTTTTGTGGTTTTGTGAAAAACAATTTAAAATTGTGTCTTTTCCATGTATTAGACTTCTTATTTTGCGGTTTTGTGAAAATAACAGAATATTATTTTTTTCAATGTATTACACCTCAAGTCCATTTTTTTGGTATTGTGAAAATCAACAACAATGGATTTTTTTTTCTATGTATTGGATTTTAATTCTGGTGGTTTCGTGAAAAACAATACAAAATTGTGTTTTTCCATGTCTTAGATATCTTATTTTGCGATTGTGCGAAAATAACAAAACATTATTTCTTTTTATGTATTATACGTCAATTCCAATTGTTTGGTATTATGAAAATCATTAACAATGGAGTATTTTACATGTATTACATTTTAATTTTTGTTGTTTTTTGAAAAATAATACAAATTCTGTTTTTTCCATGTAATAGACTTAAATTTTTGAGGTTTTATGAAAATATGAAAATATTGTTTTTTTCCATGTATTACACCTCAATTCGACTTTTTGGTATTGTGAAAATCAATAACAATGGAGTATTTTCCATATATTAAATTTTAATTTTTGTGGTTTTGTGAAAAACAATACAAAACTGTGTTTTTTCAACGTATTAGACTTCAATTTTTGTGGTTTTGTGAAATATCGAAAGATTATTTTTTTCCATGTATTAGACCACAATTCGATTTTTTGGTATTGTGAAAATCAATAACAATGGACTTTCTTCCATGTATTAGATTTTAATTTTTGTGGTTTTGTGAAAAACAATATAAGATAGTGTCTTTTCCTTGTATTAGACTTCTTATTTTGCGGTTTTGTCAAAATAACAAAATAATATTTTTTTCCATGTATTACACCTCAATTCCATTTTTTTGGTATTGTGAAAATCATTAACAATGGATTTTTTTTCTATGTATTAGATTTTAATTTTGGTGGGTTCGTGAAAAATAATACATAATTGTGTTTTTTCCATGTATTAGATATCTTATTTTGCGATTTTGCGAAAATAACAAAACATTATTTCTTTCTATGTATTATACGTCAATTCCAATTGTTTGGTGTTATGAAAATCATTAACAATGGAGTATTTTACATGTATTACATTTTAATTTTTGTTGTTTTTTGAAAAACAATACAAATTTTCTTTTTTCCATGTAATAGACTTCAATTTTTGAGGTTTTATAAAAATAACAAAATAATGTTTTTCCATGTATTACACCTCAATTCGACTTTTTGGTATTGTGAAAATCAATAACAATGGAGTATTTTCCATATATTAGATTTTAATTTTTGTGGTTTTGTGAAAAACAATACAAAATTGTGTTTTTTCCACGTATTAGACTTCTTATTTTGCGGTTTTGTGAAAATAACAAAATATTATTTTTTTCCATGTATTACACCTCAATTCCAATTTTTTGGTATTGTGACAATCAATAACAATGGATTTTTTTTCTATGTATTAGATTTTAATTTTGGTGGTTTCGTGAAAAACAATACAAAATTGTGTTTTTTCCTTGTATTAGATATCTTATTTTGCGATTTTATGAAAATAACAAAACATTATTTCTTTTTATGTATTATACGTTAATTCCAATTGTTTGGTATTATAAAAATCATTAACAACAGAGTATTTTACATGTATTACATTTTAATTTTTGTGGTTTTGTGAAAAATAATACAAATTTTGTTTTTTCCGTGTATTAGACATCAATTTTTGAGGTTTATGAAAATATCAAAAGATTGTTTTTTTCCATGTAATACACCTCAATTTGATTTTTTGGTATTGTGAAAATCAATAACAATGGAGTATTCTCCATTTATTAGATTTGAATTTTTGTGGTTTTGTGAAAAACAATACAAAATTGTGTTTTTTCCATGTATTAGACTTCAATTTTTGTGGTTTTGTGAAAATATCAAAAGATTGTTTTTTCCATGCATTACACCTCAATTTGATTTTTTGGTATTGTGAAAATTAATAACAATGGAGTGTTTTCCATTTATTAGATTTTAATTTTTGTGGTTTTGTGAAAAACAATACAAAATTGTGTCTTTTCCATGTATTAGACTTCTTATTTTGCGGTTTTGTGAAAATAACAAAATATTATTTTTTTTCCATGTATTACACCTCAAGTCCATTTTTTTGGTATTGTGAAAATCATTAACAATGGAGTTTTTTTCTATGTATTAGATTTTAATTTTGGTGTTTCGTGAAAAACAATACAAAATTGTGTTTTTTTCCGTGTATTAGATATCTTATTTTGCGATTTTGCGAAAATAACAAAACATTATTTCTTTTTATGTATTATACGTCAATTCCAATTGTTTGGTATTATGAAAATCATTAACAATGGAGTATTTTACATGTATTACATTTTAATTTTTGTTGTTTTTTGAAAAATAATACAAATTTTCTCTTTTCCCTGTAATAGCCTTCAAGTTTTGAGGTTTATAAAAATATCAAAAGATTGTTTTTTTCCATGTAATACACCTCAATTTGATTTTTTGGTATTGTGAAAATCAATAACAATGGAGTATTCTCCATTTATTAGATTTGAATTTTTGTGGTTTTGTGAAAAACAATACAAAATTGTGTTTTTTCCATGTATTAGACTTCAATTTTTGTGGTTTTGTGAAAATATCAAAAGATTGTTTTTTCCATGCATTACACCTCAATTTGATTTTTTGGTATTGTGAAAATTAATAACAATGGAGTGTTTTCCATTTATTAGATTTTAATTTTTGTGGTTTTGTGAAAAACAATACAAAATTGTGTTTCTTCCATGTATTAGATTTCAATTTTTGTGGTTTTGTGAAAATAACAAAATATTATTTTTTTCCATGTAGTACACCTCAATTCCATTTTTTTGGTATTGTGACAAACAATAACAATGGATTTTTTTTCTATGTATTAAATTTTAATTTTGGTGGTTTCGTGAAAAACAATACAAAATTGTGTTTTTTCCTTGTATTAGATATCTTATTTTGCGATTTTACGAAAATAACAAAACATTATTTCTTTTTATGTATTATACGTTAATTCCAATTGTTTGGTATTATAAAAATCATAAACAACAGAGTATTTTACATGTATTACATTTTAATTTTTGTGGTTTTGTGAAAAATAATACAAATTTTGTTTTTTCCGTGTATTAGACATCAATTTTTGAGGTTTATGAAAATATCAAAAGATTGTTTTTTTCCATGTAATACACCCCAATTTGATTTTTTTGTATTGTGAAAATCAATAACAATGGAGTATTCTCCATTTATTAGATTTGAATTTTTGTGGTTTTGTGAAAAACATTACAAAATTGTGTTTTTTCCATGTATTAGATTTCAATTTTTGTGGTTTTGTGAAAATATCAAAAGATTGTTTTTTCCATGCATTACACCTCAATTTGATTTTTTGGTATTGTGAAAATTAAAAACAATGGAGTGTTTTCCATTTATTAGATTTTAATTTTTGTGGTTTTGTGAAAAACAGTACAAAATTGTGTCTTTTCCATGTATCAGACTTCTTATTTTGCGGTTTTGTGAAAATAACAAAATATTATTTTTTTTCCATGTATTACACCTCAAGTCCATTTTGTTGGTATTGTGAAAATCATTAACAATGGATTTTTTTTCTATGTACTAGATTTTAATTTTGGTGGTTTCGTGAAAAACAATACAAAATTGTGTTCTTTCGATGTATTAGATATCTTATTTTGCGATTTTGCGAAAATAACATAACATTATTTCTTTTTATTTATTATACGTCAATTCCAATTGTTTGGTGCTATGAAAATCATTAACAATTGAGTATTTTACATGTATTACATTTTAATTTTTGTTGTTTTTTGAAAAATAATACAAATTTTCTTTTTTCCATGTAATAGACTTCAATTTTTGAGGTTTTATAAAAATATCAAAATATTGTTTTTTTCCATGTATTACACCTCAATTCGACTTTTTGGTATTGTGAAAATCAATAACAATGGAGTATTTTCCATATATTAGATTTTAATTTTTGTGGTTTTGTGAAAAACAATACAAAATTGTGTTTTTTCCACGTATTAGACATAAATTTTTTTGGTTTCGTGAAAATATCGAAAGATTATTTTTTTCCATGTATTACACCTCAATTCGATTTTTTGGTATTGTGAAAATCAATAACAATGGACTTTCTTCCATGTATTAGATTTTAATTTTTGTGGTTTTGTGAAAAACAATATAAAATCGTGTCTTTTCCTTGTATTAGACTTCTTATTTTGCGGTTTTGTTAAAATAACAAAATATTATTTTTTTCCATGTATTACACCTCAATTCCATTTTTTTGGTATTGTGAAAATCTCTAACTATGGATTTTTTTCTGTGTATTAGATTTTAATTTTGGTGGTTTCATGAAAAACAATACTTAATTGTGTTTTTTCCATGTATTAGATATCTTATTTTGCGATTTTGTGAAAATAACAAAACATTATTTCTTTCTATGTATTATACCTCAATTCCAATTGTTTGGTATTATGAAAATCATTGACAATGGAGTATTTTACATGTATTACATTTTAATTTTTGTTGTTTTTTGAAAAATAATACAAATTTTGTTTTTTCCATGTATTAGACTTCAATTTTTGACGTTTTATGAAAATATCAAAATGTTATTTTTTTCCATGTATTACACCTCAATTCAATTTTTTGGTATTGTGAAAATCAATAACAATGGAGTTTTTTTCATATATTAGATTTTCATTTTTGTGGTTTTGTGAAAAACAATATAAAATTGTGTCTTTTCCATGTATTAGACTTCTTATTTTGCGGTTTTTTGAAAATAACAAAATATTATTTCTTTTATTGTATTATACCTCAAATCCAATTGTTTGGTATTATGAAAATCATTAACAATGGAGTGATTTACATGTATTAGATTTTAATTTTTGTGGTTTTTCGAAAAATAATACAAATTTAGTTTTTTCCGTATATTAGACTTCAATTTTTGTGGTTTTGTGAAAATATCAAAAGATTGTTTTTTCCATGTATTACACCTCAATTCGATTTTTTGGTATTATGAAAATCAATAACAATGGAGTTTCTTCCATTTATTAGATTTTAATTTTTGTGGTTTTGTGAAAAACAATTTAAAATTGTGTGTTTTCTATGTATTAGACTTCTTATTTTGCGGTTTTGTGAAAATAACAAAATATTATTTTTTTCCATGTATTACACCTCAATTCCATTTTTTTGGTATTGTGACAATCAATAACAATGGATTTTTTTTCTATGTATTAGATTTTAATTTTGGTGGTTTCGTGAAAAACAATGCAAAATTGTGTTTTTTCCATGTATTAGATATCTTATTTTGCGATTTTACGAAAATAACAAAACATTATTTCTTTTATTGTATTATACCTCAAATCCAATTGTTTGGTATTATGAAAATCATTAACAATGGAGTATTTTCCATTTATTAGATTTGAATTTTTGTGGTTTTGTGAAAAACAATACAAAATTGTGTTTTTTCCATGTATTAGACTTCAATTTTTGTGGTTTTGTGAAAATATCAAAAGATTATTTTTACCATGTATTACACCTCAACTCGATTTTTTGGTATTGTGAAAATCAATGACAATGGAGTTTCTTCCATTTATTAGATTATAATTTTTATGGTTTTGTGAAAAACAATTTAAAATTGTGTCTTTTCCATGTATTAGACTTCTTATTTTGCGGTTTTGTAAAAATAACAAAATATTATTTTTTTCCATGTATTACACCTTAAGTCCATTTTTTTGGTATTGTGAAAATCATTAACAATGGATTTTTTTCTATGTATTAGATTTTAATTTTGGTGGTTTCGTGAAAAACAATACATAATTGTGTTTTTTCCATGCATTAGACTTCAATTTTCGGTGTTTCGTGAAAGTATCAAAAGATTGTTTTTTTCAATGTATTACACCTCAATTCGATTTTTTGGTATTGTGAAAATCAATAACAATCGAGTTTTTTCCATATATTAGATTTTAATTTTTGTGGTTTTGTGAAAAACAATATAAAATTGTGTCTTTTCCATGTATTTGACTTCTTATTTTGCGGTTTTTTGAAAATAACAAAATATTATTTCTTTCATTGTATTATACCTCAAATCCAAATGTTTGGTATTATGAAAATCATTAACAATGGAGTGATTTACATGTATTACATTTTAATTTTTGTGGTTTTTTAAAAAATAATACAAATTTAGTTTTTTCCATGTAATAGACTCCAATTTTTGAGGTTTTATGAAAATATCAAAATATTGTTTTTTTCCATGTATTACACCTCAATTCGACTTTTTGGTATTGTGAAAATCAATAACAATGGAGTATTTCCCATATATTAGATTTTAATTTTTGTGGTTTTGTGAAAAACAATACAAAATTGTGTTTTTTCCACGTATTAGACTTCAATTTTTGTGGTTTTGTGAAAATATCGAAAGATTAATTTTTTCCATGTATTACACCTCAATTCGATTTTTTGGTATTGTGGAAATCAATAACAATGGACTTTCTTCCATGTATTAGATTTTAATTTTTGTGGTTTTGTGAAAAACAATATAAAATCGTGTCTTTTCCTTGTATTAGACTTCTTATTTTGCGGTTTTGTTAAAATAACAAAATATTATTTTTTTCCATGTATTACACCTCAATTCCATTTTTTTGGTACTGTGAAAGTCATTAACAATGGATTTTTTTCTATGTATTAGATTTTAATTTTGGTGGTTTCGTGAAAAAGAATACGAAATTGTGTTTTTTCCATGTATTAGATATCTTATTTTGCGATTTTGCGAAAATAACAAAACATTATTTCTTTTTATGTATTGTACGTCAATTCCAATTGGTTGGTATTTTGAAAATCATTAACAATGGAATATTTTACATGTATTACATTTTAATTTTTGTGGTTTTTTGAAAAATAATACAAATTTTGTTTTTTCCATATAATAGACTTCAATTTTTGAGGTTTTATGAAAATATCAAAATATTGTTTTTTTCCATGTATTACACCTCAATTCGACTTTTTGGTATTGTGAAAATCAATAACAATGGAGTATTTTCCATATATTAGATTTTAATTTTGGTGGTTTTGTGAAAAACAATACAAAATTGTGTTTTTTCCACGTATTAGACTTCAATTTTTGTGGTTTTGTGAAAATATCGAAAGATTATTTTTTTCCATGTATTACACCTCAATTCGATTTTTTGGTATTGTGAAAATCAATAACAATGGACTTTCTTCCATGTATTAGATTTTAATTTTTGTGGTTTTGTGAAAAACAATATAAAATCGTGTCTTTTCCTTGTATTAGACGTCCTATTTTGCGGTTTTGTTAAAATAACAAAATATTATTTTTTTCCATGTATTACACCTCAATTCCATTTTTTTGGTATTGTGAAAGTCATTAACAATGGATTTTGTTCTATGTATTAGATTTTAATTTTGGTGGTTTCGTGAAAAACAATACATAATTGTGTTTTTTCCATCTATTAGATATCTTATTTTACGATTTTGGGAAAATAACAAAACATTATTTCTTTCTATGTATTATACCTCAATTCCAATTGTTTGGTATTATGAAAATCATTAACAATGGAGTATTTTACATGTATTACATTTTAATTTTTGTTATTTTTTGAAAAATAATACAAATTTTGTTTTTTCCATGTATTAGATTTCAATTTTTGACGTTTTATGAAAATATCAAAATGTTATTTTTTTCCATATATTACACCTCAATTCGATTTTTTGGCATTGTGAAAATCAATAAAAATGGAGTTTTTTTCATATATTAGATTTTAATTTTTGTGGTTTTGTGAAAAACAATATAAAATTGTGTCTGTTCCATGTATTAGACTTCTTATTTTGCAGTTTTTTGAAAATAACAAAACATTATTTCTTTCATTGTATTATACCTCAAATCCAATTGTTTGGTATTACGAAAATCATTAACAATGGAGTGATTTACATGTATTATATTTTAATTTTTGTGGTTTTTTGAAAAATAATACAAATTTAGATTTTTCCGTGTATTAGACTTCAATTTTTGAGGTTTATAAAAATATCAAAAGATTGTTTTTTCCATGTATTACACCTCAATTTGATTTTTTGGTATTGTGAAAATCAATAACAATTGAGTGTTTTCCATTTATTAGATTTTAAATTTTGTGGTTTTGTGAAAAACAATACAAAATTGTGTTTTTTCCATGTACTAGACATCAATTTTTGTGGTTTTGTGAAAATATCAAAAGATTGTTTTTTCCATGTATTACACCTCAATTCGATTTTTTGGTATTGTGAAAATCAATAACAATGGAGTTTCTTCCATGTATTAGATTTTAATTTTTGTGGTTTTCTGAAAAACAATATAAAATTGTGTCTTTTCCATGTATTAGACTTCTTATTTTGCGGTCTTGTGAAAATAACAAAATATTATTTTTTTCCATGTATTACACCTCAATTCCATTTTTATGGTATTCTGAAAATCATTAACAATGGATTTTTTTTCTATGTATTAAATTTTAATTTTGGTGGTTTTGTGAAACACAATACAAAATTGTGTTTTTTCCATGTATTAGACATCTTATTTTGCGATTTTTCTTAAAGTAGCAAAACATTATTTTTTTCCATGTATTGTACCTGAATTTCATTTTTTTGGTATTGTGAAAATCATTAAGAATGGAGTATTTTACAAGTGTTAGATTTTATTCTTTGTGGTTTGTGAAAAACAATACAAATTTTGTTTTTTCCATGTATTAGACTTTAATTTTTGTAATTTTTCGACTAACAGATGTTCATAGCGAATTTTGCATATTGGACCCATATTCAGAGAGAAAATTATTTTTTATTCTGCTGTCCAGATTCGACCATCGGGAGAGAGAATATATTTATCGACTTTTTCTTCAAATCTCATCACAAGTGAGGGGTAGGAAAATATAGGTTATTGTTATTTTGCATGTCTTGAGGAGATAGAAAAAAGAATGAGCCAAGAATAGCGCCCGTAGTTGAAGAAAAGACTAGATCACCACGGGTTGGTCAGAAACAGCTTACGTTTTTTTTCTCTGACCCCAACTATGAATGCTAGAATCTCTCTAAGTTTTTATCCAATTTCAAGATTTCTTTTTGTAGAATATTCGCCTTATTGTCGACTAACAAATGTTCTTAGCGAATTTTGCATATTGGACCCATATTCAGATAGAAAATGATTTTTTGTTCTGCTGTCCTGATTCAGCCCAGGGGAGAGTGAAAATAGTTATCAACTTTTTCTTTAAATCTTATCACACTTGAGAGGTAGGAAAAGATAGGTTATTGTTATTTTGCATGTCTTGAGGAGATAGAAAAAAGAATGTGCCATGAATAGCTCCCGTAGTTGAAGAACTCCTTAAATTACCAAGGCTTGGTCGGAAACAAGATATGTTTTTTTCTCTGACTCCAACATTGAACGCTTGGATCTCAATTGCCATATTTCTTTTTGTAAGAGATTCTCTTTGTTGTCGACTAACAGATGTAAGCGAATTTTTCATATTGGACCCTTATTCAGATAGAAAATGATTTTTTGATATGCTGTCCAGATTCGACCAACGGGAGAGGGAACGTATTTATCAATTTTTTCTTCAAATCTCATCACGCGTGAGGGGTATAAAAATATAGGTTATTGTTATTTTGAATGTCTTGAGGAGATGGAAAAAAGAATGAGCCAAGAATTGCGCCCGTAGTTGAAGAAAGCTTTAAATTACCACGGGTTGGTCAGAAACAACTTATGTTTTTTTCTCTGAATCCAAATTTGAACGCTTGGATCTCTCTAAGTTTTTATCCAACTGCCAGATTTCTTTTTGTAGAATATTCACCTTATTTTCGATTAACAGATGTTCTTAGCGAATTTTGCATATTGGACCCATATTCAGATAGAAAATGATTTTTTGTTCTGTTGTCCATATTCGGCCAAGGGGAGAGAGAACATATTTATCAACTTTTTCTTCAAATCACATAACACGTGAGGCGTAGGAAAAGATATGTTTTTCTTATTTTGTATGTCTTCAGGAGATAGAAAAAAGAATGTGCCAACAATTGCTCCCGTAGTTGATGAACTCCTTAAATTACCACGGGTTGGTCAGTAAAAACTTATGTTTTTTTTCTCTGACTCCAATTTTGAACGCTGCGATCTCTCTATGTTTTTATCCAATTGCCAGATTTTCCTTTTGTAAAAGATTCTCTTTGTTGTCGACCAACATATGTTCATAGCGAATTTTGCATATTGGACCCATATTCAGATAGAAAATGATTTTTTGTTCTGCTGTCCAGATTCAGCCAACGGGTGAGAAAACTTATTTATCAACTTTTGTTCAAATCTCATTACACGTGAGGGGTAGGAAAAGATAGGTTATTGTTATTTTGCATGTCTTGAGGAGATAGAAAAAAGAATGAGCCAACAATAGCGCCCGTAGTTGAAGAAATCATTAAATTATCACGGGTTGGTCAGAAACAGCTTATGTTTTTTTTCTCTGACTCCAATTTTGAATGCTTCGATCTCTCTAAGTTTTTGTCCAATTGCAAGATTTCTTTTTGTAGAATATTCGCCTTGTTGTCGACTAACAGATGTTCTTAGCGAATTTTGCATACTGGACCCTTATTCAGATAGAAAATGTTTTTTTGTTCTACTGTCCAGATTCGATCAACGGGGGAGAGAACGTATTTATCAATTTTTTCATCGAATCTCATCACACGTGAGGGGTGGAAAAGATAGATTATTGTTATTTTTGATGTCTTGGGGAGATAGAAAAAAGAATGTACCAAGAATAGCTACCGTAGTTGAAGAACTCCTTAAATTACCACGGGTTGGTCAGAAACATCTTATGTTTTTTTTCTTTGACTCCAGATTTGAATGCTTGGATCGCTCTACGTTTTTATCCAATTGCCAGATTTCTTTTTGTAGAATATCCGTCTTGTAGCCGACTAACAGATGTTCTAAGAGAATTTTACATATTGGACCCATATTACGATAGAAAATGATTTTTTGATCTGCTGTCCATATTCGGCCAACGGGAGAGAGAACGTATTTATCAATTTTTTCTTCAAATCTCATCACACGTGAGAGGTAGGAAAAGATAGGTTATTGTTATTTTACATGTCTTGAGGAGATAGAAAAAAGAATGAGCCAAGAATAGCGCCCGTAGTCGAAGAAATGATTAAATTACCACGGGTTTGTCAGAAACAACCTATGTTTTTTTCTCTGACTCCAACTTTGAACGCTTGCATCATTCTAAGTTTTTATCCAATTGCCAGATTTTCTATTTGTAAAAGATTCTCTTTGTTGTGGACTAACAGATGTTCATAGCGAATTTTGCATATTGGACCCATATTCAGGGAGAAAATTATTTTTTGTTCTGCTGTCTAGATTCGGTCAACGGGAGAGAGAATGTATTTATCAACTTTTTCTTCAAATCTCATCACACGTGAGGGGTAGGAAAAGATCGGTTATTGTTATTTTGCATGTCTTGAGGAGATGGAAAAAAGAATTAGCCAATAATAGCACCCGTAGTTGAAGATATCCTTAAATTACGACGGGTCGGTCAGAAACAGCTTATGTTTTGTTTCTCTGACCCCAACTTTGAACGCTAGAATCTCTCTAAGTTTTTATCCAATTGCAAGATTTCCTTTTGTTGAATGTTCGCCTTGTTGTCGACTAACAAATATTCTTAGCGAATTTTGCATACTGGACCCTTATTCAGATAGGAAATGATTTTTTGTTCTACTGTCCAGATTCGTCCAAGGGGTGAGAGGACATACTTATCAACTTTTTCTTCAAATCTCATCACACGTGAGGGGTAGAAAAAGATAGTTTATTGTTATTTTTCATGTCTTGGGGAGATAGAGAAAGGAATGTGCCAAGAATAGCCACTGTAGTTGAAGAACTCCTTAAATTACCACAGGTTGGTCAGAAACAACTTATGTTTTTTTTCTCTAACTCCAAATTTGAATGCTTGGATCGCTCTAAGTTTTTATCCAATTGCCAGATTTCTTTTTGTAGAATATCCGTCTTGTTGCCGACTAACAGATGTTCTAAGCGAATTTTACATATTGGACCCATATTACGATAGAAAATGATTTTTTGATCTGCTGTCCAGATTCGGCCAACGGGAGAGAGAATGTATTTATCAATTTTTTCTTCAAATCTCATCACACGTGAGGGGTAGGAAAAGATAGGTTATTGTTATTTTGCATGTCTTGAGGAGATAGAAAAAAGAATGAGCCAAGAATAGCGCCCGTAGTCGAAGAAATGATTAAAGTACCACGGGTTTGTCAGAAACCACTTATGAATTTTTTTCTCTGACTCCAACTTTGAACGCTGCATCTTTCTAAGTTTTTATCCAATTGCCAGATTTTCTATTTGTAAAAGATTCTCTTTGTTGTGGACTAACAGATGTTCATAGAGAATTTAGCGTATTGGACCCATATTCAGGGAGAGAATTATTTTTTATTCTGCTGTCTAGATTCGGTCAACGGGAGAGAGAACGTGTTTATCAACTTTTTCTTAAAATCTCATCACACGTGAGGGATAGGAAATGATCGGTTATTGTTATTTTTCATGTCTTGAGGAGATAGAAAAAAGAATGAGCCAAGAATAGCACCCGTAGTTTAAGATATCCTTAAATTACGACGGGTCGGTCAGAAACAGCTTATGTTTTGTTTCTCTGACCCCAACTTTGAACGCTAGAATCTCTCTAAGTTTTTATCCAATTGCAAGATTTCTTTTTGTTGAATATTCGCCTTGTTGTCGACTAACAGATATTCTTAGCGAATTTTGCATATTGGACCCTTATTCAGATAGGAAATGATTTTTTGTTCTACTGTCCAGATTCGTCCAAGGGGAGAGAGGACATATTTATCAACTTTTTCTTCAAATCTCATCACACGTGAGGGCTAGAAAAAGATAGTTTATTGTTATTTTTCAAGTCTTGGGGAGATAGAGAAAAGAATGTGGCAAGAATATCGCCCGTAGTCGAAGAAATGATTAAAGTACCACGGGCTTGTCAGAAACCACTTATGTTTTTTTCTCTGACTCCAACTTTGAACGCTGCATCTTTCTAAGTTTTTATCCAATTGCCAGATTTTCTATTTGTAAAAGATTCTCTTTGTTGTGGACTAACAGATGTTCATAGCGAATTTTGCGTATTGGACCCATATTCAGGGAGAAAATTATTTTTTATTCTGCTGTCTAGATTCGGTTAACGGGAGAGAGAACGTATTTATCAACTTTTTCTTCAAATCTCATCACACGTGAGGGGTAGGAAAAGATAGATTATTGTTATTTTGCATGTCTTGAGGAGATAGAAAAAAGAATGAGCCAAGAATAGCACCCGTAGTTGAAGATATCCTTAAATTACGACGGGTTGGTCAGAAACAGCTTATGTTTTGTTTCTCTGACCCCAACTTTGAACGCTAGAATCTCTCTAATTTTTATCCAATTGCCAGATTTCTTTTTGTTGAATATTCGGCTTGTTGTCGACTAACAGATGTTCTTAGCGAATTTTGCATATTGGACCCTTATTCAGATAGGACATGATTTTTTGTTCTACTGTCCAAATTCGTCCAAGGGGAGAGAGGACATATTTATCAACTTTTTCTTCAAATCTCATCACACATGAGGGGTAGGAAAAGATAGTTTATGGTTATTTTTCATGTCTTGGGGAGATAGAGAAAAGAATGTGCCAAGAATAGCTACCGTAGTTGAAGAACTCCTTAAATTACCACGGGTTGGTCAGAAATAACTGATGTGTTATTTCTCTGACTCCAAATTTCAATGCTTGGATCTCTCTAAGTTTTTATCCAATTGCCAGATTTCTTTTTGAAAAATATCTGTCTTGTTGCCGACTAACAGATGTTCTAAGCGAATTTTCCATATTGGACTCATATTCAGATAGAAAATGATATTTTGATCTGCTGTCCAGATTCGGCCAACGGGAGAGAGAACGTATTTATCAATTTTTTCTTCAAATCTCATCACACGTGATGGGTAGAAAAAGATAGGTTATTGTTATTTTGCATGTCTTGAGGAGATAAAAAAAAGAATGAGGAAAGAATAGCGTCCGTAGTTGAAGAAATCTTTAAATTACCACGGGTTGGTCAGAAACATCTTATGCTTTTTTCTCTGAATCTAACTTTGAACGCTTGGATCTCTCTAAGTTTTTATCCAATTGCCAGATTTCTTTTTGCATATCGGACCCATATTCAGATAGAAAATGATTTTTTGATCTGCTGTCCAGATATGGGTCCGATATGGGTCCGATATGCAAAAAGAAATCTGGCAATTGGATAAAAACATAGAGAGATCCAAGCGTTCAAAGTTGGAGTCAGAAAAAAAAAACATAAGTTGTTCCTGACTGACATGTGGTAATCTAAGGTGTTCATCAACTACGGGTGCTATTCATGGCACATTCTTTTTTCTATCTCCTCAAGACATGCAAAATAACAATAACTTATTTTTTCCTACCCTCAAGCGTGATGAGATTTGAAGAAAAAGTTGGTAAATATTTTCTCTCTCCCCTTGGCTGAATCAGGACTGCAGAACAAAAAATCATTTTCTATCCGAATAAGGATCCAATATGCAAAATTCGCTAAGAACATGTGTTAGTCGACAACAAGATGAAAATTCTACAAAAAGAAATCTTGCAATTGGACAAAAACATAGAGAGATTCTAGCATTCAAAGTTGGGGTCAGAGAAAAAAAACATAAGTTGTTTATGACCAACCCGTGGTAATTTAAGGATTTCTTCAACTACGAGCGCTATTCTTGGCTCATTCTTTTTTCTTTCTCCTCAAGACATGCAAAATAACAATTACCTATCTTTTCCTACCCCTCACGTGTAATTAGATTTGAAGAAAAAGTTGATAAATAGGTTCTCTCTCCCCTTGACGGAATATGGACACCAGATCAAAAAATTATTTCTATCTGAATATGGGTCAAATATACAAAATTCGCTAAGAAAAAAATCTTAAGCTGTTTCTGACCAACCCGTGGTAATTTAAAGATTTCTTCAACTACAAGCGTTATTCTTGGCTCATTCTTTTTTCTATCTCCTCAAGACGTGCAAAATAACAATAACCTATCTTTTTCTACCCCTCACAGGTGATGAGATTTGAAGAAAAAATCGATAAATACGTTCTCTCTCCCGTTGGCCGAATCTGGACAGCAGATCAAAAAATCATTTTCTATCTGAATAAAGGTCCGATATGCAAAATTCGCTTAGAACATCTGTTAGTCGACAATAAGACGGATATTCTACAAAAAAAATCTGGCAATTGGATAAAAACATAGAGAGATCCAAGCGTTCAAAGTAGGAGTCAGAGAAAAAAACATAAGTTGTTCCTGACCTACATGTGGTAATCTAAGTTGTTCATCAACTACGGGAGCAATTCTTGGCACATTCTTTTTCTATCTCCTCAAGACCTGCAAAATCACAATAACCTATCTGTTCCTACCCTCACGTGAGATGAGATTTGAAGAAAAAGTTGATAAATATGTTCTCTCTCCTATTGGCCGAATTTGGACAGCAGAATAAAAAATCATTTTGTATCTGAATGAGTGTCCAATATGCAAAATTCGCTAAGAATATCTGTTTGTCGACAATAAGGCGAATATTCTACAAAAAAAAATCTTGCAATTAGATAAAAACTTAGAGAGATCCAAGCGTTCAAAGTTGGATTCAGAGAAAAAAACGTAAGCTGTTTCTGACCAACCCGTGGTAATTTAGAGATTTCTTCAACTACAGGCGCTATTCTTGGCTCATTCTTTTTTCTATCTCCTCAAGACATGCAAAATAACAATAACCTATCTTTTTCTACCCCTCACGTGTGATGAGATTTGAAGAATAAATTGATAAATATGTTCTCTCTCCCGTTGGCCGAATCTGGACAGCAGATCAAAAAATCATTTTCTATCTGAATATAGGTCCAATATGCAAAATTTGCTAAGAACATGTGTTAGTCGACAACAAGACGAATATTCTACAGAAAGAAATCTTGCAATTGGATAAAAACATAGAGAGATTCTAGCGTTCAAAGTTGGGGTCAGAGAAAAAAAATATAAGCTGTTTCTGACCAACCCGTGGTAATTTAAGGATTTCTTCAACTACGGGTGCTATTCTTTTCTCATTTTTTTTTCTTTCTACTCAAGACATGCAAAATAACAATAACCTATCTTTTTCTACCCTTCACGTGTAATTAGATTTGAAGAAAAAGTTGATAAATACGTTCTCTCACCTGTTGGCCGAATCAGGACAGCAAAACAAAAAACATTTTCTATCTGAATATGGGTGCAATATGCAAAATTCGCTATGAACATCTGTTGGTCGACAACAAAGAGAATCTTTTACAAAAAGAAAATATGGCAATTGGATAAAAACTTAGAGAGATCGTAGCGTTCAAAATTGGAGTCAGAGAAAAAAACATAAGTTTTTTCTCACCAAGCCGTGGTAGTTTAAGGAGTTCATCTACTCCGGGAGCTATTCTTGGCACATTCTTTTTTCTATCTCCTCAAGACATGCGAATTAACAAAAACCTATCTTTTCCTACCCGTCACATGTGATGAGATTTGAAGAAAAAGTAGATAAATAGGTTCTCTCTCCGCTTGGCGGAATATGGACACCAGATCAAAAAATTATTTTCTATCTGAATATGGGTCAAATATACAAAATTCGCTAAGAACATCTGTTTGTCTACAATAAGGTGAATATTCTACAAAAAGAAATCTGGCAAGTGGATAAAAACTTAGAGAGATCCAAGTGTTCAATGTTTTATTCAGAGAAAAAGACATAAGCCGTTTCAGACCAACACGTGGTAATTTAAAGATTACTTCAAATACGGGCGCTATTCTTCGCTCATTCTTTTTTCTATCTCCTCAAGACATGCAAAATAACAATAACCTATCTTTTCCAACCCCTCACGTGTGATGAGATTTGAAGAAGAAATTGATAAATACGTTCTCTCTCCTGTTGGTCGAATCTGGACAACAGATCAAAAAATCATTTTCTATCTGAATATGGGTCCGATATGCAAAATTCGCTTAGAACATCTGTTAGTCGACAATAAGACGGATATTCTACAAAAAGAAATCTTGCAATTGGATAAAAACATAGAGAGATTCTAGTGTTCAAAGTTGTTCTCAGAGAAAAAACACATAACCTGTTTCTGACTAACCCGTGGTAATTTAAGGATTTCTTCAACTACGGGCGTTATTCTTGGCTCATTCTTTTTTCTATCTCCTCAAGACATGCAAAATAACAATAACCTATCTTTTCCTACCCCTCAATCGTAATGAGATTTGAAGAAAAAGTTGATAAATATGTTCTCTTACCCGTTGGCCGAATCTGATCAGCAGAACAAAAATTCATTTTCTATCTGAATATGGGTCCAATACGCAAAATTCGCTATGAAGATCTGTTGGTTGACAACAAAGAGAATCTTTTACAAAAAGAAAATCTGGCAATTGGATAAAAACTTAGAGAGATCGAAGCATTAAAAATTGGAGTCAGAGAAAAAAACATAAGTTTTTTCTTACCAACCCGTGGTAATTTAAGGAGTTCATCAACTACGGGAGCAATTCTTCGCACAATCTTTTTTCTATCTCCTCAAGACTTGCAAAATAATAAAAACCTTTCTTTTCCTACCCCTCACGTGTGATGAGATTTGAAGAAAAAGTTGATAAATATGTTCTCTCTCCACTCGGCCGAATATGGACACCAAAACAAAAAATCATTTCCTATCTGAGTATGGGTCCAATATGCAAAATTCGCTAAGAACATCTGTTAGTCGACAGCAAGGCGAATATTTTACAAAAAGAAATCTGACAATTGGATAAAAACTTAGAGAGATCCAAGCGTTCAAAGTTCGATTCAGAGAAAAAAAATAAGCTGTTTCTGACCAACCCGTGGTAATTTAAAGAATTCTTCTACTACGGGCGCTATTGTTGGGTCATACTTTTTTCTATCTCCTCAAAACATGCAAAATAACAATAACCTATCTTTTCCTACCCCTCACGTGTGATGAGATTTGAAGAAGAAATTGATAAATACGTTCTCTCTCCTGTTGGTCGAATCTGGACAGCTGATCAAAAAATCATTTTCTATCTGAATATGGATCCAATATGCAAAATTCGCTATGAACATCTGTTGGTCGACAACAAAGAGAATCTTTTACAAAAAGAAAATCTGGCAATTGGATAAAAACATAGAAAGATCGTAGCGTTCAAAATTGGAGTCAGAGAAAAAAACATAAGTTTTTTCTCACCAACCCGTGCTAATTTAAGGAGTTCATCAACTACGGGAGCTATTCTTGGCACATTCTTTTTTCTATCACCTCAAGTCATGCGAATTAACAAAAACCTATCTTTTCCTACCCCTCACGTGTGATGAGATTTGAAGAAAAAGTTGATAAATAGGTTCTCTCTCCCCTTGGCGGAATATGGACACCAGATCAAAAAATCATTTTCTATCTGAGTATGGGTCAAATATATAAGATTCGCTAAGAACATCTGTTAGTCGACAATAAGGCGAATATTCTACAAAAAGAAATCTGGCAGGTGGATAAAAACTTAGAGAGATCCAAGTGTTCAAAGTTTGCTTCAGAGAAAAAAAATTAAGCTGTTTCTGACCAACCCGTGGTAATTTAAAGATTTCTTCAACTACGGGCGCTATTGTTGGCTCATACTTTTTTCTATCTCCTCAAGACATGCAAAATAACAATAACCTATCTTTTCCTACCCCTCACGGGTGATGAGATTTGAAGAAAAAAATCGATAAATACGTTCTCTCTCCCGTTGGCCGAATCTGGACAGCATATCAAAAAATCGTTTTCTATCTGAATAAGGGTCCGATATGCAAAATTCGCTTAGAACATCTGTTAGTCGACAATAAGACGGATATTCTACAAAACGAAATCTGGCAATTTGATAAAAACATAGAGAGATCCAAGCGTTCAAAGTTGGAGTCAGAGAAAAAAACATAAGTTGTTTCTGACCAACCCGTGCTAATTTAAGGAGTTCATCAACTACGGGAGCAATTCTTGGCACATTCTTTTTTCTATCTCCTCAAGACATGCAAAATCACAATAAGCTATCTTTTCCTACCTCTCATGTGAGATGAGATTTGATGAAAAAGTTGATAAATATGTTCTCTGTCCTATTGGCCGAATCTGGATAGTAGAACAAAAAAATCATTTTGTTTATGAATGAGTGTCAAATATGCAAAATTCGATAAGAACATCTGTTTGTCGACAATAAGGCGAATATTCTACAAAAAGAAATCTGGTAAATGGATAAAACCTTAGAGAGATACAAGCGTTCAAAGTTGGATTCAGAGAAAAAAACATAAGCTGTTTCTGACCAACCCGTGGTAATTTAAAGATTTCTTCAACTACGGGCGCTATTCTTGGCTCATTCTTTTTTCTATCTCCTCAAGACATGCAAAATAACAATAACATATCTTTTTCTACTCCTCACGTGTGATGAGATTTGAAGATAAATTGATAAATATGTTCTCTCTCCCCTTGGCCGAATCTGGACAGCAGATCAAAAAATCATTTTCTATCTGAATATAGGTCCAATATGCAAAATTCGCTAAGAATATCTGTTAGTCGACAACAAAGAGAATCTTTTACAAAAAGAAATACGGCAATTGGATAAAAACTTAGTGAGATCCAAGCGTTCAATGTTGGAGTCAGAGAAAAAAACATATGTTGGTTCTGACCAACCTGTGGTAATTTAAGGAGTTCTTCAACTACGGGAGCTATTCATGGCACATTCTTTTTTCTATCTCCTCAAGACATGCAAAATAAAAATAACCTATTTTTTCCTACCCCTCAAGTGTGATGAGATTTGAAGAAAAAGTTGATAAATATTTTCTCTCTCCCCATGGCTGAATCAGGACAGCAGAAAAAAAATTATTTTCTATCTGAATAAGGGTCCAATATGCAAAATTCGCTAAGAACATGTGTTAGTCGACAATAAGAAGAATATTCTACAAAAAGAAATCTTGCAATTGGATAAAAACATAGAGAGATTCTAGCGTTCAAAGTTGGGGTTAGAGAAAAAAAACATCAGCCGTTTCTGACCAACCCGTGGTAATTTAAGGATTTCTTCAACTACGGGCGCTATTCTTGACTCATTCTTTTTTTCGTTCTCCTCAAGACATGCAAAATAAAAATAACCTATCTTTTGCTACCCCTCACGTGTAATTAGATTTGAAGAAAAAGTTGATAAATATGTTCTCTCACCCATTGGCCGAATATGGACAGCGGAACAAAAAATCATTTTCTATCTGAATATGGGTCCAATATGCAAAATTCGCTATGAACATCTGTTGGTCGACTACAAAGAGAATCTTTTACAAAAAGAAAATCTGGCAATTGGAAAAAAACTTAGAGAGATCGTAGCATTCAAAATTGGAGTCAGAGAAAAAAACATAAGTTTTTTCTCACCAACCCGTGGTAATTTAAGGAGTTCATCAACTCCGGGAGCTATTCTTGGCACATTCTTTTTTCTAGCTCCTCAAGACATGCGAATTAACAAAAACCTATCTTTTCCTACCCCTCACGTGTGATGAGATTTGAAGAAAAAGTTGATACATAGGTTCTCTCTCCCCTTGCCGGAATATGGACACCAGATCAAAAAATCATTTTCTATCTGAATATGGGTCAAACATACAAAATTCGCTAAGAACATCTGTTAGTCGACAATATGGCGAATACTCTACAAAAAGAAATCTGGCAAGTGGATAAAAACTTAGAAAGGTCCAAATGTTCAAAGTTTGATTCAGAGAAAAGAACTTAAGCTGTTTCTGACCAACCCGTGGTAATTTAAAGATTTCTTCAACTACGGACACTATTCTTGGCTCATTCATATTTCTATCTCCTCAAGACATGCAAAATAACAATAACCTATCTTTTCCTACCCCTCACGGGTGATGAGATTTGAAGAAAAAATCGATAAATACGTTCACTCTCCCGTTGGCCGAATCTGGACAGCAGATCAAAAAATCATTTTCTATCAGAATAAGGGTCCGATATGCAAAATTCGCTTAGAACATCTGTTAGTCGACAATAAGATGGATATTCTACAAAAAGAAATCTTGCAATTGGATAAAAATATAGAGTGATCCAAGCGTTCAAAGTTGGAGTCAGAGAAAAAAACATAAGTTGTTTCTGACCAATTCGTGGTAATTTAAGGAGTTCATCAACTACGGAAGCGATTCTTGGCACATTCCTTTTTCTATCTCCTCAAGACATAAAAAATCACAATAACCTATCTTTTCCTACCCCTCACGTGAGATGAGATTTGAAGAAAAAGTTGATAAATATGTTCTCTGTCCTATTGGCCGAATCTGGACAGTAGAACAAAAAATCATTTTGTATCTGAATGAGTGTCCAGTATGCAAAATTCGCTAAGAACATGTGTTAGTCGACAACAAGGCGAATATTCTACAAAAAGAAATCTTGCAATTGGATAAAAACATAGAGAGATTCTAGCGTTCAAAGTTGTTGTTAGAGAAAAAAAACATAAGCTGTTTCTGACCGACCCGTGGTAATTTAAGGATTTCTTCAACTACGGGCGCTATTGTTGGCTCATACTTTTTTCTATCTCCTCAAGACATGCAAAATAACAATAACCTATATTTTCCTACCCCTCACGTGTGATGAGATTTCAAGAAGAAATTGATAAATACGTTCTCTCTCCTGTTGGTCGAATCTGGACAGCAGATCAAAAAATCATTTTCTATCTGAATATGGGTCCAATATGCAAAATTCGCTATGAATATCTGTTGGTCGAGAACAAAGAGAATCTTTTAGAAAAAGAAAATCTGGAAATTGGATAAAAACATTGAGAGATCCTAGCGTTCAAAATTGGAGTCAGAGAAAAAAACATAAATTTTTTCTCACCAACCCATGGTAATTTAAGGAGTTCATCAACTACGGGAGCTATTCTTGGCACATTCTTTTTTCTGCCTCCTCAAGTCATGCGAATTAACAAAAACTTATCTTTTCCTACCCCTCACATGTGCTGAGATTTGAAGAAAAAGTTGATAAATAGGTTCTCTCTCCCCTTGACGGAATATGGACACCATATCAAAAAATCATTTTCTATCTGAATATGGATCAAATATACAAAATTCGCTAAGAACATCGTTAGTCGACAATAAGGTGAATATTCTACAAAAAAAAATCCGGCAAGTGGATAAAAATTAGAGAGATCCAAGTGTTCAAAGTTTGATTCAGAGAAAAAATCTTAAGCTGTTTCCGACCAACCCGTGGTAATTTAAAGATTTCTTCAACTACGGGCACTATTCTTGGCTCATCCAATTTTCTATCTCCTCAAAACATGCAAAATAACAATAACCTATCTTTTCCTACCCCTCACGGGTGATGAGATTTGAAGAAAAAATCGATAAATACGTTCTCTCTCCCGTTGGCCGAATCTGGACAGCAGATCAAAAAATCATTTTCTATCTGAATAAGGGTCCGATATGCAAAATGCGCTTAGAACATCTGTTAGTCGACAATAAGACGGATATTCTACAAAAAGAAATCTGGCAATTTGATAAAAACATAGAGAGATCCATGCGTTCCAAGTTGGAGTCAGAGAAAAAAACATAAGTTGTTTCTGACCAACCCGTGCTAGTTTAAGGAGTTCATCAACTACGGAAGCAATTCTTGGCACATTCTTTTTTCTATTTCCTCAAGACATGCAAAATCACAATAAGCTATCTTTTCCTACCCCTCACGTGAGATGAGATTTGAAGAAAATCTTGATAAATATGTTCTCTGTCCTATTGGCCGATTCTGGACAGTAGAACAAAAAATCATTTTGTATTTGAATGAGTGTCAAATATGCAAAATTCACTAAGAACACCTGTTTGTCGACAATAAAGCGAATATTCTACAAAAAGAAATCTGGTCATTGGATAAAAACATAGAGAGATCCAATCGTTCAAAGTTGGATTCAGAGAAAAAAACATAAGCTGTTTCTGACCAACCCATGGTAATTTAAAGATTTCTTCAACCACGGGCGTTATTCTAGGCTCATTCTTTTTTCTATCTACTCAAGACATGCAAAATAACAATAACCTATCTTTTCCTACCCCTCACGGGTGATGAGATTTGAAGAAAAAATCGATAAATACGTTCTCTTTCCCGTTGGCCGAATCTGGACAGCAGATCAAAAAATCATTTTCTATCTGAATAAGGGTCCGATATGCAAAATGCGCTTAGAACATCTGTTAGTCGACAATAAGACGGATATTCTACAAAAAGAAATCTGGCAATTTGATAAAAACATAGAGAGATCCATGCGTTCCAAGTTGGAGTCAGAGAAAAAAACATAAGTTGTTTCTGACCAACCCGTGCTAGTTTAAGGAGTTCATCTACTACGGAAGCAATTCTTGGCACATTCTTTTTTCTATCTCCTCAAGACATGCAAAATCACAATAAGCTATCTTTTCCTACCCCTCACGTGAGATGAGATTTGAAGAAAATCTTGATAAATATGTTCTCTGTCCTATTGGCCGATTCTGGACAGTAGAACAAAAAATCATTTTGTATTTGAATGAGTGTCAAATATGCAAAATTCGCTAAGAACATCTGTTTGTCTACAATAAAGCGAATATTCTACAAAAAGAAATCTGGTAATTGGATAAAAACTTAGAGAGATCCAATTGTTCAAAGTTGGATTCAGAGAAAAAAACATAAGCTGTTTCTGACCAACCCGTGGTAATTTAAAGATTTCTTCAACCACGGGCGCTATTCTTGGCTCATTCTTGTTTCTATCTACTCAAGACATGCAAAATAACAATAACCTATATTTTTCTACCCCTCACGTGTGATGAGATTTGAAGAATAAATTGATAAATATGTTCTCTCTCCCGTTGGCCGAATCTGGACAGCAGATCAAAAAATCATTTTCTATCTGAATAAGGGTCCAATATGCAAAATTCGCTAAGAATATGTGTTAGTCGACAACAAGAAGAATATTCTACAAAAGGAAATCTTGCAATTGGATAAAAACATAGAGAGATTCTAGCGTTTAAAGTTGGGGTTAGAGAAAAAAAACATAAGCTGTTTCTGACCAACCCGTGGTAATTTAAGGATTTCTTCAACTACGGGCGCTATTCTTGGCTCATTCTTTTTTCTTTCTCCTCAAGACATGCAAAATAACAATAACCTATCTTTCCCTACTCCTCACGTGTAATAAGATTTGAAGAAAAAGTTGATAAATACGTTCTCTCACCCATTGGCCGAATCTGGACAACGAAACAAAAAATCACTTTCTATCTGAATATGGGTCCAATATGAAAAATTCGCTACGAACATCTGTTGGTCGACAACAAAAAGAATCTTTTACAAAAAGAAAATCTGGCAATTGGATTAAAACTTAGAGAGATCGCAGCGTTCAAAATTGGAGTTAGAGAAAAAAACATAAGTTTTTTCTCACCAACCCGTAGTAATTTAACGAGTTCATCAACTCAGGGAGCTATTCTTGGCACATTCTTTTTTCTATCTCCTCAAAACATGCGAATTAAAAAAAACCTATCTTTTCCTACCCCTCACGTGTGATGAGATTTGAAGAAAAAGTCGATAAATAGGTTCTCTCTCCCCTTGGCGGAATATGGACACCATATCAAAAAATCATTTTCTATCTGAATATGAGTCAAATATACAAAATTCGCTAAGAACATCTGTTAGTCGACAATATGGCGAATACTCTACAAAAACAAATATGTCAAGTGGATAAAAACTTAGAGAGATCCAAATGTTGAAAGTTTGATTCAGAGAAAAGAACTTAAGCTGTTTCTGACCAACCTGTGGTAATTTAAAGATTTCTTCAACTACGGGCGCTATTCTTGGCTCATTCTTTTTTCTATCTCCTCAAGACATGCAAAATAACAATAACCTATCTTTTCCAACCCCTCACGGCTGATGAGATTTGAAGAAAAAATCGATAAATACGTTCTCTCGCCCGTTGGCCGAATCTGGACAGCAGATCAAAAAATCATTTTCTATCAGAGTAAGGGTCTGATATGCAAAATTCGCTTAGAACATCTGTTAGTTGACAACAAAGCGAATCTTTTACAAAAAGAAATATGGCAATTGGATAAAAACTTAGTGAGATCCAAGCGTTCAATGTTGGAGTCAGAGAAAAAAACATATGTTGTTTCTGACCAACCTGTGGTAATTTAAGGAGTTCATCAACTACAGGAGCTATTCATGGCACATTCTTTTTTCTATCTACTCAAGACATGCAAAATAACAATAACCTATTTTTTCCTACCCCTCAAGTGTGATGAGATTTGAAGAAAAAGTTGATAAATATTTTCTCTCTCCCCATGGCTGAATCAGGATAGCAGAACAAAAAATCATTTTCTATCTGAATATGGGTCCAATATGCAAAATTCGCTAAGAATATGTGTTAGTTGACAACAAGAAGAATATTCTACAAAAAGAAATCTTGCAATTGGATAAAAACATAGAGAGATTCTAGCGTTCTAAGTTGGGGTTAGAGAAAAAAAACATAAGCTGTTTCTGACCAACCCGTGGTAATTTAAGGATTTCTTCAACTACGGGCGCTATTCTTGGCTCATTCTTTTTTCTTTCTCCTCAAGACATGCAAAATAACAATAACCTATCTTTTCCTACCCCTCACGTGTAATTAGATTTGAAGAAAAAGTTGATAAATACGTTCTCTCACCCATTGGCCGAATCTGGACAGCGAAACAAAAAATCATTTTCTATCTGAATATGGGTCCAATATGAAAAATTCGCTATGATTATTTGTTGGTCGACACCAAAGAGAATCTTTTACAAAAAGAAAATATGGCAATTGGATAAAAACTTAGAGAGATCGTAGCGTTCAAAATTGGAGTCAGAGAAAAAAACATAAGTTTTTTCTCACCAACCCGTGGTAATTTGAGGAGTTCATCAACTCCGGGAGCTATTCTTGGCACATTCTTTTTTCTATCTCCTCAAGACATGCGAATTAACAAAAACTTATCTTTTCCTACCCCTCACGTGTGATGAGATTTGAAGAAAAAGTTGATAAATAGGTTCTCTCTCCCCTTGGCGGAATATGGATACCAGATCAAAAAATCATTTTCTATCTGAATATGGGTCAAATATACAAAATTCGCTAAGAACATTTGTTTGTCGACAATATAGCGAATACTCTACAAAAAGAAATCTGGCAAGTGGATAAAAACTTAGAGAGATCCAACTGTTCAAAGTTTGATTCAAAGAAAAGAACTTAAGCTGTTTCTGGCCAACCCGTGGTAATTTAAAGATTTTCTTCAACTATGGGAGCTATTCTTGGCTCATTTTTTTTTCTATCTCCTCAAGACATGCAAAATAACAATAACCTATCTTTTCCTACCCCTCACGGGTGATGAGATTTGAAGAAAAAATCGATAAATACGTTCTCTCTCCTGTTGGCCGAATCTGGACAGCAGATCAAAAAATCATTTTCTATCAGAATAAGGGTCCGATATGCAAAATTCGCTTAGAACATATGTTAATCGACAATAAGATGGATATTCTACAAAAAGAAATCTGGCAATTGGATAAAAACATTGAGAGATCCAAGCGTTCAAAGTTGGAGTCAGAGAAAAAAAATTAAGTTGTTTCTGACCAACCCGTGGTAATTTAAGGAGTTCATCAACTACAGGAGCAATTCTTGGCACATTTTTTTTTCTATCTCCTCAAGACATGCACTATCTTTTCCTCCCCTCACGTGTAATGAGATTTAAAGAAAAAGTTGATAAATACGATCTCTCACTCGTTGGCCGAATCTGGACAGCAGAACAAAAAATCATTTTCTATCTAAATATGGGTCTAATATCAAAAATTCGCTATGAACATCTATTGGTCGACAACAAAGAGAATCTTTTACAAAAAGAAAATCTGGCAATTGGATAAAAACTTAGAGAAAAAAACATAAGTTTTTTCTCACCAACCCGTGGTAATTTAGGGAGTTCATCAACTACGGGAGATATTCTTGGCACATTCTTTTTTCTATCTCCTCAAGACATGCGAAATAACAAAAACCTATCTTTTCCTACCCCTCACGTGTCATGTGATTTGAAGAAAAGGTTGACAAATAGGTTCTCTCTCCCCTTGGCAGAATATGGACACCAGAACAAAAAATCATTTTCTTTCTGAATATGGGTCAAATATGCAAAATACGCTAAGAACATCTGTTAGTCGACAATAAGGCGATGGCAGTTGAATAAAAACTTAGAGAGATCCAAGCGTTTAAAGTTCGATTCAGAGAAAAAAACATAAGCCTGTTTCTGACGAACCCGTGGTAATTTAAAGATTTCTTCAACAACAGGCGCTATTCTTGGCTCATTTTTTTTTCTATCTCCTCAAGACATGCAAAATAACAATAATCTATCTTTTCCTCGCCCTCACGCTTAATGAGATTTGAAGAAAAAGTTGATAAATACGATCTCACACTCGTTGGCCGAATCTGGACAGCAGAACAAAAAATCATTTTCTATCTAAATATGGGTCTAATATCAAAAATTCGCTATGAACATCTATTGGTCGACAACAAAAAGAATCTTTTACAAAAAGAAAATCTAGCAATTGGATAAAAACTTAGAGAAAAAAACATAAGTTTTTTCTCACCAACCCGTGGTAATTTAGGGAGTTCATCAACTACGGGAGATATTCTTGGCACATTCTTTTTTCTATCTCCTCAAGACATGCGAAATAACAAAAACCTATCTTTTCCTACCCCTCACGTGTCATGTGATTTGAAGAAAAGGTTGACAAATATGTTCTCTCTCCCCTTGGCTGAATATGGCCACTAGAGCAAAAAATCAGTTTCTATCTGAATATGGGTCCAATATCCTAAATTCGCTAAGAACATTTGTTATTCGACAATAAGGCGATGGCAGTTGAATAAAAACTTAGAGAGATCCAAGCGTTCAAAGTTGGATTCAGAGAAAAAAACATAAGCTGTTTCTGACCAACCCGTGGTAATTTAAAGATTTCTTCAACAACAGGCGCTATTCTTGGCTCATTCTTTTTTCCATCTCCTCAAGACATGCAAAATAACAATAACCTATCTTTTCCTCCCCCTCACGCTTAATGAGATTTGAAGAAAAAGTCGATAAATACGTTCTCTCACCCGTTGGCCGAATCCGGACAGCAGAACAAAAAATCGTTTTTTATCTGAATATGGGTCCAATATGCAAAATTCGCTATGAACATTTGTTGGTCGACAACATAGAGAATCTTTTACAAAAAGAAATCTGGCAATTGGATAAAAACTTAGAGAGATCGAAGCGTTCAAAATTGGAGTCAGAGAAAAAAACATATGTTGTTTCTGACCAACCTGTGGTAATTTAAGGAGTTCTTCAACTACGGGAGCTATTCATGGCACATTCTCTTTTCTATCTCCTCAAGACATACAAAATAACAATAACCCATTTTTTCCTACCCTCAAGTGTGATGAGATTTGAAGAAAAAGTTGATAAATATTTTCTCTCTCACCTTGGCTGAATCAGGACAGCAGAACAAAAAATCATTTTCGATTTGAATAAGGGTCCAATATGCAAAATTCGCTAAGAACATGCGTTAGTCGACAACAAGATGAATATTCTACAAAAAGAAATCTTGCAATTGGATAAAAACTTAGAGAGATTTTAGCGTTGAAAGTCGGGGTGAGAGGAACAAAACATAAGTTGTTTCTGACCAACCCGTGGTAATTTAAGGATTTCTTCAACTACGGGCGCTATTCTGGGCTCATTCTTTTTTCTATCTCCTCAAGACATGCAAAATAACAATAACCTATCTTTTCCTCCCCTCACGTATAATGAGATTTGATGAAAAAGTTTATAAATACGTTCTCTCACCCGTTGGCCGAATCTGGACAGCAGAATAATAAATCATTTTCTATCTGAATATGGGTCAAATATGCAAAATTCGCTATGAACATCTGTTGGTCGACAACAAAGAGAATCGTTTACAAAAAGAAAATCTGGCAATTGGATAAAAATATAGAGAGATCGAAGCGTTCAAAATTGGAGTCAGAGAAAAAAATATAAGTTTTTTCTCACGAACCCGTGGTAATTTAATGAGTTCGTCAACTACGAGAGCTATTCTTGGCACATTCTTTTTTCTATCTCCTCATGACATGCGAAATAAGAAAAACCTATCTTTTCCTACCCCTCAAGTGTGATGAGATTTGAGGAAAAAGTTGATAAATAGGTTCTCTCTCCCCTTGGCGGAATTTGGACACCAGAATAAAAAATCATTTTCTATCTGAATATGGGTCAAATATGCATGGAAAAAACTCCATTGCTACTGATTTTCACAATACCAAAAAATCGAATTGAGGTGTAATACATGGAAAGAAATAATATTTTTTTATTTTCACAAAACCACAAAAATTGAAGTGTGATACATGGAAAATACAATTTTGTATTGTTTTTCACAAAACCATAAAAATTAAAATCTAATACATGGAAAATACTTCATTGTTATTGATTTTCACAATACCAAAAAATCAAATTGAGGTGTAATACACGGAAAGAAATAACATTTCGTTATTTTCACAAAAGCACAAAAATTGAAATATAATACAGGGAAAAAAACACAATTTTCTATTCTTTTTCACGAGACCATAAAAATTAAAATCTAATACATGGAAAAAAACACAATTTGTATTGTTTTTCACAATAATCCAATGTTATTGATTTTCACAATACTAAAAAGTCGAATTGAGGTGTAATACATGGAAAAAAAAAATCTTTTGATATTTTCCAAAAACCACAACAATTGAAGTCTAATTCATGGGAAAACACAATTTCTATTATTTTTCACAAAACCAAAGAAATTAAAATCTAATAAATGAAAAAAAACTCCATTGTTATAGATTTTCACAATACCAAAAAAACGGAATTGAGGTGTAAGAAGTCTAATACATAGAAATTACACAATTTTGTATGGTTTTCAGAAAGCCACAAAAATTAATATCTAATACATAACAAATCCATTGTTAATGATTTTCACAATACGAAAAAAATGGAATTGACGTGTAATACATGGACAAAAATAATATTTTGTTATTTTCACAAAACCGCAAAATAAGAAGCCTAATATATGGAAAAAACACAATTTTGTATTGTTTTTCACAAACCCATAAAAATTAAAATCTAATACATGGAAAAAACTCCATTGCTAATGATTTTCACAATACCAAAAAATCAAATTGAGGTGTAATACATGGAAAGAAATAATATTTTGTTATTTTTACAAAACCACAAAAATTGAAGTGTAATACAAGGAAAAAAGACAATTTTGTATTGTTTTTCACAAAACTACAAAAATTAAAATCTAATACATGGGAAATACTCCATTGTTGTTTGTTTTCACAATACCAAAATATCGAATTGAGGTGTAATACATGGAAAAAAACAATCTTTTGATATTTTCACAAAACCAAAAAATTGAAGTCTAATACATGGAAAAAAAACACAATTTGTATTCTTTTTCACAAAACCGCAGAAATTAAAATTAATACATGAAAACAACTCCACTATTATTGATTTTCACAAAACGAAAAAAATGGAATTGAGGTACAAGACATGGAAAGAAAGAATATTTTGTTATTTTCACAAAACCGCAAAATAAGAATTCTAATACATGGAAAATACACAACTTTGTATTGTTTTTCACAAAACCACAAAAATTAAAATCTAATACATAGATTAAAAAAATCCATTCTTAATAATTTTCACAATACGAAAAAAATGGAACTGAGATGTAATACATGGAAAAAAATAATATTTTGTTATTTTCACACAACCGCAAAATAAGAAGCCTAATAAATGGAAAAAACACAATTTTGTATTGTTTTTCACAAAACCACAAAAATTAAAATCTAATACATGGAAAAAACTCCATTGCTAATGATTTTCACAATACCAAAAAATCAAATTGAGGTATAATACACGGAAGGAAATAATATTTTGTTATTTTCACAAAACCACAAAAATGGAAGTGTAATACATGGAAAAAAGACAATTTTGTATTGTTTTTCACAAAACCACAAAAACTAAAATCTAATACATGGAAAAAACTCCATTGCTAATGATTTTCACAATACCAAAAACTCGAATTGAGGTGTAATACATGGAAAGAAATAATATTTTGTTATTTTTACAAAACCACAAAAATTGAAGTGTAATACATGGAAAAAAGACAATTTTGTATTGTTTTTCACAAAACCACAAAAATTAAAATCTAATACATGGAAAATACTCCATTGTTATTTGTTTTCACAATACGAAGAAATCGAATTGAAGTGTAATACATGGAAAAAAACAATGTCTTGATATTTGCACAAAACCACAAAAATTGAAGTCTAATACATGGAAAAAAACACAATTTGTATTGTTTTTCACAAAACCGCAGAAATTAAAATCTAATATATGAAATCAACTCCACTGTTATTGATTTTCATAATACCAAAAAAATGGAATTGAGGTACAAGACATGGAAAGAAAGAATTCTAATACACGGAAAATACACAATTTTGTATTGTTTTTCACAAAACCACAAAAATTAAAATCTAATAAATAGATAAAAAAAATCCATTGTTAATGATTTTTACAATACCAAAAAAATGAAATTGAGGTGTAATACATGGAAAAAAACTAATATTTTATTATTTTAACAAAACCACAAAATAATAAGTCTAAGACGTGGAAAAAACATAATTTTGCACTGTTTTTTAACAAAACCACAAAAATTAAAATCTAATACATAGAAAACAAAATCCATTGTTAATTATTTTTACAATACCAAAAAAATAAAATTGAGGTGTAATATATGGAAAAATAAATAATATTTTGCTATTTGCACATAACCGCAAAATATGAAGTCTAATACATGGAAAATACACAATTTTGTATTGTTTTTCACAAAACCACAAAAATTAAAATCTAATACATAGGAAAAAAAATCCATTCTTAATGATTTTCACGGAAAAAATGGAACTGAGGTGTAATATATGGAAAAAAATAATATTTTGTTATTTTCACAAATCCGCAAAATAAGAAGCATAATATATGGAAAAAACACTATTTTGTATTGTTTTTCACAAAACCACAATAATTAAAATCTAATACATGGAAAAAACTCCATTGCTAATGATTTTCACAATACCAAAAAATCAAATTGAGGTGTAATACATGGAAAAAAACAATCTTTTGATATTTTCACAAAACCACAAAAATTTAAGTCTAATACCCGGAAAAAAAACACAATTTTTATTGTTTTTCACAAAACCGCAGAAATTAAAATCTAATACATGAAAACAACTCCATTGTTATTGATTTTCACAATACCAAAAAAATGGAATTGAGGTACAAGACACGGAAATAAGGAATATTTTGTTATTTTCACAAAACCGCAAAATAAGAATTCTAATACACGGAAAATACACAATTTTGTATTGTTTTTACAAAAACCACAAAAATTAAAATCTAGTACATAGATAAAAAAATCCATTGTAAATGATTTTTATGATACCAAAAAAATGAAATTGAGGTGTAATACATGGAAAAAAAATAATATTTTGTTATTTTAACAAAACCACAAAATAAGAAGTCTGAGACATGGAAAAAACATAATTTTGTATTGTTTTTCACAAAACCACAAAAATTAAAATTTAATACATGGAAAAAACTCCATTTTTAATGATTTTCACAATACCAAAAAATAAAATTGAGGTGTATTACATCCAAAGAAATAATATTTTTTTTATTTTCACAAAACCACAAAAATTGAAATGTAATACATGGAAAAACACAATTTTGTATTGTTTTTCACAAAACCACAAAAATTAAAATCTAATACATGGAAAATACTCCATTGTTATAGATTTTCACAATACCAAAAAACCGAATTGAGGTGTAATAGATGGAAAAAAATAATATTTTGATATTTTCGTAAAACCACTAAAATTAAAGTCTAAACCATGGAAAAAACAGAATTTGTCTTGTTTTCCTCAAAACCACTAAAATTAAAATCTAATACATGTAAAATACTCCATTGTTAATGATTTTTAAAATACCAAAAAAATGGAATTGAGGTACTGTACATGGAAAGAAATAATATTTTGTTATATTCACAAAAACGCAAAATAAGATGTCTAATACATGGAAAAAACACAATTTTGTATTGTTTTTCACAAAACCACAAAAATTAAAATCTAATATATAGAAAACAAAATCCATTCTTAATGATTTTCACAATACCAAAAAATTGGAATTGAGGTGTATTACATGGAAAAAAAATAATATTTTGTTATTTTCACCAAATAAGAAGTCTACTACCTAGAAAAAACACAATTTTGTATTGTTTCTCACAAAACCACAAAAATTAAAATCTAATACATAGATAAAACTCCATCATTCTTTAGTTTCACAATACCAAAAAATCGAATTGAGGATACATGGAAAAAAACAATCTTTTGATATTTTCACAAAACCACAAAAATTGAAGTCTAATACATGGAAAAACACAATTTGTATTGTTTTTCACAAAACCACAGAAATTAAAATCTAATACTTTTAAAATACTCCATTGTTATTTATTTTCACAATACCAAAAAAATGGTATTGAGGTACAAGACATGGAAAGAAATAATATTTTGTTATTTTCACATAACCGCAAAATTTGAAGTCCAATACATGGAAAATACGCAATTTTGTATAGTGTTTCACAAAACCACAGAAATTCAAATCTAATACTTGTAAAATACTCCATTGTTATTGATTTTCATAATACGAAAAAAATATAATCGAGGTGTAATACATGGAAAAAAAATTCTTTTTTGTTATTTTCACAAAGCCGCAAAATAAGAAGTCCAATACATGGAACAAACACAATTTTGTATTGTTTTTCAAAAAACCAGAAAAATTAAAATCTGATACATGGAAAAAACTCCATTGCTAATGATTTTCACAATACCAAAAAAATCGTATTGAGGTGTAATACATGGAAAGAAATAATATTTTGTTATTTTCACAAAACCACAAAAATTGAAGTCTGATACACGGAAAAAAAACAATTTTGTATTCTTTTTCACAAAACCATAAAAATTAAAATCTAATACATGGAAAATACACCATTGTTATTGATTTTCACAATACCAAAAAATCAAATTGAGGTGTAATACACGGAAAGAAATAATATTTTGTTATTTTCACAAAAGCACAAAAATTGAAGTGTAATCCAGGGAAAAAAACATAAGTTTCTATTATTTTTCACAAAACCACAGAAATTAAAATCTAATACCTAGAAAACAAAATCAATTCGTAATGATTTTCACAATACGAAAAAAATGGAACTGAGGTGTAATACATGGAAAAAAATAATATTTTGTTATTTTCACAAAACCGCAATATAAGATGTTTAGTACATGGAAAAACACAGTTTTGTTTTGTTTTTCACAAAACCACAAAAATTAAAATCTATTACATGGAAAAAACTTCATTGCTCATGATTTTCACAATACCAAAAAATCGAATTGAGGTGTAAGACACGGAAAGAAATATTATTTTGTTATTTTCACAAAACCAGAAAAATTGAAGTGTAATACATGGAAAAAAGACAATTTTGTATTGTTTTTCACAAAACCACAAAAATTAAAATCTAATACATGGAAAAAATTCCATTGCTAATGATTCTCACAATACCAAAAAATCGAATTGAGGTACAAGACATGGAAAGAAATAATATTTTGTTATTTTCAAAACCGCAAAATAAGAAGTCTAATACATGGAAAAAACAAAATATGTATTGTTTTTTGACAAAACCACAAAAGTTAAAATCTAATACATAGGAAAATAAAATCCATTCTTAATGATTTTCACAATTCGAAAAAAATGGAACTGAGCTGTAATACATGGAAAAAAATAATATTTTGTTATTTTCACAAAACCACAATTTTCTATTTTTTTTCAAAAAACCATAAAAATTAAAATCTAATACATGGAAAATACTCCATGTTTATTGATTTTCACAACACTAAAAAATCGAATTGAGGTGTAAAACAGGGAAAAAACAATCTTCTGATATTTTCCAGAAACCACAAAAATTGAAGTCTAATTCATGGGAAAAACACAATTTGTATTTTTTTTCACAAAACTAAAGAAATTAAAATCTAATACATGAAAAACACTCCATTGTTATAGATTTTCACAATAACAAAAAAATGGAATTGAGGTACAAGACATGGAAAGAAATAATATTCTATTATTTTCACTAGACCGTAATATAAGAAGTCTAATACATGGAAAATACACAATTTTGTATTGTGTTTCACAAAACCACAGAAATTAAAATCTAATACTTGTAAAATACACCATTGTTATTGATTTTCACAATACCAAAAAAATGGAATTGAGGTGTAATACATGGAAAAAAAATAATATTTTGTTATTTTCACAATACCACAAAATAAGAAGTCTAATACATGGAACAAACACAATTTGTATTGTTTTTCACAAAACAAGAAAAATTAAAATCTAATACATAGGAAAACAAAATCCATTCTTAATGATTTTCACAATTCGAAAAAAATGGAACTGAGCTGTAATACATAGAAAAAAAAATAATATTTTGTTATTTTCACAAAACCGCAAAATAAGAAGCCTAATATATGGAAAAATCACAATTTTCTATTGTTTTTCACAAAACCACAATAATTAAAATCTAATACATAGAAAAAACTCCATTGCTAATGATTTTCACAATACCAAAAAATCGAATTGAGGTGTAATACATGGAAAGAAATAATATTTTGTTATTTTTACAAAACCACAAAAATTGAAGTGTAATACATGGAGAAAAGACAATTTTGTTATTGTTTTTCACAAAACCATAAAAATTAAAATCTAATATATAAAAAAAAAATCCATTGTTAATGATTTTCACAATACCAAAAAAATGCAATTGAGGTGTAATACATGGAAAAAAAATAATATTTTGTCATTTTCACCAAATAAGAAGTCTATTACCGGGAAAAAACACAATTTTGTATTGTTTTTCACAGAACCACAAAAATTAAAATCTAATACATAGAAAAAACTCTATCGATTTTTAGTTTGAAAAATACCAAAAAATCGAATTGAGGTGTAATACATGGAAAAAACCAATCTTTTGATATTTTCACAAAAACATAAAAATTAAAGTCTAATACATGGAAAAAACACAATTTGTTTTGTTTTTCACAAAACCACAGAAATTAAAACACTTGTAAAATACTCCATTGTTATTTATTTTCACAATACCAAAAAACTGGTATTAAGGTACAAGACATGGAAAGAAATAATATTTTGTAATTTTCACATAACCGTATAATATGAAGTCTAATACATGGAAAATACAAAATTTTCTATTGTTTTTCACAAAACCACAAAATTAAAATCTAATACATGTAAAATACTCCATTTTTATTGATTTTCACAATACCAAAAAATCGAATTGAGGTGTAATACATGGAAAGAAATAATATTTTGTTACTTTCACAAAACCGCAAAATAAAAAAGTCTAATACGTGGAACAAACACAATTTTTGTTGTTTTTCACAAAACCACAAAAATTAAAATCTAATACATGGAAAAAAAACTCCATTGCTATTGATTTTCACAATACCAAAAAATAGAATTGAGGTGTAATACATGGAAAGAAATAATATTTTGTTATTTTCACAAAACCACAAAAATTGAAGTGTAAGACATGGAAAAAAAAACAATTTTGTATTGTTTTCACAAAACCATAAAAATTAAAATCTAATACATGGAAAATACTCCATTGTTATTGATTTTCACAATACCAAAAAAATGGAATTGAGGTGTAATACATGGAAAAAAAAATAATCTTTTGTTATTTTCACAAAACCGCAAAACAAGAAGTCTAATACGTGGAAGAAACACAATTTTGTATTGTTTTTCACAAAACCAAAAAAATTAAAATCTAATACATGGAAAATACTCCATTGTTATTGATTTTGACAATATCAAAAAATCAAATTGACGTGTAATACACGGAAAGAAATAACATTTCGTTATTTTCACAAAAGCACAAAAAGTGAAGTCTAATTCATGGGAAAACACAATTTGTATTATTTTTCACAAAACCACAGATATAAAAATCTAATAAATGAAAAAAAACTCCATTGTTATCGATTTTCACAATACCAAAAAAATGGAATTGAGGTACAAGACATGGAAAGAAATAATATTTTATTATTTTCACAAAACAGAAAAATAAGAAGTCTAATACATAGAAAATACACAATTTTGTATTGTTTTTCAGAAAATCACAAAAATTAATATCTAATACATATAAAAACAAATCCATTGTTAATGATTTTCACAATACGAAAAAAATGGAATTGAGGTGTAATACATGGAAAAAAACAATCTTTTGATATTTTCACAAAACCACAAAAATTGAAGTCTAATACATGGAAAAAACACAATTTGTATTGTCTTTCACAAAACCACAGAAATTAAAATCTAATACTTGTAAAATACTCCGTTGTTATTTATTTTCACAATACCAAAAAAATGGTATTGAGGTACAAGACATGGAAAGAAATAATATTTTGTTATTTTCACATAACCGCGAAATTTAAAGTCTAATACATGGAAAATACACAATTTTGTATTGTGTTTCACAAAACCACAGAAATTAAAATCTAATACTTGTAAAATACTCCATTGTTATTGATTTTCACAATACCAAAAAAATGGAATTAAGGTGTAATACATGGAAAAAAAAATATTTTGTTATTTTCACAAAACCGCAAAATAAGAAGTCTAATATATGGAACAAACACAATTTTGTATTGTTTTTCACAAAACCAGAAAAATTAAAATCTAATACATGGAAAAACCTCCATTGCTAATGATTGAGTGTAATACCTGGAAAAAAACAATCTTTTGATATTTTCCGAAAACCACAAAAATTGAAGTCTAATTCATGGGAAAAACACAATTTGTATTGTTTTTCACAAAACCACAGAAATTAAAATCTAATACTTGAAAAAAACTCCATTGTTATAGATTTTCACAATACCAAAAAAATGAAATTGAGGTACATGACATGAAAAGAAATAATATTTTATTTTTTTCATAAAACCGCAAAATAAGAAGTCTAATACATAGAAAATACATAATTTTGTATTGTTTTTCAGAAAACCACAAAAATTTAAGTCTAATACATAGAAAAAAAATCTTTTGTTAATGATTTTCACAATATGAAAAAAATGAAATTGAGGTGTAATAGCTGGACAAAAATAATATTTTGTTATTTTCACAAAACCGCCAAATAAGAAGTCTACTACATGGAAAAAACACAATTTTCTATTGTTTTTCACAAAACAACAAAATTAAAATCTAATATATGTAAAATAGTCCATTGTTAATGATTTTCACAGTACCAAAAAAATGGAATTGAGGTACAATACATGGAAAGAAATAATATTTTGTTATTTTCACAAAATCGCAAAATAAGATGTCTAATGCATGGAAAAAACACAATTTTCTATTGTTTTACAAAACCACAAAAATTAAAATCCAATACACGGAAAACTCCATTGCTAATGATTTTCACAATATCAAAAAATCGAATTGAGGTGTAAAACATGGAAAGAAATAATATTTTGTTATTTTCACAAAACTACAAAAATTGAAGTATAATACATGGAAAAAAAATAATTTTGTATTGTTTTTCACAAAACCATAAAAATTAAAATCGAATACATGGAAAATACTCCTTTGTTATTGATTTTCACAATACCAAAAAATCAAATTCAGGTGTAATATAGGGAAAGAAATAATATTTTGTTATTTTCACAAAAGCACAAAAATTGAAGTGTAATACATGGAAAAAAAAACACAATTTTCTATTGTTTTTCACAAAACCATAAACAAAATCTAATACATGGAAAATACTCCATTGTTATTGATTTGTGTTATTTTCACAAAATCGCAAAATAAGATATCTAATACATGGAAAAAACACAATTTTGTATTGTTTTTCACAAAACCACCAAAATTAAAATCTAAAACAGAGAAAATAAATCCATTGTTAATGATTTTCACAATACCAAAAAAATGGAATTGAGGTGTAATACATGGAAAAAAATAATGTTTTGTTATTTTCACAAAACCGCAAAATAAGAAGTCTAATACATGGAAAGGACACAATTTTATATTGTATTTCACAAAACCAAAAAAATTAAAATCTAATACATGGAAGAAACTCCATTGTTATATATTTTCACAATACCAAAAATCGAATGGAGGTGTAAGACATGGAAAAAACAATCGTTTGATATTTTCACAAAACCAGAAAAATTAAAGTCTAATACACGGAAAAAGCAAAATTTGTATTATTTTTCACAAAACCACCAAAATTAAAATGTAATACATGTAAAATACTCCATTGTTAATGATTTTCATAATACCAAATAATTGGAATAGAGGTATAATACAATGAAAGAAATAATAGTTTGTTATTTTCACAAAATCGCAAAATAAGATATCTAATACATGGAAAAAACACAATTTTGTATTGTTTTTCAGAAAAGCACCAAAATTAAAATCTAATACATAGAAAACAAATCCATTGTTAATGATTTTCACAATGCCAAAAAAATGGAATTGAGGTGTAATACATGGAAAAAAATAATATTTTCTTATTTTCACAAAACCGCAAAATAAGATGTCTAATATATGGAAATGACACAATTTTATATTGTTTTTCACGAAACCACAAAAATTAAAATCTAATACATGGAAGAAACTCCATTGTTATTGATTTTCACAATACCAAAAAATCGAATTGAGGTGTAATACCTGGAAAAAATAATCTTTTGATATTTTCACAAAACCACAAAAATTGAAGTCTAATACATGGAAAAAAACACAATTTTGTATTGTTTTTCACATACAAATAAAAATTAAAATCGAATACATGGAAAATACTCCTTTGTTATTGATTTTCACAATACCAAAAAATCAAATTCAGGTGTAATATAGGGAAAGAAATAATATTTTGTTATTTTCACAAAAGCACAAAAATTGAAGTGTAATACATGGAAAAAAAAACACAATTTTCTATTGTTTTTCACAAAACCATAAACAAAATCTAATACACGGAAAATACTCCATTGTTATTGATTTGTGTTATTTTCACAAAATCGCAAAATAAGATATCTAATACATGGAAAAAACACAATTTTGTATTGTTTTTCACAAAACCACCAAAATTAAAATCTAAAACAGAGAAAATAAATCCATTGTTAATGATTTTCACAATACCAAAAAAATGGAATTGAGGTGTAATACATGGAAAAAAATAATGTTTTGTTATTTTCACAAAACCGCAAAATAAGAAGTCTAATACATGGAAAGGACACAATTTTATATTGTTTTTCACAAAACCAAAAAAATTAAAATCTAATACATGGAAGAAACTCCATTGTTATATATTTTCACAATACCAAAAATCGAATGGAGGTGTAAGACATGGAAAAAACAATCGTTTGATATTTTCACAAAACCAGAAAAATTAAAGTCTAATACACGGAAAAAGCAAAATTTGTATTATTTTTCACAAAACCACCAAAATTAAAATGTAATACATGTAAAATACTCCATTGTTAATGATTTTCATAATACCAAATAATTGGAATAGAGGTATAATACAATGAAAGAAATAATAGTTTGTTATTTTCACAAAATCGCAAAATAAGATATCTAATACATGGAAAAAACACAATTTTGTATTGTTTTTCAGAAAAGCACCAAAATTAAAATCTAATACATAGAAAACAAATCCATTGTTAATGATTTTCACAATGCCAAAAAAATGGAATTGAGGTGTAATACATGGAAAAAAATAATATTTTCTTATTTTCACAAAACCGCAAAATAAGATGTCTAATATATGGAAATGACACAATTTTATATTGTTTTTCACGAAACCACAAAAATTCAAATCTAATAAATGGAAAAAAACTCCATTGTTATTGATTTGGATAGTACCAAAAAATTAAATTGAGGTGTAATACACGGAAAAAAACAATCTTTTGATATTTTCGCAAAACCACAAAAACTGAAGTCCAGTACATCGAAAAAACAAACTTTGTATTGTTTTTCACCAAACCACAAAGAATAAAATCTAATACTTGTAAAATACTCCATTGTTAATGATTTTCACAATACCAAACAATTGGAATTGAGGTATAGTACATAAAAAGAAATAATGTTTTGTTATTTTCACAAAATCGCAAAATAAGATATTTAATACATGGAAAAAACACAATTTTGTATTGTTTTTAACGAAACCACCAAAATTAAAATCTAATACAGAGAAAAAAAATCCATTGTTAATGATTTTCACAATACCAAAAAAATGGAATTGAGGTGTAATACATGGAAAAAAAATAATATTTTGTTATTTTCACAAAACCGCAAAATAAGAAGTCTAATACATGGAAAGGACACAATTTTATATTGATTTTCACAAAACCACAAAAATTAAAATCTAATACATGGAAGAAACTCCATTGTTCTTGATTTTCAAAATACCAAAAAATCGAATTGAGGTGTAAGACATGGAAAAAACAATCCTTTGATATTTTCACAAAACCAGAAAAATTGAAGTCTAATACAAGGAAAAAACACAATTTTCTATTGTTTTTCACAAAACCACAAAAATTCAAATCTAATAAATGGAAAATACTCCATTTTATTGATTTTCACAATACCAAAAAATCAAATTAAGGTGTAATACAAGGAAAAAAACAATCTTTCGATATTTTCATAAACCTCAAAAATTGAAGTCTAATACATGGAAAAAACACAATTTTGTGTTGTTTTTCACTAAACCACAAAAATTCAAATCTAACAAATGGAAAAAACTCCATTGTTATTTACTTTTAAAATACCAAAAAATCGAATCGAGGTGTAATACATGGAAAAAAACAATCTTTTGATATTTTCATAAACCTCAAAAATTGAAGTCTAATACACGGAAAAAACAAAATTTGTATTATTTTTCACAAAACCACAAAAATTAAAATATAATACATGTAAAATACTCCATTGTTAACGATTTTCTTAATACCAAATAATTGGAATTGAGGTATAATACAATGAAAGAAATAATATTTTGTTATTTTCAAAAAATCGCAAAATAAGATATCTAATACATGGAAAAAACACAATTTTGTATTGTTTTTCACAAAACCACCAAAATTAAAATCTAATACATAGAAAAAAATCCATCGTTAATGATTTTGACAATACCAAACAATTGGAATTGAGGTATAGTACATAAAAAGAAATAATGTTTTGTTATTTTCACAAAATCGCAAAATAAGATATCTAATACATGGAAAAAACACAATTTTGTATTGTTTTTAACGAAACCACCAAAATTAAAATCTAATACAGAGAAAAAAAATCCATTGTTAATGATTTTCACAGTACCAAAAAAATGGAATTGTGGTGCAATACATGGAAAAAAAATAATATTTTGTTATTTTCACAAAACCGCAAAATAAGAAGTCTAATACATGGAAAGGACACAATTTTATATTGTTTTCACAAAACCACAAAAATTAAAATCTAATACATGGAAGAAACTCCATTGTTATTGATTTTCAAAATACCAAAAAATCGAATTGAGGTGTAAGACATGGAAAAAACAATCGTTTGATATTTTCACAAAACCAGAAAAATTGAAGTCCAATACAAGGAAAAAACACAATTTTCTATTGTTTTTCACAAAAACACGAAAATTCAAATCTAATAAATGGAAAATACTCCATTGTTATTGATTTTCACAATACCAAAAAATCAAATTAAGGTGTAATACAAGGAAAAAAAAATTCTTTCGATATTTTCATAAACCTCAAAAATTGAAGTCTAATACATGGAAAAAACACAATTTTGTATTGTTTTTCACAAAACCACAAAAATTCAAATCTAATAAATGGAAAAAAGTCCATTGTTATTGATTTTGACAATACCAAAAAATCGAATTAAGGTGTAATACATGGAAAAAAACAATCTTTCGATATTTTCATAAACAGCAAAAATTAAAGTCTAATAAACGGAAAAAGCAAAATTTGTATTATTTTTCACAAAACCACCAAAATTAAAATGTAATACATGTAAAATACTCCATTGTTAATGATTTTCATAATACCAAATAATTGGAATTGAGGTATAATACAATGAAAGAAATAATAGTTTGTTATTTTCACGAAATCGCAAAATAAGATATCTAATACATGGAAAAAACAGAATTTTGTATTGTTCTTCAGAAAAGCACCAAAATTAAAATCTAATACATAGAAAACAAATCCATTGTTAATGTTTTTCACAATACCAATAAAATGGAATTGAGGTGTAATACATGGAAAAAAATAATATTTTCTTATTTTCACAAAACCGCAAAAATTGGAAAGGACTCAATTTTATATTGTTTTTCACCAAACCACAAAATTTTAATTTTATTTTGTTATTTTCAGAAAAATCGCAAAATAAGATGTGTAATACATGGAAAAAACACAATTTTGTATTGTTTTTCACAAAACAACCAAAATTAAAATCTAATACATAAAAAAAGATCCATTGTTAATGATTTTCACAATACCAAAAAAATGGAATTGAGGTGTTATACATGGAAAAAAATAAAATTTTGTTATTCTCACAAAACCGCAAAATAAGAAGTCCAATACACGGAAAAGACACGATTTTATATTGTTTTTATCAAAACCAAAAAATTAAAATCTAATCCATAGAAGAAAGACCATTGTTATTGATTTTCACAATATCGAAAAATTGAATTGAGGTGTAATACATGCAAAAAATAATCTTTTGATATTTTCACAAAACCAGAAAAATTGAAGTATAGTACATGGAAAAAAAAAATTTTGTAATGTTTCTTACAAAACCACAAAAATTCAAATCTAATAAATCGAAAATACACCATTGTTATTGATTTTCAAAATACCAAAAAATCAAATTAAGGTGTAATACAAGGAAAAAAATAATCTTTCGATATTTTTATAAACCTCAAAAATTGAAGTCTAATACACGGAAAAAACCAAATTTGTATTATTTTTCACAAAACCACAAAAATTAAAATGTAAAACATGTAAAATACTCCATTGTTAACGATTTTCATAATACCAAATAATTGGAATTGAGGTATAATACAATGAAGGAAATAATATTTTGTTATTTTCACAAAATCGCAAAATAAGATATGTAAGACATGGAAAAAAACACAATTTTGTATTGTTTTTCACAAAACCACCAAAATTAAAATCTAATACATAGAAAAAAAATCCATTGTTAATGATTTTCACAACACCAAAAAAATGGAATTGAGCTATAATACATGGAAAAAAATAATATTTTGTTATTTTCACAAAACCGCAAAATAAGATGTCTAATACATGGAAAGGATACAATTTTATATTGTTTTTCACAAAACCACAAAAATTAAAATCTAATAGATGGAAGAAACTCCATTGTTATTGATTTTAACAATACCAAAAAATCGAATTGAGGTGTAATACCTGGAAAAAACAACCTTTTGATATTTTCACAAAACCACAAAAATTGAAGTCTAATACATGGAAAAAACACAATTTTGTATTGTTTTTCGCAAAAGCACAAAAATTCAAATCTAATAAATGGGAAAAAACTCCATTGTTATTGATTTTGACAATACCAAAAAATCGAATTGAGGTGTAATACCTGGAAAAAACAATCTTTTGATATTTTCACAAAACCACAAAAATTGAAGTCTAATACATGGAAAAAACACAATTTTGTATTGTTTTTCACAAAACACAAAAATTCAAATCTAATAAATGGGAAAAAACTCCATTGTTATTGATTTTGACAATACCAAAAAATCGAATTGAGGTGTAATACATGGAAAAAAACAATCTTTTGATATTTTCGCAAAACCACAAAAACTGAAGTGTAGTACATCGAAAAAACAAAATTTGTATTGTTTTTCACAAAACCACAAAGAATAAAATCTAATACTTGTAAAATACTCCATTGTTAATGATTTTCACAATACCAAACAATTGGAATTGAGGTATAGTACATAAAAAGAAATAATGTTTTGTTATTTTCACAAAATCGCAAAATAAGATATCTAATACATGGAAAAAAACACAATTTTGTATTGTATTTCACGAAACCACCAAAATTAAAATCTAATACAGAGAAAAAAAATCCATTGTTAATGATTTTCACAATACCAAAAAAATGGAATTGAGGTGTAATATACATGGAAAAAAATAATATTTTGTTATTTTCACAAAACCGCAAAATAAGAAGTCTAATACATGGAAAGCACACAATTTTATATTGTTTTTGACAAAACCACAAATATTAAAATCTAATACTTGCAAAATACTCCATTGTTAATGATTTTCACAACCCCAAACAATTCGAATTGCGGTATAGTACATAAAAGGAAATAATGTTTTGTTATTTTCACAAAATCGCAAAATAAGATATCTAATACATGGAAAAAGCACACTTTTGTATTGTTTTTCCCGAAACCACCAAAATTAAAATCTAATAAATGGAAAATATTCCATTGTTATTGATTTTCACGATACCAAAAAAATGGAATTGAGGTGTAACATGTGGAAAAAAATAATGTTTTGTTATTTTCACAAAACCGCAAAATAAGAAGTCTAATACATGGAAAGGACACAATTTTATATTGTTTTTCACAAAACCACAAAAATTAAAATCTAATACATGGAAGAAACTCCATTGTTATTGATTTTCACAATACCAAGAAATCGAATTGAGGTGTAATACATGGAAAAAAACAATCTTTTGATATTTTCGCAAAACCACAAAAACTGAAATCTAGTACATCGAAAAAATAAAATTTGTATTGTTTTTCACAAAACCACAAAGAATAAAATCAAATACTAGTAAAATACTCCATTGTTAATGATTTTCACAATACCAAACAATTGGAATTGAGGTATAGTACATAAAAAGAAATAATGTTTTGTTATTTTCACAAAATCGCAAAATAAAGATATCTAATACATGGAAAAAACACAATTTTGTATTGTTTTTCACGAAACCACCAAAATTATAATCTAATACAGAGAAAACAAATCCATTCTTAATGATTTTCACAAAACCAAAAAAATGGAATTGAGGTGTAATACATGGAAAAAAATAATATTTTGTTATTTTCACAAAACCGCAAAATAAGAAGTCTAATACATGGATAGGACACAATTTTATATTGTTTTTCACATAACCACAAATATTAAAATCTAATACTTGCAAAATACTCCATTGTTAATGATTTTCACAATACCAAACAATTGGAATTGAGGTATAGTACATAAAAAGAAATAATGTTTTATTATTTTCACAAAATCGCAAAATAAGATATCTAATACATGGAAAAAACAAAATTTTGTATTGTTTTTCACGAAACCACCAAAATTAAAATCTAATAAATTGCAAATATTCCATTGTTATTGATTTTCAGAATACTAAAAAAATGGAATTGAGGTGTAATACGTGGAAAAAAATAATATTTTGTTATTCTCACAAAACCGCAAAATAGGAAGTCTAATACATGGAAAGGACACAATTTTATATTGTTTTTCACAAAACCACAAAGAATAAAATCTAATACTTGTAAAATACTCCATTGTTAATGATTTTCACAATACCAAACAATTGGAATTGAGGTATAATACATAAAAAGAAATAATGTTTTGTTATTTTCACAAAATCGCAAAATAAGATATTTAATACATGGAAAAAACACAATTTTGTATTGTTTTTAACGAAACCACCAAAATTAAAATCTAATACAGAGAAAAAAAATCCATTGTTAATGATTTTCACAATACCAAAAAAATGGAATTGAGGTGTAATACATGGAAAAAAAATAATATTTTGTTATTTTCACAAAACCGCAAAATAAGAAGTCTAATACATGGAAAGGACACAATTTTATATTGTTTTTCACAAAACCACAAAAATTAAAATCTAATACATGGAAGAAACTCCATTGTTCTTGATTTTCAAAATACCAAAAAATCGAATTGAGGTGTAAGACATGGAAAAAACAATCCTTTGATATTTTCACAAAACCAGAAAAATTGAAGTCTAATACAAGGAAAAAACACAATTTTCTATTGTTTTTCACAAAACCACAAAAATTCAAATCTAATAAATGGAAAATACTCCATTTTATTGATTTTCACAATACCAAAAAATCAAATTAAGGTGTAATACAAGGAAAAAAACAATCTTTCGATATTTTCATAAACCTCAAAAATTGAAGTCTAATACATGGAAAAAACACAATTTTGTGTTGTTTTTCACTAAACCACAAAAATTCAAATCTAACAAATGGAAAAAACTCCATTGTTATTTATTTTCAAAATACCAAAAAATCGAATTGAGGTGTAATACATGGAAAAAAACAATCTTTTGATATTTTCATAAACCTCAAAAATTGAAGTCTAATACACGGAAAAAACAAAATTTGTATTATTTTTCACAAAACCACAAAAATTAAAATATAATACATGTAAAATACTCCATTGTTAACGATTTTCTTAATACCAAATAATTGGAATTGAGGTATAATACAATGAAAGAAATAATATTTTGTTATTTTCAAAAAATCGCAAAATAAGATATCTAATACATGGAAAAAACACAATTTTGTATTGCTTTTCACAAAACCACCAAAATTAAAATCTAATACATAGAAAAAAATCCATTGTTAATGATTTTGACAATACCAAACAATTGGAATTGAGGTATAGTACATAAAAAGAAATAATGTTTTGTTATTTTCACAAAATCGCAAAATAAGATATCTAATACATGGAAAAAACACAATTTTGTATTGTTTTTAACGAAACCACCAAAATTAAAATCTAATACAGAGAAAAAAAATCCATTGTTAATGATTTTCACAGTACCAAAAAAATGGAATTGTGGTGCAATACATGGAAAAAAAATAATATTTTGTTATTTTCACAAAACCGCAAAATAAGAAGTCTAATACATGGAAAGGACACAATTTTATATTGTTTTCACAAAACCACAAAAATTAAAATCTAATACATGGAAGAAACTCCATTGTTATTGATTTTCAAAATACCAAAAAATCGAATTGAGGTGTAAGACATGGAAAAAACAATCGTTTGATATTTTCACAAAACCAGAAAAATTGAAGTCCAATACAAGGAAAAAACACAATTTTCTATTGTTTTTCACAAAAACACGAAAATTCAAATCTAATAAATGGAAAATACTCCATTGTTATTGATTTTCACAATACCAAAAAATCAAATTAAGGTGTAATACAAGGAAAAAAAAATTCTTTCGATATTTTCATAAACCTCAAAAATTGAAGTCTAATACATGGAAAAAACACAATTTTGTATTGTTTTTCACAAAACCACAAAAATTCAAATCTAATAAATGGAAAAAAGTCCATTGTTATTGATTTTGACAATACCAAAAAATCGAATTGAGGTGTAATACATGGAAAAAAACAATCTTTCGATATTTTCATAAACAGCAAAAATTAAAGTCTAATACACGGAAAAAGCAAAATTTGTATTATTTTTCACAAAACCACCAAAATTAAAATGTAATACATGTAAAATACTCCATTGTTAATGATTTTCATAATACCAAATAATTGGAATTGAGGTATAATACAATGAAAGAAATAATAGTTTGTTATTTTCACGAAATCGCAAAATAAGATATCTAATACATGGAAAAAACAGAATTTTGTATTGTTCTTCAGAAAAGCACCAAAATTAAAATCTAATACATAGAAAACAAATCCATTGTTAATGTTTTTTACAATACCAATAAAATGGAATTGAGGTGTAATACATGAAAAAAAATAATATTTTCTTATTTTCACAAAACCGCAAAAATTGGAAAGGACTCAATTTTATATTGTTTTTCACCAAACCACAAAATTTTAATTTTATTTTGTTATTTTCAGAAAAATCGCAAAATAAGATGTGTAATACATGGAAAAAACACAATTTTGTATTGTTTTTCACAAAACAACCAAAATTAAAATCTAATACATAAAAAAAGATCCATTGTTAATGATTTTCACAATACCAAAAAAATGGAATTGAGGTGTTATACATGGAAAAAAATAAAATTTTGTTATTCTCACAAAACCGCAAAATAAGAAGTCCAATACACGGAAAAGACACGATTTTATATTGTTTTTATCAAAACCAAAAAATTAAAATCTAATCCATAGAAGAAAGACCATTGTTATTGATTTTCACAATATCGAAAAATTGAATTGAGGTGTAATACATGCAAAAAATAATCTTTTGATATTTTCACAAAACCAGAAAAATTGAAGTATAGTACATGGAAAAAAAAAATTTTGTAATGTTTCTTACAAAACCACAAAAATTCAAATCTAATAAATCGAAAATACACCATTGTTATTGATTTTCAAAATACCAAAAAATCAAATTAAGGTGTAATACAAGGAAAAAAATAATCTTTCGATATTTTTATAAACCTCAAAAATTGAAGTCTAATACACGGAAAAAACCAAATTTGTATTATTTTTCACAAAACCACAAAAATTAAAATGTAAAACATGTAAAATACTCCATTGTTAACGATTTTCATAATACCAAATAATTGGAATTGAGGTATAATACAATGAAGGAAATAATATTTTGTTATTTTCACAAAATCGCAAAATAAGATATGTAAGACATGGAAAAAAACACAATTTTGTATTGTTTTTCACAAAACCACCAAAATTAAAATCTAATACATAGAAAAAAAATCCATTGTTAATTATTTTCACAACACCAAAAAAATGGAATTGAGCTATAATACATGGAAAAAAATAATATTTTGTTATTTTCACAAAACCGCAAAATAAGATGTCTAATACATGGAAAGGATACAATTTTATATTGTTTTTCACAAAACCACAAAAATTAAAATCTAATAGATGGAAGAAACTCCATTGTTATTGATTTTGACAATACCAAAAAATCGAATTGAGGTGTAATACCTGGAAAAAACAACCTTTTGATATTTTCACAAAACCACAAAAATTGAAGTCTAATACATGGAAAAAACACAATTTTGTATTGTTTTTCGCAAAAGCACAAAAATTCAAATCTAATAAATGGGAAAAAACTCCATTGTTATTGATTTTGACAATACCAAAAAATCGAATTGAGGTGTAATACGTGGAAAAAACAATCTTTTGATATTTTCACAAAACCACAAAAATTGAAGTCTAATACATGGAAAAAACACAATTTTGTATTGTTTTTCACAAAACACAAAAATTCAAATCTAATAAATGGGAAAAAACTCCATTGTTATTGATTTTGACAATACCAAAAAATCGAATTGAGGTGTAATACATGGAAAAAAACAATCTTTTGATATTTTCGCAAAACCACAAAAACTGAAGTGTAGTACATCGAAAAAACAAAATTTGTATTGTTTTTCACAAAACCACAAAGAATAAAATCTAATACTTGTAAAATACTCCATTGTTAATGATTTTCACAATACCAAACAATTGGAATTGAGGTATAGTACATAAAAAGAAATAATGTTTTGTTATTTTCACAAAATCGCAAAATAAGATATCTAATACATGGAAAAAACACAATTTTGTATTGTATTTCACGAAACCACCAAAATTAAAATCTAATACAGAGAAAAAAAATCCATTGTTAATGATTTTCACAATACCAAAAAAATGGAATTGAGGTGTAATATACATGGAAAAAAATAATATTTTGTTATTTTCACAAAACCGCAAAATAAGAAGTCTAATACATGGAAAGCACACAATTTTATATTGTTTTTGACAAAACCACAAATATTAAAATCTAATACTTGCAAAATACTCCATTGTTAATGATTTTCACAACCCCAAACAATTCGAATTGCGGTATAGTACATAAAAGGAAATAATGTTTTGTTATTTTCACAAAATCGCAAAATAAGATATCTAATACATGGAAAAAGCACACTTTTGTATTGTTTTTCCCGAAACCACCAAAATTAAAATCTAAGAAATGGAAAATATTCCATTGTTATTGATTTTCACGATACCAAAAAAATGGAATTGACGTGGAAAAAAATAATGTTTTGTTATTTTCACAAAACCGCAAAATAAGAAGTCTAATACATGGAAAGGACACAATTTTATATTGTTTTTCACAAAACCACAAAAATTAAAATCTAATACATGGAAGAAACTCCATTGTTATTGATTTTCACAATACCAAGAAATCGAATTGAGGTGTAATACATGGAAAAAAACAATCTTTTGATATTTTCGCAAAACCACAAAAACTGAAATCTAGTACATCGAAAAAATAAAATTTGTATTGTTTTTCACAAAACCACAAAGAATAAAATCTAATACTAGTAAAATACTCCATTGTTAATGATTTTCACAATACCAAACAATTGGAATTGAGGTATAGAACATAAAAAGAAATAATGTTTTGTTATTTTCACAAAATCGCAAAATAAAGATATCTAATACATGGAAAAAACACAATTTTGTATTGTTTTTCACGAAACCACCAAAATTATAATCTAATACAGAGAAAACAAATCCATTCTTAATGATTTTCACAAAACCAAAAAAATGGAATTGAGGTGTAATACATGGAAAAAACTAATATTTTGTTATTTTCACAAAACCGCAAAATAAGAAGTCTAATACATGGATAGGACACAATTTTATATTGTTTTTCACAAAACCACAAATATTAAAATCTAATACTTGCAAAATACTCCATTGTTAATGATTTTCACAATACCAAACAATTGGAATTGAGGTATAGTACATAAAAAGAAATAATGTTTTATTATTTTCACAAAATCGCAAAATAAGATATCTAATACATGGAAAAAACAAAATTTTGTATTGTTTTTCACGAAACCACCAAAATTAAAATCTAATAAATTGCAAATATTCCATTGTTATTGATTTTCAGAATACTAAAAAAATGGAATTGAGGTGTAATACGTGGAAAAAAATAATATTTTGTTATTCTCACAAAACCGCAAAATAGGAAGTCTAATACATGGAAAGGACACAATTTTATATTGTTTTTCACAAAACCACAAAGAATAAAATCTAATACTTGCAAAATACTCCATTGTTAATGATTTTCACAATACCAAACAATTGGAATTGAGGTATAGTACATAAAAAGAAATAATGTTTTGTTATTTTCACAAAATCGCAAAATAAGATATCTAATACATGGAAAAGGCACACTTTTGTATTGTTTTTCACGAAACCACCAAAATTGAAATCTAATAAATGGAAAATATCCCATTGTTATTGATTTTCACAATACCAAAAATATGGAATTGAGGTGTAATACATGGAAAAAAAAAAATATTTTGTTATTTTCACAAAACAGTAAAATAACATGTCTAATACATGGAAAAGACACAATTTTATATTGTCTTTCACAAAACCACAAAAATTAAAATCTAATATATGGAAAAAAAACTCCATTGTTATTGATTTTCACAATACCAAAAAATCGAATTGAGGTGTATTACATGGAAAAAAACAATCTTTTGATATTTTCGCAAAACCACAAAAACTGAAATCTAGTACATGGAAAAAACAAAATTGGTATTGTTTTTCACAAAACCACGAAGAATAAAATCTAATACTTGTAAAATACTCCATTGTTAATGTTTTTCACAATACCAAACAATTGGAATTGAGGTATAGTACATAAAAAGAAATAATGTTTGGTTATTTTCCCAAAATCGCAAAATAAGATATCTAATACATGGAAAAAACACAATTTTATATTGTTTTTCACGAAACCACCAAAATTAAAATCTAATACAGAGAAAAAAAATCCATTGTTAATGATTTTCACAATACCAAAAAAATGGAATTGAGGTGTAATACATGGAAAAAAATAATATTTTGTTATTTTCACAAAACCGCAAAATAGGAAGTCTAATACATGGAAAGGACTCAATTTTATATTGTTTTTCACAAAACCACAAAAATTAAAATCTAATACATGGAAGAAACTTCATTGTTATTGATTTTCACAATACCAAAAAATCGAATTGAGGTGTAAGACATGGAAAAAACAATCGTTTGATATTTTCACAAAACCAGAAAAATTGAAGTCTAATACATGGAAAAAACACAATTTTGTATTGTTTTTCACAAAAGCACAAAAATTCAAATCTAATAAATGGAAAATACTCCATTGTTATTGATTTTCACAATACCAATAAATTAAATTAAGGCGTAATACAAGGAAAAAAACAATCTTTCGATATTTTCATAAACCGCAAAAATTAAAGTCTAATACACGGAAAAAGCAAAATTTTTATTATTTTTCACAAAACCACCAAAATTAAAATGTAATACATGTAAAATACTCCATTGTAAATGATTTTCATAATACCAAATAATTGGAATTGAGGTATAATAGAATGAAAGAAATAATAGTTTGTTATTTTCACAAAATCGCAAAATAAGAAATCTAATTCTTGGAAAAAACAAAATTTTGTATTGTTTTTCAGAAAAGTAACAAAATTAAAATCTAATACATAGAAAACAAATCTATTGTAAATGATCTTCACAATACCAAAAAAGTAGAATTGAGGAGTAATACATGGAAAAAAATAATATTTTCTTATTTTCACAAAACCGGAAAATAAGATGTCTAATACATCGTAAAGACACAATTTTATATTGTTTTTCACAAAACCACAAAAATTAAAATCTAATACATGGAAGAAACTCCATTGTTATTGATTTCACAATACCAAAAAATCGAATTGAGGTGTAATACCTGGAAAAAACAATCTTTTGATATTTTCACAAAACAACAAAAATTGAAGTCTAATACACGGAAAAAACACAATTTTGTATTGTTTTTCACATAACCACAAAAATTCAAATCTAATAAATGGAAAAAAACTCCATTGTTATTGATTTTGACAATACCAAAAAATCGAATTGAGGTGTAATACATGGAAAAAAATAATCTTTTGATATTTTCGCAAAACCACAAAACCTGAACTCTAGTACATCGAAAAAACAAAATTTGTATTGTCTTTCCCAAAACCACAAAGAATAAAATCTAATACTTGTAAAATACTCCATTGTAAAATACCAAACAATTGAAATTGAGGTATAGTACATAAAAAGAAATAATGTTTTGTTATTTTCACAAAATCGCAAAATAAATATCTAATACATGGAAAAAACACAATTTTGTATTGTTTTTCACGAAACCACCAAAATTAAAATCAAATACAGAGAGAAAAAATCCATTGTTAATGATTTTCACAATACCAAAAAAATGGAATTGAGGTGTAATACATGGAAAAAAGTAATATTTTGTTATTTTCAGAAAACCGCAAAATAAGAAGTCTAATACATGGAAAGGCCACAATTTTATATTGTTTTTCACAAAACCACAAATATTAAAATCTTATACTTGCAAAATACTCCATTGTTAATGATTTTCACAATACCAAACAATTGGAATTGAGGTATAGTACATAAAAAGAAATAATGTTTTGTCATTTTCACAAAATCGCAAAATAAGATATCTAATACATGGAAAAAACACAATTTTGTTTTGTTTTTCACGAAACCACCAAAATTAAAATCTAATAAATGGAAAATATCCCATTGTTATTGATTTTCACAATACCAAAAATATGGAATTGAGGTGTAATACATGGAAAAAAATAATATTTTCTTATTTTCACAAAACCGCAAAATAAGATGTCTAATACATGGAAAAGACACAATTTTATATTGTTTTTCACAAAACCACAAAAATTAAAATCTAATACATGGAAGAAACTCCATTGTTATTGATTTTAACAATACCAAAAAATCGAATTGAGGTGTAATACATGGAAACAAACAATCTTTTGATATTTTCGCAAAACCGCAAAAACTGAAATCTAGTACATCGAAAAAACAAAATTTGTATTGTTTTTCACAAAACCACAAATAATAAAATCTAATACTTGTAAAATACTCCATTGTTAATGATTTTCACAATACCAAGCAATTGGAATTGAGGTATAGTACATAAAAAGAAATAATGTTTTGTTATTTTCACAAAATCGCAAAATAAGATATCTAATACATGGAAAAAACACAATTTTGTTTTGTTTTTCACGAAACCACCAAAATTAAAATCTAATACAGAGAAAAATAATCCGTTGTTAATGATTTTCACAATACCAAAAAAATGGAATTGAGGTGTAATACATGGAAAAAAATAATATTTTGTTATTTTCACAAAACCGCAAAATAAGATGTCTCATACATGGAAAAGACACGATTTTATATTGTTTTTCACAAAACCACAAAAATTAAAATCTTATACATGGAAGAAAGACCATTGTTATTGATTTTCACGATACCAAAAAATTGAATTCAGGTGTAATACATGCAAAAAATAATCTTTGGATATTTTCACAAAACCACAAAAATTGAAGTCTAATACATGGAAAAAAACACAATTTTGCAATGTTTTTTACAAAACCACAAAAATTCAAATCTAATTAATGGAAAATACTCCATTGTTATTGATTTTCAAAATACCAAAAAATCAAATTAAGGTGTAATACAAGGAAAAAAACAATCTTTCGATATTTTTATAAACCTCAAAAGTTGCAGTCTAATACACGGAAAAAACCAAATTTGTATTATTTTTCACAAAACCACAAAAATTAAAATGTAATACATGTAAAATACTCCATTCTTAACGATTTTCATAATACCAAATAATTGGAATGGAGGTATAATACAATGAAGGAAATAATATTTTGTTATTTTCACAAAATCGCAAAATAAGATATCTAGATTTTAATTTTTGTGGTTTTGTGAAAAACAATATAAAATTGATTCCTTTCCATGTATTAGACTTCTTATTTTGCGGTTCTGTGAAAATAACAAAATATTATTTTTTTCCATGTATTACACCTCAATTCCATTTTTTTGGTATTGTGAAAATCATTAACAATGGATTTTTTTTCTCTATATTAGATTTTAATTTTGGTGGTTTCGTGGAAAACAATACAAAATTGTGTTTTTTCCGTGTATTAGATATCTTATTTTGCGATTTTGTGAAAATAACAAAACATTATTTCCTTTTATGTACTATACCTCAATTTCAATTGTTTGGTATTGTGAAAATCATTAACAATGGAGTATTTTACAAGTATTAGATTTTATTCTTTGTGGTTTTGTGAAAAACAATACAAATTTTGTTTTTACGATGTACTACACTTCAGTTTTGGTGGTTTTGCGAAAATATCAAAAGATTGTTTTTTTCCATGTATTACACCTCAATTCGATTTTTTGGTATTGTTAAAATCAATAACAATGGAGTTTCTTCCATGTATTAGATTTTAATTTTTGTGATTTTGTGAAAAACAATATAAAATTGTATCCTTTCCATGTATAAGACTTCTTATTTTGCGGTTTTGTGAAAATAACAAAATTTTATTTTTTTTCCATGTATTATAGCTCAATTCCATTTTTTTGGTATTGTGAAAATCATTAACAATGGATTTTTTTTCTATGTATTAGATTTTAATTTTGGTGGTTTTGTGAAAAACAATACAAAATTGTGTTTTTTCCATGTACATGGAAGAAACTTCATTGTTATTGATTTTCACAATACCAAAAAATCGAATTGTGGTGTAAGACATGGAAAAAATGGATAAAACAAAATTTGTATTATTTTTCAAAAAACAACAAAAATTAAAATGTAATACATGAAAAATACTCCATTGTTAATGATTTTCATAATACCAAACAATTGGAATTGAGGTATAATACATAGAAAGAAATAATGTTTTGTTATTTTCACAAATCGCAAAATAAGATATCTAATACATGGAAAAAACACAATTATGTATTGTTTTTCACGAACCCACCAAAATTAAAATCTAATACATAGAGAAATATCCATTGTTAATGATTTTCACAATACCAAAAAAATGGAATTGAGGTGTAATACATGGAAAAAAATAATATTTTGTTATTTTAACAAAACCGCAAAATAAGAAGTCCAATACAAGGAAAAGACACGAGTTTATATTGTTTTACACAAAACCACAAAAATTAAAATCTAATACATGAAAGAAAGTCCATTGTTATCGATTTTCACAATACCAAAAAATCGAATTGAGGTGTAATACATGGAAAAAAATAATCTTTCGATATTTTCACAAAACCACAAAAATTGAAGTCTAATACGTGGAAAACACACAATTTTGTATTGTTTTTCACAAAACCACAAAACTTAAAATCTAATATATGGAAAATACTCCATTGTTATTGATTTTCACAATACCAAAAAGTCGAATTGAGGTGTAATACATCGAAAAAAAACAATATTTTGATACATTCATAAAACCTCAAAAGTAATACATGTAAAATACTCCATTGTTAATGATTTTCATAACACCAAACAATTGGAATTGACGTATAATACATAAAAAGAAATAATGTTTTGTTATTTTCACAAATCGCAAAATAAGATATCTAATACATGGAAAAAACACAATTATGTATTGTTTTTCACGAACCCACCAAAATTAAAATCTAATACATAGAGAAATATCCATTGTTAATGATTTTCACAATACCAAAAAAATGGAATTGAGGTATAATACATGGAAAGAAATAATATTTTGTTATTTTAACAAAACCGGAAAATAAGAAGTCCAATACAAGGAAAAGACACGATTTTATATGGTTTTTCACAAAACCACAAAAATTAAAATCTAATACATGGAAGAAAGTCCGTTGTTATTGATTTTCACAATACCAAAAATCGAATTGAGGTGTAATACATGGAAAAAAATGATCTTTCGATATTTTCACAAAACAATATAAATTCGTGTCTTTTCCTTGTATTAGACTTCTTATTTTGCGGTTTTGTGAAAATAACAAAATATTATTTCTTTACATGTATTACACCTCAATTCCATTTTATTGGTATTGTGAAAATCATTAACAATGGATTTGTTTTCTATGTATTAGATTTTAGTTTTGGTGGTTTTGTGAAAAAGAATACAAAATTGTGTTTTTTCCATGTATTAGATATCTTATTTTGCGATTTTGTGAAAATAACAAAATATTATTTCTTTCCATGTCTTATACGTCAATTCCAATTGTTTGGTATTATGAAAATCATTAACAATGGAGTATTTTAGATGTATTACATTTTAATTTTTGTGGTTTTGTGAAAAATAATACAATTTTTGTTTTTTCCGTGTATTAGACTTCAATTTTTGAGGTTTGTGAAAATATCAAAAGATTATTTTTTTCCATGTATTACACCTCAATTTGATTTTTTGGTATTGTGAAAATCAATAACAATGGAGTATTTTCCATTTATTAGATTTGAATTTTTGTGGTTTTCTTAAAAACAATACAAATTTTGTTTTTAACATGTATTAGACTTCAATTTTAGTGGTTTTGTGAAAATATCAAAAGATTGTTTTTTTGCTTGTATTACACCTGAATTCGATTATTTGGTATTTTGAAAATCATTACCAATGGATCTTTTTTTATGTATTAGATTTTAATTTTGACGGTTTTGTGAAAAACAATACAAAATTGTGTTTTTTCCATGTATTAGACATCTTATTTTGCGATTTTGTGAAAATAACAAAATATTATTTCTTTCATTGTATTATACCTCAATTCATATTGTTTGTTATTATGAAAATCATTAACAGTGGAGTATTTTACATGTATTACATTTTAATTTTTGTTGTTTTGTGAAAAATAATACAATTTTTGTTTTTTCCGTGTATTAGACTTCAATTTTTGAGGTTTATGAAAATATCAAAAGATTGTTTTTTTCCATGTATTACAACTCAATTCGATTTTTTGGTATTGTGAAAATCAATAACATTGGAGTTTCTTCCATGTATTAGATTTTAATTTTTCTGGTTTTGTGAAAAACAATATAAAATTGTGTCTTTTCCATGTATTAGACTTCTTATTTTGTGGTTTTTTGAAAATATCAAAAGATTGTTCTTTCCATGTATTATTCGATTTTTTGGTATTGTGAAAATCAATAACAATGGACTTTCATCCATGTATTAGATTTTAATTTTTCTGGTTTTGTGAAAAACAATATAAAATTGTGTCTTTTCCATGTATTAGACTTCTTATTTTGTGGTTTTTTGAAAATACCAAAAGATTGTTCTTTTCATGTATTACACGTCAATTCGATTTTTTGGTATTGTGAAAATCAATAACAATGGACTTTCATCCATGAATTAGATTTTAATTTTCGTGGTTTTGTGAAAAACAATATAAAATCGTGTCTTTTCCTTGTATTAGACTTCCTATTTTGCGGTTTTCTGAAAATAACAAAATATTATTTCTTTACATGTATTACACCTCAATTCCATTTTTTTGGTATTGTGAAAATCATTAACAATGGTTTTGTTTTCTATGTATTAGATTTTAGTTTTGGTGGTTTTGTGAAAAACAATACAAAATTGTGTTTTTTCCATGTATTTGATATCTTATTTTGCGATTTTGTGAAAATAACAGAATATTATTTCTTTCCATGTCTTATACCTCAATTCCAATTGTTTGGTATTATGAAAATCATTAACAATGGAGTATTTTACGTGTATTACATTTTAATTTTTGTGGTTTTGTGAAAAATAATACAATTTTTGTTTTTTCCGTGTATTGGACTTCTATTTTTGAGGTTTATGAAAATATCGAAAGATTGTTTTTTTCCATGTATTACACCTCAATTTGATTTTTTGGTATTGTGAAAATCAATAACAATGGAATATTTTCCATTTATTAGATTTGAATTTTTGTGGTTTTGTGAAAAACAATACAAAATTGTGTTTTTTCCATGTATTAGACTACAATTTTTGTGGTTTTGTGAAAATATCAAAAGATATTTTTTGCATGTATTACACCTCAATTCGATTTTTTGGTATTGTGAAAATCTATAACAATGGACTTTCTTCCATTTATTAGATTTTAATTTTTGTGGTTTTGTGAAAAACAATATAAATTCGTGTCTTTTCCTTGTATTAGACTTCTTATTTTGCGGTTTTGTGAAAATAACAAAATATTATTTCTTTCCATGTATTACACCTCAATTCCATTTTATTGGTATTGTGAAAATCATTAACAATGGATTTGTTTTCTTTGTATTAGATTTTAATTTTGGTGGTTTTGTGAAAAACAATACAAAATGGTGTTTTTTCCATGTATTAGATATCTTATTTTGTGATTTTGTGAAAATAACAATATATTATTTCTTTCCATGTCTTATACCTCAATTTCAATTGTTTGGTATTATGAAAATCATTAACAATGGAGTATTTTACATGTATTACATTTTAATTTTTGTGGTTTTGTGAAAAATAATACAATTTTTGTTTTTTCCGTGTATTAGACTTCAATTTTTGAGGTCTGTGAAAATATCAAAAGATTATTTTTTTCCATGTATTACACCTCAATTTGATTTTTTGGTATTGTGAAAATCAATAACAATGGAGTATTTTCCATTTATTAGATTTGAATTTTTGTGGTTTTGTTAAAAACAATACAAATTTTGTTTTTAACATGTATTAGACTTCAATTTTTGTGGTTTTGTGAAAATATCAAAAGATTATTTTTTTGCATGTATTACACCTGAATTTGATTATTTGGTATTTTGAAAATCATTACCAATGGATCTTTTTTTATGTATTAGATTTTAATTTTGACGGTTTTGTGAAAAACAATACAAAATTGTGTTTTTTCCATGTATTAGACATCTTATTTTGCGATTTTGTGAAAATAACAAAATATTATTTCTTTCATTGTATTATACCTCAATTCAAATTGTTTGTTATTATGAAAATCATTAACAGTGGAGTATTTTACATGTATTACATTTTAATTTTTGTTGTTTTGTGAAAAATAATACAATTTTTGATTTTCCCGTGTATTAGACTTCAATTTTTGAGGTTTATGAAAATATCAAAAGATTGTTCTTTCCATGTATTATTCGATTTTTTGGTATTGTGAAAATCAATAACAATGGACTTTCATCCATGAATTAGATTTTAATTTTCGTGGTTTTGTGAAAAACAATATAAAATCGTGTCTTTTCCATGTATTAGACTTCTTATTTTGCGGTTTTCTGAAAATAACAAAATATTATTTCTTTACATGTATTACACCTCAATTCCATTTTATTGGTATTGTGAAAATCATTAACAATGGATTTGTTTTCTATGTATTAGATTTTAGTTTTGGTGGTTTTGTGAAAAACAATACAAAATTGTGTTTTTTCCATGTATTAGATATCTTATTTTGCGATTTTGTGAAAATAACAAAATATTATTTCTTTCCATGTCTTATACCTCAATTCCAATTGTTTGGTATTATGAAAATCATTAACAATGGAGTATTTTACATGTATTACATTTTAATTTTTGTGGTTTTGTGAAAAATAATACAATTTTTGTTTTTTCCGTGTATTAGACTTCAATTTTTGAGGTTTGTGAAAATATCAAAAGATTATTTTTTTCCATGTATTACACCTCAATTTGATTTTTTGGTATAGTGAAAATCAATAACAATGGAGTATTTTCCATTTATTAGATTTGAATTTTTGTGGTTTTGTTAAAAACAATACAAATTTTGTTTTTAACATGTATTAGACTTCAATTTTTGTGGTTTTGTGAAAATATCAAAAGATTGTTTTTTTGCATGTATTACACCTGAATTCGATTATTTGGTATTTTGAAAATCATTACCAATGGATCTTTTTTTATGTATTAGATTTTAATTTTGACGATTTTGTGAAAAACAATACAAAATTGTGTTTTTTCCATGTATTAGACATCTTATTTTGCTATTTTGTGAAAATAACAAAATATTATTTCTTTCGTTGTATTATACCTCAATTCAAATTGTTTGTTATTACGAAAATCATTAACAGTGGAGTATTTTACATGTATTACATTTTAATTTTTGTTGTTTTGTGAAAAATAATACAATTTTTGTTTTTTCCGTGTATTAGACTTCAATTTTTGAGGTTTATGAAAATATCAAAAGATTGTTTTTTTCCATGTATTACACCTCAATTCGATTTTTTGGTATTGTGAAAATCAAAAACATTGGAGTTTCTTCCATGTATTAGATTTTAATTTTTCTGGTTTTGTGAAAAACGATATAAAATTGTGTCTTTTCCATGTATTAGACTTCTTATTTTGTGGTTTTTTGAAAATACCAAAAGATTGTTCATTCCATGTATTACACGTCAATTCGATTTTTTGGTATTGTGAAAATCAATAACAATGGACTTTCATCCATGAATTAGATTTTAATTTTCGTGGTTTTGTGAAAAACAATATAAATTCGTGTCTTTTCCTTGTATTAGACTTCTTATTTTGCGGTTTTGTGAAAGTAACAAAATATTATTTCTTTTCATGTATTACACCTCAATTCCATTTTTTTGGTATTGTGAAAATCATTAACAATGGATTTGTTTTCTATGTATTAGATTTTAATTTTGGTGGTTTTGTGAAAAACAATACAAAATGGTGTTTTTTCCATGTATTAGATATCTTATTTTGTGATTTTGTGAAAATAACAATATATTATTTCTTTCCATGTCTTATACCTCAATTTCAATTGTTTGGTATTATGAAAATCATTAACAATGGAGTATTTTACATGTATTACATTTTAATTTTTGTGGTTTTGTGAAAAATAATACAATTTTTTTTTTTTCCGTGTATTAGACTTCAATTTTTGAGGTTTATGAAAATATCAAAAGATTATTTTTTTCCATGTATTACACCTCAATTTGATTTTTTGGTATTGTGAAAATCAATAACAATGGAGTATTTTCCATTTATTAGATTTGAATTTTTGTGGTTTTGTCAAAAACAATACAAATTTTGTTTTTAACATGTATTAGACTTCAATTTTTGTGGTTTTGTGAAAATATCAGAAGATTGTTTTTTTGCATGTATTACACCTGAATTCGATTTTTTGGTATTGTGAAAATCATTACCAATGGATCTTTTTTTATGTATTAGATTTTAATTTTGACGGTTTTGTGAAAAACAATACAAAATTTTGTTTTTTCCATGTATTAGACATCTTATTTTGCGATTTTCTGAAAATAACAAAATATTATTTCTTTCATTGTATTATACCTCAATTCAAATTGTTTGTTATTATGAAAATCATTAACAATAGAGTATTTTACATGTATTACATTTGAATTTTTGTTGTTTTGTGAAAAATAATACAATTTTTGTTTTTTCCGTGTATTAGACTTCAATTTTTGAGGTTTATGAAAATATCAAAAGATTGTTTTTTTCCATGTATTACACCTCAATTCGATTTTTTGGTATTGTGAAAATCAATAACATTGGAGTTTCTTCCATGTATTTGATCTTAATTTTTCTTGTTTTGTGAAAAACAATATAAAATTGTGTCTTTTCCATGTATTAGACTTCTTATTTTGTGGTTTTTTGAAAAAACCAAAAGATTATTCTTTCCATATATTATTCGATTTTTTGGTATTGTGAAAATCAATAACAATGGACTTTCATCCATGAATTACATTTTAATTTTCGTGGTTTTGTGAAAAACAATATAAATTCGTGTCTTTTCCTTGTATTAGACTTCTTATTTTGCGGTTTTGTGAAAATAACAAAATATTATTTCTTTTCTTGTATTACACCTCAATTCCATTTTTTTGGTATTGTGAAAATCCTTAACGATGGATTTGTTTTCTATGTATTAGATTTTACTTTTGGTGGTTTTGTGAAAAACAATACAAAATTGTGTTTTTTCCATGTATTAGATATCTTATTTTGCGATTTTGTGAAAATAACAAAATATTATTTCTTTCCATGTCTTATACCTCAATTCCAATTGTTTGGTATTATGAAAATCATTAACAATGGAGTATTTTACGTGTATTACATTTTAATTTTTGTGGTTTTGTGAAAAATAATACAATTTTTGTTTTTTCCGTGTATTAGACTTCTATTTTTGAGGTTTATGAAAATATCGAAAGATTGTTTTTTTCCATGTATTACACCTCAATTTGATTTTTTGGTATTGTGAAAATCAATAACAATGGAATATTTTCCATTTATTAGATTTGAATTTTTGTGGTTTTGTGAAAAACAATACAAAATTGTGTTTTTTCCATGTATTAGACTTCAATTTTTGTGGTTTTGTGAAAATATCAAAAGATTATTTTTTGCATGTATTACACCTCAATTCGATTTTTTGGTATTGTGAAAATCTATAACAATGGACTTTCTTCCATGTATTAGATTTTAATTTTTGTGGTTTTGTGAAAAACATTATAAATTCGTGTCTTTTCCTTATATTAGACTTCTTATTTTGCGGTTTTGTGAAAATAAAAAAATATTATTTCTTTCCATGTATTACACCTCAATTCCATTTTTTTGGTATTGTGAAAATCATTAACAATGGATTTGTTTTCTATGTATTAGATTTTAATTTTGGTGGTTTTGTGAAAAACAATACAAAATTGTGTTTTTTCCATGTATTAGATATCTTATTTTGTGATTTTGTGAAAATAACAATATATTATTTCTTTCCATGTCTTATACCTCAATTCCAATTGTTCGGTATTATGAAAATCATTAACAATGGAGTATTCTACATGTATTACATTTTAATTTTTGTGGTTTTGTGAAAAATAATACAATTTTTGTTTTTTCCGTGTATTAGACTTCAATTTTTGAGGTTTATGAAAATATCAAAAGATTATTTTTTTCCATATATTACACCTCAATTTGATTTTTTTGGTATTGTGAAAATCAATAACAATGGAGTATTTTCCGTTTATTAGATTTGAATTTTTGTGGTTTTGTTAAAAACAATACAAATTTTGTTTTTAACATGTATTAGACTTCAATTTTTGTGGTTTTGTGAAAATATCAAAAGATTGTTTTTTTGCATGTGTTACACCTGAATTCGATTTTTTGGTATTGTGAAAATCATTACCAATGGATCTTTTTTTATGTATTAGATTTTAATTATGACGGTTTTGTGAAAAACAATACAAAATTGTGTTTTTTCCATATATTAGACATCTTATTTTGCGATTTTGTGAAAATAACAAAATATTATTTCTTTCATTGTATTATACCTCAATTCAAATTGTTTGTTATTATGAAAATCATTAACAATGGAGTATTTTACATGTATTACATTTTAATTTTTGTTGTTTTGTGAAAAATAATACAATTTTTGTTTTTTCCGTGTATTAGACTTCAATTTTTGAGGTTTATGAAAATATCAAAAGATTGTTTTTTTCCATGTATTACACCTCAATTCGATTTTTTGGTATTGTGAAAATCAAAAACATTGGAGTTTCTTCCATGTATTAGATTTTAATTTTTCTGGTTTTGTGAAAAACGATATAAAATTGTGTCTTTTCCATGTATTAGACTTCTTATTTTGTGGTTTTTTGAAAATACCAAAAGATTGTTCATTCCATGTATTACACGTCAATTCGATTTTTTGGTATTGTGAAAATCAATAACAATGGACTTTCATCCATGAATTAGATTTTAATTTTCGTGGTTTTGTGAAAAACAATATAAATTCGTGTCTTTTCCTTGTATTAGACTTCTTATTTTGCGGTTTTGTGAAAATAACAAAATATTATTTCCTTTCATGTATTACACCTCAATTCCATTTTTTTGGTATTGTGAAAATCATTAACAATGGATTTGTTTTCTATGTATTAGATTTTAATTTTGGTGGTTTTGTGAAAAACAATACAAAATTGTGTTTTTTCCATGTATTAGATATCTTATTTTGTGATTTTGTGAAAATAACAATATATTATTTCTTTCCATGTCTTATACCTCAATTTCTATTGTTTGGTATTATGAAAATCATTAACAATGGAGTATTTTACATGTATTACTTTTTAATTTTTGTGGTTTTGTGAAAAATAATATAATTTTTGTTTTTTTCCGTGTATTAGACTTCTATTTTTGACGTTTATGAAAATAGCAAAAGATTATTTTTTTCCATGTATTACACCTCAATTTGATTTTTTGGTATTGTGAAAATCAATAACAATGGAGTATTTTCCATTTATTAGATTTGAATGTTTGTGGTTTTGTTAAAAACAATACAAATTTTGTTTTTAACATGTATTAGACTTCAATTTTTGTGGTTTTGTGAAAATATCAAAAGATTGTTTTTTTGCATGTATTACACCTGAATTCGATTTTTTGGTATTGTGAAAATCATTACCAATGGATCTTTTTTTATGTATTAGATTTTAATTTTGACGGTTTTGTGAAAAACAATACAAAATTGTGTTTTTTCCATGTATTAGACATCTTATTTTGCGATTTCGTGAAAATAACAAAATATTATTTCTTTAATTGTATTATACCTCAATTCAAATTGTTTGTTATTATGAAAATCATTAACAATGGAGTATTTTACATGTATTACATTTTAATTTTTGTTGTTTTGTGAAAAATAATACAATTTTTATTTTTTCCGTGTATTAGACTTCAATTTTTGAGGTTTATGAAAATATCAAAAGATTGTTTTTTTCCATGTATTACACCTCAATTCGATTTTTTGGTATTGTGAAAATCAATAACATTGGAGTTTCTTCCATGTATTAGATCTCAATTTTTCTGGTTTTGTGAAAAACAATATAAAATTGTGTCTTTTCCATGTATTAGACTTCTTATTTTGTGGTTTTTTGAAAATACCAAAAGATTATTCTTTCCATGTATTATTCGATTTTTTGGTATTGTGAAAATCAATAACAATGGACTTTCATCCATGAATTAGATTTTAATTTTCGTGGTTTTGTGAAAAACAATATAAATTCGTGTCTTTTCCTTGTATTAGACTTCTTATTTTGCGATTTTGTGAAAATAACAAAATATTATTTCTTTTCATGTATTACACCTCAATTCCATTTTTTTGGTATTGTGAAAATCATTAACAATGGATTTGTTTTCTATGTATTAGATTTTACTTTTGGTGGTTTTGTGAAAAACAATACAAAATTCTGTTTTTTCCATGTATTAGATATCTTATTTTGCGATTTTGTGAAAATAACAAAATATTATTTCTTTCCATGTCTTATACCTCAATTCCAATTGTTTGGTATTATGAAAATCATTAACAATGGAGTATTTTACGTGTATTACATTTTAATTTTTGTGGTTTTGTGAAAAATAATACAATTTTTGTTTTTTCCGTGTATTAGACTTCAATTTTTGAGGTTTATGAAAATATCAAAAGATTATTTTTTTCCATGTATTACACCTCAATTTGATTTTTTGGTATTGTGAAAATCAATAACAATGGAGTATTTTCCATTTATTAGATTTGAATTTTTGTGGTTTTGTCAAAAACAATACAAATTTTGTTTTTAACATGTATTAGACTTCAATTTTTGTGGTTTTGTGAAAATATCAAAAGATTATTTTTTGCATGTATTACACCTCAATTCGATTTTTTGGTATTGTGAAAATCTATAACAATGGACTTTCTTCCATGTATTAGATTTTAATTTTTGTGGTTTTGTGAAAAACAATATAAATTCGTGTCTTTTCCTTGTATTAGACTTCTTATTTTGCGGTTTTTGTGAAAATAACAAAATATTATTTCTTTCCATGTATTACACCTCAATTCCATTTTTTTGGTATTGTGAAAATCATTAACAATGGATTTGTTTTCTATGTATTAGATTTTAATTTTGGTGGTTTTGTGAAAAACAATACAAAATTATGTTTTTTCCATGTATTAGATATCTTATTTTGTGATTTTGTGAAAATAACAATATATTATTTCTTTCCATGTCTTATACCTCAATTCCAATTGTTTGGTATTATGAAAATCATTAACAATGGAGTATTTTACATGTATTACATTTTAATTTTTGTGGTTTTGTGAAAAATAATACAATTTTTGTTTTTTCCGTGTATTAGACTTCAATTTTTGAGGTTTATGAAAATATCAAAAGATTATTTTTTTCCATATATTACACCTCAATTTGATTTTTTGGTATTGTGAAAATCAATAACAATGGAGTATTTTCCGTTTATTAGATTTGAATTTTTGTGGTTTTGTTAAAAACAATACAAATTTTGTTTTTAACATGTATTAGACTTCAATTTTTGTGGTTTTGTGAAAATATCAAAAGATTGTTTTTTTGCATGTGTTACACCTGAATTCGATTTTTTGGTATTGTGAAAATCATTACCAATGGATCTTTTTTTATGTATTAGATTTTAATTTTGACGGTTTTGTGAAAAACAATACAAAATTGTGTTTTTTCCATATATTAGACATCTTATTTTGCGATTTTGTGAAAATAACAAAATATTATTTCTTTCATTGTATTATACCTCAATTCAAATTGTTTGTTATTATGAAAATCATTAACAATGGAGTATTTTACATGTATTACATTTTAATTTTTGTTGTTTTGTGAAAAATAATACAATTTTTGTTTTTTCCGTGTATTAGACTTCAATTTTTGAGGTTTATGAAAATATCAAAAGATTGTTTTTTTCCATGTATTACACCTCAATTCGATTTTTTGGTATTGTGAAAATCAAAAACATTGGAGTTTCTTCCATGTATTAGATTTTAATTTTTCTGGTTTTGTGAAAAACAATATAAAATTGGGTCTTTTCCATGTATTAGACTTCTTATTTTGTGGTTTTTTGAAAATACCAAAAGATTGTTCTTTCCATGTATTACACGTCAATTCGATTTTTTGGTATTGTGAAAATCAATAACAATGGACTTTCGTCCATGAATTAGATTTTAAATTTCGTGGTTTTGTGAAAAACAATATAAATTCGTGTCTTTTCCTTGTATTAGACTTCTTATTTTGCGGTTTTGTGAAAATAACAAAATATTATTTCCTTTCATGTATTACACCTCAATTCCATTTTTTTGGTATTGTGAAAATCATTAACAATGGATTTGTTTTCTATGTATTAGATTTTAATTTTGGTGGTTTTGTGAAAAACAATACAAAATTGTGTTTTTTCCATGTATTAGATATCTTATTTTGTGATTTTGTGAAAATAACAATATATTATTTCTTTCCATGTCTTATACCTCAATTTCTATTGTTTGGTATTATGAAAATCATTAACAATGGAGTATTTTACATGTATTACATTTTAATTTTTGTGGTTTTGTGAAAAATAATACAATTTTTGTTTTTTCCGTGTATTAGACTTCAATTTTTGACGTTTATGAAAATAGCAAAAGATTATTTTTTTCCATGTATTACACCTCAATTTGATTTTTTGGTATTGTGAAAATCAATAACAATGGAGTATTTTCCATTTATTAGATTTGAATTTTTGTGGTTTTGTTAAAAACAATACAAATTTTGTTTTTAACATGTATTAGACTTCAATTTTTGTGGTTTTGTGAAAATATCAAAAGATTGTTTTTTTGCATGTATTACACCTGAATTCGATTTTTTGGTATTGTGAAAATCATTACCAATGGATCTTTTTTTATGTATTAGATTTTAATTTTGACGGTTTTGTGAAAAACAATACAAAATTGTGTTTTTTCCATGTATTAGACATCTTATTTTGCGATTTCGTGAAAATAACAAAATATTATTTCTTTAATTGTATTATACCTCAATTCAAATTGTTTGTTATTATGAAAATCATTAACAATGGAGTATTTTACATGTATTACATTTTAATTTTTGTTGTTTTGTGAAAAATAATACAATTTTTATTTTTTCCGTGTATTAGACTTCAATTTTTGAGGTTTATGAAAGTATCAAAAGATTGTTTTTTTCCATGTATTACACCTCAATTCGATTTTTTGGTATTGTGAAAATCAATAACATTGGAGTTTCTTCCATGTATTAGATCTTAATTTTTCTGGTTTTGTGAAAAACAATATAAAATTGTGTCTTTTCCATGTATTAGACTTCTTATTTTGTGGTTTTTTGAAAATACCAAAAGATTATTCTTTCCATGTATTATTCGATTTTTTGGTATTGTGAAAATCAATAACAATGGACTTTCATCCATGAATTAGATTTTAATTTTCGTGTTTTTGTGAAAAACAATATAAATTCGTGTCTTTTCCTTGTATTAGACTTCTTATTTTGCGGTTTTGTGAAAATAACAAAATATTATTTCTTTTCATGTATTACACCTCAATTCCATTTTTTTGGTATTGTGAAAATCATTAACAATGGATTTGTTTTCTATGTATTAGATTTTACTTTTGGTGGTTTTGTGAAAAACAATACAAAATTGTGTTTTTTCCATGTATTAGATATCTTATTTTGTGATTTTGTGAAAATAACAATATATTATTTCTTTCCATGTCTTATACCTCAATTCCAATTGTTTGGTATTATGAAAATCATTAACAATGGAGTATTTTACATGTATTACATTTTAATTTTTGTGGTTTTGTGAAAAATAATACAATTTTTGTTTTTTCCGTGTATTAGACTTCTATTTTTGAGGTTTATGAAAATATCGAAAGATTGTTTTTTTCCATGTATTACACCTCAATTTGATTTTTTGGTATTGTGAAAATCAATAACAATGGAATATTTTCCATTTATTAGATTTGAATTTTTGTGGTTTTGTGAAAAACAATACAAAATTGTGTTTTTTCCATGTATTAGACTTCAATTTTTGTGGTTTTGTGAAAATATCAAAAGATTATTTTTTGCATGTATTACACCTCAATTCGATTTTTTGGTATTGTGAAAATCAATAACATTGGAGTTTCTTCCATGTGTGAAAAACAATATAAAATTGGGTCTTTTCCATGTATTAGACTTCTTATTTTGTGGTTTTTTGAAAATACCAAAAGATTGTTCTTTCCATGTATTACACGTCAATTCGATTTTTTGGTATTGTGAAAATCAATAACAATGGACTTTCATCCAAGAATTAGATTTTAAATTTCGTGGTTTTGTGAAAAACAATATAAATTCGTGTCTTTTCCTTGTATTAGACTTCTTATTTTGCGGTTTTGTGAAAATAACAAAATATTATTTCCTTTCATGTATTACACCTCAATTCCATTTTTTTGGTATTGTGAAAATCATTAACAATGGATTTGTTTTCTATGTATTAGATTTTAATTTTGGTTGTTTTGTGAAAAACAATACAAAATTGTGTTTTTTCCATGTATTAGATATCTAATTTTGTGATTTTGTGAAAATAACAATATATTATTTCTTTCCATGTCTTATACCTCAATTTCTATTGTTTGGTATTATGAAAATCATTAACAATGGAGTATTTTACATGTATTACATTTTAATTTTTGTGGTTTTGTGAAAAATAATACAATTTTTGTTTTTTCCGTGTATTAGACTTCAATTTTTGACGTTTATGAAAATAGCAAAAGATTATTTTTTTCCATGTATTACACCTCAATTTGATTTTTTGGTATTGTGAAAATCAATAACAATGGAGTATTTTCCATTTATTAGATTTGAATTTTTGTGGTTTTGTTAAAAACAATACAAATTTTGTTTTTGACATGTATTAGACTTCAATTTTTGTGGTTTTGTGAAAATATCAAAAGATTGTTTTTTTGCATGTATTACACCTGAATTCGATTTTTTGGTATTGTGAAAATCAGTACCAATGGATCTTTTTTTATGTATTAGATTTTAATTTTGACGGTTTTGTGAAAAACAATACAAAATTTTGTTTTTTCCATGTATTAGACATCTTATTTTGCGATTTTCTGAAAATAACAAAATATTATTTCTTTCATTGTATTATACCTCAATTCAAATTGTTTGTTATTATGAAAATCATTAACAATAGAGTATTTTACATGTATTACATTTGAATTTTTGTTGTTTTGTGAAAAATAATACAATTTTTGTTTTTTCCGTGTATTAGACTTCAATTTTTGAGGTTTATGAAAATATCAAAAGATTGTTTTTTTCCATGTATTACACCTCAATTCGATTTTTTGGTATTGTGAAAATCAATAACATTGGAGTTTCTTCCATGTGTGAAAAACAATATAAAATTGGGTCTTTTCCATGTATTAGACTTCTTATTTTGTGGTTTTTTGAAAATACCAAAAGATTGTTCTTTCCATGTATTACACGTCAATTCGATTTTTTGGTATTGTGAAAATCAATAACAATGGACTTTCATCCATGAATTAGATTTTAAATTTCGTGGTTTTGTGAAAAACAATATAAATTCGTGTCTTTTCCTTGTATTAGACTTCTTATTTTGCGGTTTTGTGAAAATAACAAAATATTATTTCCTTTCATGTATTACACCTCAATTCCATTTTTTTGGTATTGTGAAAATCATTAACAATGGATTTGTTTTCTATGTATTAGATTTTAATTTTGGTGGTTTTGTGAAAAACAATACAAAATTGTGTTTTTTTAATGTATTAGATATCTAATTTTGTGATTTTGTGAAAATAACAATATATTATTTCTTTCCATGTCTTATACCTCAATTTCTATTGTTTGGTATTATGAAAATCATTAACAATGGAGTATTTTACATGTATTACATTTTAATTTTTGTGGTTTTGTGAAAAATAATACAATTTTTGTTTTTTCCGTGTATTAGACTTCAATTTTTGACGTTTATGAAAATAGCAAAAGATTATTTTTTTCCATGTATTACACCTCAATTTGATTTTTTGGTATTGTGAAAATCAATAACAATGGAGTATTTTCCATTTATTAGATTTGAATTTTTGTGGTTTTGTTAAAAACAATACAAATTTTGTTTTTAACATGTATTAGACTTCAATTTTTGTGGTTTTGTGAAAATATCAAAAGATTGTTTTTTTGCATGTATTACACCTGAATTCGATTTTTTGGTATTGTGAAAATCAGTACCAATGGATCTTTTTTTATGTATTAGATTTTAATTTTGACGGTTTTGTGAAAAACAATACAAAATTTTGTTTTTTCCATGTATTAGACATCTTATTTTGCGATTTTCTGAAAATAACAAAATTTTATTTCTTTCATTGTATTATACCTCAATTCAAATTGTTTGTTATTATGAAAATCATTAACAATAGAGTATTTTACATGTATTACATTTGAATTTTTGTTGTTTTGTGAAAAATAATACAATTTTTGTTTTTTCCGTGTATTAGACTTCAATTTTTGAGGTTTATGAAAATATCAAAAGATTGTTTTTTTCCATGTATTACACCTCAATTCGATTTTTTTGTATTGTGAAAATCAATAACATTGGAGTTTCTTCCATGTATTAGATCTTAATTTTTCTGGTTTTGTGAAAAACAATATAAAATTGTGTCTTTTCCATGTATTAGACTTCTTATTTTGTGGTTTTTTGAAAATACCAAAAGATTATTCTTTCCATGTATTATTCGATTTTTTGGTATTGTGAAAATCAATAACAATGGACTTTCATCCATGAATTAGATTTTAATTTTCGTGGTTTTGTGAAAAACAATATAAATTCGTGTCTTTTCCTTGTATTAGACTTCTTATTTTGCGGTTTTGTGAAAATAACAAAATATTATTTCTTTTCATGTATTACACCTCAATTCCATTTTTTTGGTATTGTGAAAATCATTAACGATGGATTTGTTTTCTATGTATTAGATTTTACTTTTGGTGGTTTTGTGAAAAACAATTCAAAATTGTGTTTTTTCCATGTATTAGATATCTTATTTTGCGATTTTGTGAAAATAACAAAATATTATTTCTTTCCATGTCTTATACCTCAATTCCAATTGTTTGGTATTATGAAAATCATTAACAATGGAGTATTTTACGTGTATTACATTTTAATTTTTGTGGTTTTGTGAAAAATAATACAATTTTTGTTTTTTCCGTGTATTAGACTTCTATTTTTGAGGTTTATGAAAATATCGAAAGATTGTTTTTTTCCATGTATTACACCTCAATTTGATTTTTTGGTATTGTGAAAATCAATAACAATGGAATATTTTCCATTTATTAGATTTGAATTTTTGTGGTTTTGTGAAAAACAATACAAAATTGTGTTTTTTCCTTGTATTAGACTTCAATTTTTGTGGTTTTGTGAAAATATCAAAAGATTATTTTTTGCATGTATTACACCTCAATTCGATTTTTTGGTATTGTGAAAATCTATAACAATGGACTTTCTTCCATGTATTAGATTTTAATTTTTGTGGTTTTGTGAAAAACAATATAAATTCGTGTCTTTTCCTTGTATTAGACTTCTTATTTTGCGGTTTTGTGAAAATAACAAAATATTATTTCTTTCCATGTATTACACCTCAATTCCATTTTTTTGGTATTGTGAAAATCATTAACAATGGATTTGTTTTCTATGTATTAGATTTTAATTTTGGTGGTTTTGTGAAAAACAATACAAAATTGTGTTTTTTCCATGTATTAGATATCTTATTTTGTGATTTTGTGAAAATAACAATATATTATTTCTTTCCATGTATTATACCTCAATTCCAATTGTTTGGTATTATGAAAATCATTAACAATGGAGTATTTTACACGTATTACATTTTAATTTTTGTGGTTTTGTGAAAAATAATACAATTTTTGTTTTTTCCGTGTATTAGACTTCAATTTTTGAGGTTTATGAAAATATCAAAAGATTATTTTTTTCCATATATTACACCTCAATTTGATTTTTTGGTATTGTGAAAATCAATAACAATGGAGTATTTTCCATTTATTAGATTTGAATTTTTGTGGTTTTGTTAAAAACAATACAAATTTTGTTTTTAACATGTATTAGACTTCAATTTTTGTGGTTTTGTGAAAATATCAAAAGATTGTTTTTTTGCATGTGTTACACTTGAATTCGATTTTTTGGTATTGTGAAAATCATTACCAATGGATCTTTTTTTATGTATTAGATTTTAATTTTGACTGTTTTGTGAAAAACAATACAAAATTGTGTTTTTTCCATATATTAGACATCTTATTTTGCGATTTTGTGAAAATAACAAAATATTATTTCTTTCATTGTATTATACCTCAATTCAAATTGTTTGTTATTATGAAAATCATTAACAATGGAGTATTTTACATGTATTACATTTTAATTTTTGTTTTTTTGTGAAAAATAATACAATTTTTGTTTTTTCCGTGTATTAGACTTCAATTTTTGAGGTTTATGAAAATATCAAAAGATTGTTTTTTTCCATGTATTACACCTCAATTCGATTTTTTGGTATTTTGAAAATCAAAAACATTGGAGTTTCTTCCATGTATTAGATTTTAATTTTTCTGGTTTTGTGAAAAACAATATAAAATTGGGTCTTTTCCATGTATTAGACTTCTTATTTTGTGGTTTTTTGAAAATACCAAAAGATTGTTCTTTCCATGTATTACACGTCAATTCGATTTTTTGGTATTGTGAAAATCAATAACAATGGACTTTCATCCATGAATTAGATTTTAATTTTCGTGGTTTTGTGAAAAACAATATAAATTCGTGTCTTTTCCTTGTATTAGACTTCTTATTTTGCGGTTTTGTGAAAATAACAAAATATTATTTCCTTTCATGTATTACACCTCAATTCCATTTTTTTGGTATTGTGAAAATCATTAACAATGGATTTGTTTTCTATGTATTAGATTTTAATTTTGGTGGTTTTGTGAAAAACAATACAAAATTGTGTTTTTTCCATGTATTAGATATCTTATTTTGTGATTTTGTGAAAATAACAATATATTATTTCTTTCCATGTCTTATACCTCAATTTCTATTGTTTGGTATTATGAAAATCATTAACAATGGAGTATTTTACATGTATTACATTTTAATTTTTGTGGTTTTGTGAAAAATAATACAATTTTTGTTTTTTCCGTGTATTAGACTTCAATTTTTGACGTTTATGAAAATAGCAAAAGATTATTTTTTTCCATGTATTACACCTCAATTTGATTTTTTGGTTTTGTGAAAATCAATAACAATGGAGTATTTTCCATTTATTAGATTTGAATTTTTGTGGTTTTGTTAAAAACAATACAAATTTTGTTTTTAACATGTATTAGACTTCAATTTTTGTGGTTTTGTGAAAATATCAAAAGATTGTTTTTTTGCATGTATTACACCTGAATTCGATTTTTTGGTATTGTGAAAATCATTACCAATGGATCTTTTTTTATGTATTAGATTTTAATTTTGACGGTTTTGTGAAAAACAATACAAAATTGTGTTTTTTCCATGTATTAGACATCTTATTTTGCGATTTCGTGAAAATAACAAAATATTATTTCTTTAATTGTATTATACCTCAATTCAAATTGTTTCTTATTATGAAAATCATTAACAATGGAGTATTTTACATGTATTACATTTTAATTTTTGTTGTTTTGTGAAAAATAATACAATTTTTGTTTTTTCCGTGTATTAGACTTCAATTTTTGAGGTTTATGAAAATATCAAAGGATTGTTTTTTTCCATGTATTACACCTCAATTCGATTTTTTGGTATTGTGAAAATCAATAACATTGGAGTTTCTTCCATGTATTAGATTTTAATTTTTCTGGTTTTGTGAAAATTGTGTCTTTTCCATGTATTAGACTTCTTATTTTATGGTTTTTTGAAAATACCAAAAGATTGTTCTTTCCATGTATTACACGTCAATTCGATTTTTTGGTATTGTGAAAATCAATAACAATGGACTTTCATCCATGAATTAGATTTTAATTTTCGTGGTTTTGTGAAAAACAATATAAATTCGTGTCTTTTCCTTGTATTAGACTTCTTATTTTGCGGTTTTTTGAAAATAACAAAATATTATTTCTTTTCATGTATTACACCTCAATTCAATTTTTTTGGTATTGTGAAAATCATTAACAATGGATTTGTTTTCTATGTATTAGATTTTAATTTTGGTGGTTTTGTGAAAAACAATACAAAATTGTGTTATTTCCATGTATTAGATATCTTATTTTGGATTTTGTGAAAATAACAATATATTATTTCTTTCCATGTCTTATAGCTCAATTTCAATTGTTTGGTACTATGAAAATCATTAACAATGGAGTATTTTACATGTATTACATTTTAATTTTTGTGGTTTTGTGAAAAATAATACAATTTTTGTTTTTTCCGTGTATTAGACTTCAATTTTTGAGGTTTATGAAAATATCAAAAGATTATTTTTTTCCATGTATTACACCTCAATTTGATTTTTTGGTATTGTGAAAATCAATCACAATGGAGTATTTTCCATTTATTAGATTTGAATTTTTGTGGTTTTGTTAAAAACAATACAAATTTTGTTTTTAACATGTATTAGACTTCAATTTTTGTGGTTTTGTGAAAATATCAAAAGATTGTTTTTTTGCATGTATTACACCTGAATTCGATTTTTTGGTATTGTGAAAATCATTACCAATGGATCTTTTTTTATGTATTAGATTTTAATTTTGACGGTTTTGTGAGAAACAATACAAAATTTTGTTTTTACCATGTATTAGACATCTCATTTTGCGATTTTGTGAAAATAACAAAATATTATTTCTTTCATTGTATTATACCTCAATTCAAATTGTTTGTTATTATGAAAATCATTAACAATGGAGTATTTTACATGTATTACATTTTAATTTTTGTTGTTTTGTGAAAAATAATACAATTTTTGTTTTTTCCGTGTATTAGACTTCAATTTTTGAGGTTTATGAAAATATCAAAAGTTTGTTTTTTTCCATGTATTACACCTCAATTCGATTTTTTGGTATTGTGAAAATCAATAACATTGGAGTTTCTTCCATGTATTAGATTTTAATTTTTCTAGTTTTGTGAAAAACAATATAAAATTGTGTCTTTTCCAAGTATTTGACTTCTTATTTTGTGGTTTTTTGAAAATACCAAAAGATTGTTCTTTTCATGTATTACACGTCAATTCGATTTTTTGGTATTGTGAAAATCAATAACAATGGACTTTCATCCATGAAATAGATTTTAATTTTCGTGGTTTTGTGAAAAACAATATAAAATCGTGTCTTTTCCTTGTATTAGACTTATTATTTTGCGGTTTTGTGAAAATAACAAAATATTATTTCTTTACATGTATTACACCTCAATTCCATTTTTTTGGTATTGTGAAAATCATTAACAATGGATTTGTTTTCTATGTATTTGATTTTACTTTTGGTGGTTTTGTGAAAAACAATACAAAATTGTGTTTTTTCCATGTATTAGACATCTTATTTTGCGATTTCGTGAAAATAACAAAATATTATTTCTTTAATTGTATTATACCTCAATTCAAATTGTTTGTTATTATGAAAATCATTAACAATGGAGTATTTTACATGTATTACATTTTAATTTTTGTTGTTTTGTGAAAAATAATACAATTTTTGTTTTTTCCGTGTATTAGACTTCAATTTTTGAGGTTTATGAAAATATCAAAAGTTTGTTTTTTTCCATGTATTACACCTCAATTCGATTTTTTGGTATTGTGAAAATCAATAACATTGGAGTTTCTTCCATGTATTAGATTTTAATTTTTCTGGTTTTGTGAAAAACAATATAAAATTGTGTCTTTTCCAAGTATTTGACTTCTTATTTTGTGGTTTTTTGAAAATACCAAAAGATTGTTCTTTTCATGTATTACACGTCAATTCGATTTTTTGGTATTGTGAAAATCAATAACAATGGACTTTCATCCATGAAATAGATTTTAATTTTCGTGGTTTTGTGAAAAACAATATAAAATCGTGTCTTTTCCTTGTATTAGACTTCTTATTTTGCGGTTTTGTGAAAATAACAAAATATTATTTCTTTACATGTATTACACCTCAATTCCATTTTTTTGGTATTGTGAAAATCATTACCAATGGATTTGTTTTCTATGTATTTGATTTTACTTTTGGTGGTTTTGTGAAAAACAATACAAAATTGTGTTTTTTCCATGTATTAGATATCTTATTTTGCGATTTTGTGAAAATAACAAAATATTATTTCTTTCCATGTCGTATACCTCAATTCCAATTGTTTGGTATTATGAAAATCATTAACAATGGAGTATTTTACGTGTATTACATTTTAATTTTTGTGGTTTTGTGAAAAATAATACAATTTTTGTTTTTTCCGTGTATTAGACTTCTATTTTTGAGGTTTATGAAAATATCGAAAGATTGTTTTTTTCCATGTATTACACCTCAATTTGATTTTTTGGTATTGTGAAAATCAATAACAATGGAATATTTTACATTTATTAGATTTGAATTTTTGTGGTTTTGTGAAAAACAGTACAAAATTGTGTTTTTTCCATGTATTAGACATCTATTTTTGTGGTTTTGTGAAAATATCAAAAGATTGTTTTTTCCATGTATGACACCTTAATTCGATTTTTTGGTATTATGAAAATCAATAACAATGGACTTTCTTCGATGTATTAGATTTTAATTTTTGTGGTTTTGTGAAAAACAATATAAAATCGTGTCTTTTCCTTGTATTAGACTTCTTATTTTGCGGTTTTGTGAAAATAACAAAATATTATTTCTTTACATGTATTACACCTCAATTCCATTTTTTTGGTATTGTGAAAATCATTAACAATGGATTTGTTTTCTATGTATTTGATTTTACTTTTGGTGGTTTTGTGAAAAACAATACAAAATTGTGTTTTTTCCATGTATTAGATATCTTATTTTGCGATTTTGTGAAAATAACAAAATATTATTTCTTTCCATGTCTTATACCTCAATTCCAATTGTTTGGTATTATGAAAATCATTAACAATGGAGTATTTTACGTGTATTACATTTTAATTTTTGTGGTTTTGTGAAAAATAATACAATTTTTGTTTTTTCCGTGTATTAGACTTCTATTTTTGAGGTTTATGAAAATATCGAAAGATTGTTTTTTTCCATGTATTACACCTCAATTTGATTTTTTGGTATTGTGAAAATCAATAACAATGGAATATTTTACATTTATTAGATTTGAATTTTTGTGGTTTTGTGAAAAACAGTACAAAATTGTGTTTTTTCCATGTATTAGACATCTATTTTTGTGGTTTTGTGAAAATATCAAAAGATTGTTTTTTCCATGTATGACACCTTAATTCAATTTTTTGGTATTGTGAAAATCAATAACAATGGACTTTCTTCGATGTATTAGATTTTAATTTTTGTGGTTTTGTGAAAAACAATATAAAATCGTGTCTTTTCCTTGTATTAGACTTCTTATTTTGCGGTTTTGTGAAAATAACAAAATATTATTTCTTTACATGTATTACACCTCAATTCCATTTTTTTGGTATTGTGAAAATCATTAACAATGGATTTCTTTTCTATGTATTTGATTTTACTTTTGGTGGTTTTGTGAAAAACAATACAAAATTGTGTTTTTTCCATGTATTAGATATCTTATTTTGCGATTTTGTGAAAATAACAAAATATTATTTCTTTCCATGTCTTATACCTCAATTCCAATTGTTTGGTATTATGAAAATCATTAACAATGGAGTATTTTACGTGTACTACATTTTAATTTTTGTGGTTTTGTGAAAAATAATACAATTTTTGTTTTTTCCGTGTATTAGACTTCTATTTTTGAGGTTTATGAAAATATCGAAAGATTGTTTTTTTCCATGTATTACACCTCAATTTGATTTTTTGGTATTGTGAAAATCAATAACAATGGAATATTTTACATTTATTAGATTTGAATTTTTGTGGTTTTGTGAAAAACAGTACAAAATTGTGTTTTTTCCATGTATTAGACATCTATTTTTGTGGTTTTGTGAAAATATCAAAAGATTGTTTTTTCCATGTATGACACCTTAATTCGATTTTTTGGTATTGTGAAAATCAATAACAATGGACTTTCTTCGATGTATTAGATTTTAATTTTTGTGGTTTTGTGAAAAACAATATAAAATCGTGTCTTTTCCTTGTATTAGACTTCTTATTTTGCGGTTTTGTGAAAATAACAAAATATTATTTTTTTCCACGTATTACACCTCAATTCCATTTTTTTGGTATTGTGAAAATCATTAACAATGGATTTTTTTTTATGTATTAGATTTTAATTTTGCTTGTTTTGTGAAAAACAATACAAAATTATGTTTTTTCCACGTATTACACATCTTATTTTGCGATTTTTCTGAAAATAACAAAATATTATTTTTTTCCATGTATTGTACCTGAATTATATTTTAGTTGTATTGTGAAAATCATTAACAATGGTGTATTTTACAAGTATTAGACTTTATTCTTTGTGGTTTTGTGAATAACAATAGAAATTTTGTTTTTACTATGTATTAGACTTCAATTTTTGTGGTTTTGTGAAAATATCAAAAGATTGTTTTTTTCCATGTATTACACCTCAATTCGATTTTTTGGTATTGTGAAAAGTAATAACATTGGAGTTTCTTCCATGTATTAGATTTTAATTTTTGTGGTTTTGTGAAAAACAATATAAAATTGTGTCTTTTCCATGTATTAGACTTCTTATTTTGCGGTTTTGTGAAAATAACAAAATATTATTTTTTTTCTTGGATTACACCTCAATTCCATTTTTTCGGTATGGTGAAAATTATTAACAATGGATATTTTTTCTGTGTATTAGATTTTAATTTTTATGGTTTTGTGATTGATAAACCGAATTGCAATTTGGTTTTACTTGATTTAGTTTATTATTCGATTTAGGAACAAATTAGTTTGTTTAGAATAGATTGAATAAATTCAGTTCTCAATTCAATTTGTCATGCTCGATTCAGTTTGAACCGAACGGGTAGAATGAACACCCCTCATGAGAAGATTCATCTAGTAGCTTTTTCCTGCATATATTGGAGTTACACTATTTTATGTTACAATGATGAAACTTCATTGAGGTGTGTGTTTTTTCCATGTATTAGATATCTTATTTTCCGATTTTGTGAAAATAACAAAATATTCTTTCTTTCCATGTATTATACTTCAATTCCAATTGTTTGGTATTATGAAAATCATTAACAATGGAGCATTTTACATGTATTATATTTTAATTTTTGTGGTTTTGTGAAAAATAATACAATTTTTGTTTTTTCCGTGTATTAGACTTCAATTTTTGAGGTTTATGAAAATATCAGAAGATAGTTTTTTTCCATTTATTACACCTCAATTTGATTCTTTAGTATTGTGAAGATCAATAACAATGGAGTATTTTCCATTTATTAGATTTGAATATTTGTGGTTTTGTGAAAAACAATACAAAATTGTGTTTTTTCCATGTATTAGACTTCAATTTTTGTGGTTTTGTGAAAAATATCAAAAGATTGTTCTTTCCATGTATTACACCTCAATTCGATTTTTTGGTATTGTGAAAATCAATAACAATGGAGTTTTTTCCATTTATTAGATTTTAATTTTTGTGGTTTTGTGAAAAACAATATAAAATTATGTCTTTTCCATGTATTAGACTTCTTATTTTGCGGTTTTGTGAAAATAACAAAATATTTTTTTTTCCATGTATTACACCTCAATTCCATTTTTTTGGTATTGTGAAAGTTATTAACAATGGATTTTGTTTCTATGTATTAGATTTTAATTTTGGTGGTTTTGTGAAAAACAATAGAAATTTGTGTTTTTACCATGTATTAGATATCTTATTTTGCGATTTTGTGAAAATAACAAAATATTATTTCTTTCCATGTATTATACCTCAATTCCAATTGTTTGGTATTATGAAAATCATTAACAATGGAGTATTTTACATGTATTATATTTTAATTTTTGTGGTTTTGTGAAAAATAATACAATTTTTGTTTTGTCCGTGTATTAGACTTCAATTTTTGATGTTTATGAAAATATCAAAAGATTGTTTTTTTTCCATGTATTACACCTCAATTCGATTTTTTGGTATTGTGAAAATGAATAACATTAGAGTATTTTCCATATATTAGATTTTAATTTTTGTGGCTTTGTGTGAAACAATACAAAATTGTGTTTTTTACTTGTCTTAGACTTCAATTTTTGTGGTTTTGTGAAAATATCAAAAGATTATTTGGTATTGTGAAAATCAATAACATTGGAGTTTCTTCCATGTATTAGATTTGAATTTTTTTGGTGTTGTGAAAAACAATATAAAATCGTGTCTTTTCCTTGTAGTAGTCTTCTTATTTTACAGTTTCGTGAAAATAACAAAATATTATTTTTTTCCATGTATTACACCTCAATTTGATTTTTTGGTATTTTGAAAATCAATAACAATGGAGTATTTTCCATGTATTAGATTTGAATTTTTGTGGTTTTGTGAAAAACAATACAAAATTTATTAGCCTTTAATTTTTGTGCTTTTGTGAAAATATCAAAATATTGTTTTTTTCCATCTATTACACCTCAATTCGATTTTTTGGTATTGTGAAAATCAATAACATTGGAGTTTCTTCCATGTATTAGATTTGAATTTTTTTTGTGTTGTGAAAAACAATATAAAATCGTGTCTTTTCTTTGTATTAGTCTTCTTATTTTACGGTTTCGTGAAAATAACAAAATATTATTTTTTTCCATGTATTACACCTCAATTTGATTTTTTGGTATTTTGAAAATCAATAACAATGGAGTATTTTCCATGTATTAGATTTGAATTTTTGTGGTTTTGTGAAAAACAATACAAAATTGTGTTTTTTCCATGTATTAGACTTCAATTTTTGTGGTTTTGTGAAAATATCAAAAGATTATTTTTTTCCATGTATTACACCTCAATTCGGTTTTTTTGGTATTGTGAAAATGAATAATAATGGAGTTTTTTCTCCATATATTAGATTTTAATTTTTGTGGTTTTGTGAAAAACAATATAAAATTGTGTCTTTTTCATGTATTAGATTTCTTATTTTACGGTTTTGTGAAAATAACAAAATATTATTTTTTTCAATGTATTACACCTCAATTCCATTTTTTTGGTATTGTGAAAATGATTAACAATGGATTTGTTTTCTATGTATTAGATTTTAATTTTGGTGGTTTTGTGAAAAACAATACAAAATTGTGTTTTTTCCATGTATTAGATATCTTATTTTGCGATTTTCTGAAAATAACAAAATATTATTTCTTTCCATGTATTATACCTCAATTCCAATTGTTTGGTATTACGAAAATCATTAACAATGGAGTATTTTACATGTATTACATTTTAGTTTTTGTGGTTTTGTGAAAAATAATACAAATTTTGTTTTTTCCGTGCATTAGACTTGCATTTTTGTGGTTTTGTGAAAATATCAAATGATTGTTTTTTTCCATGTATTACACATCAATTTGATTTTTTGGTATTGTGAAAATCAATAACAATGGAGTATTTTCCATGTATTAGATTTGAATTTTTGTGGTTTTGTGAAAAACAATACAAAATTGTGTTTTTTCCATGTATTAGATTTCAATTTTTGTGGTTTTGTGAAAATATCAAAAGATTGTTTTTTTCCATGTATTACACCTCAATTCGATTTTTAGGTATTGTGAAAATCAATAACATTGGAGTTTCTTCCATGTATTAGATTTTAATTTTTGTGGTTTTGTGAAAAACAATATAAAATTGTGTCTTTTCCATGTATTAGACTTCTTATTTTGCGGTTTTATGAAAATAACAAAATATTATTCTTTTCCATGTATTACACCTTAATTCCATTTTTTTGGTATTGTGAAAATTATTAACAATGGATTTTTTTTCTATGTATTAGATTTTAATTTTGGTGGTTTTGTCAAAAACAATAGAAAAATGTGTTTTTTCCATGTATTAGACATCTTATTTTGCGATTTTTCTGAAAATTACAAAACATTATTTTTTTCCATGTACTGTACCTGAATTACCTTTTTTTGGTATTGTGAAAATCATTAACAATGGAGTATTTTACAAGTATTAGATTTTATTCTTTGTGGTTTGTGAAAAACAATACAAATTTTGTTTTTTCCATGTACTAGACTTTAATTTTTGTGGTTTTGTGAAAATATCAAAAGATTGTTTTTTTCCATGTATTACACCTCAATTTGATTTTTTGGTATTGTGAAAATCAATAACAATGGAGTATTTTCCATGTATTGAATTTTTATGGTTTTGTGAAAAACAATACAAAATTGTGTTTTTTCCATGTATTAGACTTCAATTTTTGTGGTTTTGTAAAAATATCAAAAGATTGTTTTTTTCCATGTATTACACCTCAACTCGATTTTTTGGTATTGTGAAAATGAATAACAATGGAGTTTTTTTTCCATATACTAGATTTCAATTTTTGTTGTTTTGTGAAAAACAATATAAAATTGTGTCTTTTCCATGTATTAGACTTCTTATTTTACGGTTTTGTGAAAATAACAAAATTTTATTTTTTTCAATGTATTACACCTCAATTCCATTTTTTTGGTATTGTGAAAATCATTAACAATGGATTTGTTTTCTATATATTAGATTTTAATTTTGGTGGTTTTGTATAAAACAATACAAAATTGTGTTTTTTCCATGTATTAGATATCTTATTTTGTGATTTTCTGAAAATAACAAAATATTATTTCTTTCCATGTAGTATACCTCAATTCCAATTGTTTGGTATTATGAAAATCATTAACAATGGAATATTTTACATGTATTACATTTTAATTTTTGTGGTTTTGTGAAAAATAATACAAATTTTGTTTTTTCTGTGTATTAGACTTTCATTTTTGTGGTTTTGTGAAATTATCAAAAGATTGTTTTTTTCCATGTATTACACCTCAATTTGATTTTTTGGTATTATGATAATCAATAACAATGGAGTATTTTGCATGTATTAGATTTGAATTTTTGTGGTTTTGTGAAAAACAATACAAAATTGTGTTTTTTCCATGTATTAGACTTCAATTTTTGTGGTTTTGTGAAAATATCAAAAGATTATTTTTTTCCATGTATTACACCTCAATTTGATTTTTTGGTATTGTGAAAATCAATAACATTGGAGTTTCTTCCATGTATTAGATTTTAATTTTTGTGGTTTTGTGAAAAACAATATAAAATTGTGTCTTTTCCATGTATTAGACTTCTTATTTTGCGGTTTTGTGAAAATAAAAAAATATTATTTTTTTCCATGTATTACACCTCAATTCCATTTTTTTGGTATTGTGAAAATTATAAACAATGGTCTTTTTTTTCTATGTATTAGATTTTAATTTTGGTGGTTTTGTGAAAAACAATAGAAAATTGTGTTTTTTCCTTGTATTAGACTTCTTATTTTGCGATTTTTCTGAAAAATAACAAAACATTATTTTTTTCCATGTGTTGTACCAGAATTTCTTTTTTTTGGTATTGTGAAAATCATTAACAATGGAGTATTTTACAAGTATTAGATTTTATTCTTTCTGGTTTTGTGAAAAACAATACAAATTTTGTTTTTTCCATGTATTAGACTTTAATTTTTGTGGTTTTGTGAAAATATCAAAAGATTGTTTTTTTCCATGTATTACACCTCAATTTGATTTTTTGGTATTGTGAAAATCCATAAAAATGGAGTATTTTCCATGTATCAGATTTGAATTTTTGTGGTTCTCTGAAAAACAATACAAAATTGTGTTTTTTCCATGTATTAGACTTCAATTTTTGTGGTTTTGTGAAAATATCAAAAGATTGTTTTTTTCCATGTATTACACCTCAATTCGATTTTTTGGTATTGTGAATATGAATAACAATGGAGTTTTTTTTCCATATATTAGATTTTAATTTTTGTGATTTTGTGAAAAACAATATAAAATTGTGTCTTTTCCATGTATTAGACTTCTTATTTTGTGGTTTTGTGAAAATAACAAAATATTATTTTTTTCAATGTATTACACCTCAATTCCATTTTTTTGGTACTGTGAAAATAATTAACAATGGATTTGTTTTCTATGTAATAGATTTTAATTTTGGTGCTTTTGTGAAAAACAATACAAAATTGTGTTTTTTCCATGTATTAGATATCTTGTTTTGTGATTTTCTGAAAATAACAAAATATTATTTCTTTCCATGTATTATGCCTCAATTCCAATTGTTTGGTATTATGAAAATCATTAACAATGGAGTATTTTACATGTATTACATTTTAATTTTTGTGGTTTTGTGAAAAATAATACAAATTTTGTTTTTTCCGTGTATTAGACTTTCATTTTTGAGGTTTTGTGAAAATATCAAAAGATTGTTTTTTTCCATGTATTACACCTCAATTTGATTTTTTTGGTATTGTGAAAATCAATAACAATGGAGTATTTTCCACGTATTATATTTGAATTTTTGTGGTTTTGTGAAAACAAATACAAAATTGTGTTTTTTCCATGTATTAGACTTCAATTTTTGTGGTTTTGTGAAAATATCAAAAGATTGTTTTTTTCCATGTATTACACCTCAATTCGATTTTTTGGTATTGTGAAAATCAATAACATTGGAGTTTCTTCCATGTATTAGATTTTAATTTTTGTGGTTTTGTGAAAAACAATATAAAATTGTGTCTTTTCCATGTATTAGACTTCTTATTTTGCGGTTTTGTGAAAATAACAAAATAATATTTTTTTCCATTTATTACACCTCAATTCTATTTTTTTTGGTATTGTGAAAATTATTGACATTGGTCTTTTTCTTCTTTGTATTAGATTTTAATTTTGGTGGTCTTGTGAAAAACAATAGAAAATTGTGTTTTTTCCATGTATTAGACATCTTATTTTGTGATTTTTCTGAAAAATAACAAAACATTATTTTTTTCCATGTATTGTACCTGAATTTCATTTTTTTGGTATTGTGAAAATCATTAAAAATGGAGTATTTTACAAGTATTAGATTTTATTCTTTGTGCTTTTTTCCATGTATTAGACTTTAATTTTTGTGGTTTTGTGAAAATATTAAAAGATTGTTTTTTTCCATGTATTACACCTCAATTTGATTTTTTGGTATTGTGAAAATCAATAACATTGGAGTATTTTCCATGTATTAGATTTTAATTTTTTTGGTTTTGTGAAAAACAATATAAAATGTGTCTTTTCCATGTATTAGACTTCAATTTTTCTGGTTTTGTGAAAATATCAAAAGATTGTTTTTTTCCATCTATTACACCTCAATTCGATGTTTTGGTACTGTGAAAATGAATAACAATGGAGTTTTTTTTTTCATATATTCGATTTTAATTTTTGTGGTTTTGTGAAAAACAATATAAAATTGTGTCTTTTCCATGTATTAGACATCTTATTTTACGGTTTCGTGAAAATAACAAAATATTATTTTTTTCCATGTATTACACCTCAATTTCATTTTTTTGGTATTGTGAAAATCATTAACAATGGATTTGTTTTCTATGTATTAGATTTTAATTTTGGTTGTTTTTTGAAAAACAATACAAAATTGTGTTTTTTCCATGTATTAGATATCTTATTTTGCGATTTTGTGAAAATAACAAAATATTATTTCTTTCCATGTATTATACCTCAATTCCAATTGTTTGGTATTATGAAAATCATTAACAATGGAGTATTTTACATGTATTTCATTTTAATTTTTGTGGTTTTTTGAAAAATAATACAAATTTTGTTTTTTCCGTGTATTAGACTTTAATTTTTGTGGTTTTGTGAAAATATCAAAAGATTATTTTTTTCCATGCTATTCTGAAAATCAGTAACAATGGAGTATTTTCCATGTATTAGATTTGAATTTTTGTGGTTTTGTGAAAAACGATACAAAATTGTGTTTTTTCCATGTATTAGACTTCAATTTTTGTGGTTTTGTGAAAATATCGAAACATTGTTTTTTCCATGTGTTACACCTCAATTCGATTTTTTGGTATAGTGAAAATCAATAACAATGGATTTCTTCCATGTATTAGATTTTAATTTTTGTGGTTTTGTGAAAAACAATATAAAATTGTGTCTTTTCCTTGTATTAGACTTCTTGTTTTGCTAACAAAATATTATATTTTTCCATGTATTACACCTCAATTCCATTTTTTTGGTATTGTGAAAATCATTAACAATGGATTTTTGTTTATGTATTAGATTTTAATTTTGGTGGTTTTGTGAAAAACAATACAAAATTGTGTTTTTTCCATGTATTACACATCTTATTTTGCGATTTTTCTGAAAATAACAAAATATTATTTTCTTCCATGTATTGTACCTAAATGATATTTTAGTTGTATTCTGAAACTCATTAACAATGGAGTATTTTACAAGTATTAGACTTTATTCTTTGTTGTTTTGTGAAAAACAATACAAATTTTGTTTTTTCCATGTATTAGACTTCAATTTTTGTGGTTTTGTGAAAATATCAAAAGATTGTTTTATTCCATGTATTACACCTCAATTCGATTTTTTGGTATTGTGAAAATCAATAACATTGGAGTTTCTTCCATGTATTAGATTTTAATTTTTGTGGTTTTGTGAAAAACAATATAAAATGTGTCTTTTACATGTATTAGACTTCTTATTTTGCGGTTTTGTGAAAATAACAAAATATTATTTTTTTCCATGTATTACACCTCAATTCCATTTTTTTGGTGCGTTGGCGTACTCGGGGAGCATAGGAGAAGTGCTGCTGGATTTTTCTAAAATATTATATTGCAGCTAACGTATGTGTACTAATGAGACAAAGTATTCAGAGAGTGGGTTAGGATTGTTGACCGGCCCGTAGCCTTATAGTAAATCTAATCACATTAGCGCTATATAATTTATTTTTCTTCAGATGGATCGTAGCAGTTGGATGTATGGGATCAAGCGAGACACAATTGAATATTTGAGAAGCATTGATGAATTTGTGGAATGTACCATGGAAGATATGAGGCTGAGAGATGTACGGACACTTCTTTGTCCTTGTCGAGATTGTCAGAACTTGCGAAGATTGCGAAATATCGAAGAAGTTAGAGATCATTTAATTTGTCGTGGATTTAAGGGGCGATACACCCACTGGAAATGGCATGGAGAGGGCGATAATGTTGGGGCAAGCACGACTGTATTTGATGTAGCCGGTTTGGGTGAATTTATAGAAACTGAAAATATAGAAAATTTAGATCGGGACACTTTCGTACAAGATGATCAATTGGGGGATGAGAATGAAGAAAATTTAGATATTCCACAGTGTAATGAACATAACGATGATTTGGATGAAATGATAAATGATGTAGCACAAAATTTTAATGATATTCCTGAAATTTTTGAAAATTTCTATAATGAATCTAACATACCGTTATTTACCTGTTGTACGAAATTTACCAAAATGTCAGCTGTTTTTAAACTATACAACTTAAAAGCCAAAAATGGATGGAGCGATAAAAGTTTCACAGAGAAATGCTCCCAGAAAAAAATGAGTTGCCGGATTCAATCTATCGGGCGAAAAAGTTGTTGTGTCCTTTGAGTATGTCCGTAGAGAAAATCAATGCATGTCCAAATGATTGCATATTATACCGAGGAGTGTATCATGATTTGGATAAATGCCCGAAGTGTAACGCTTCGCGGTACAATAAGAAGGATGATGAGAGTGATGATCGAAAAAAACCCGCAGCGAAGGTGTTTTGGTATTTGCCAATAATACCTAGGTTTACACGTCTTTTCGCAAATCCCAAAGACACTAAATTGTTACGGTGGCATTACGATTGTCGTAAAGACGACGGAATGCTCAGACACCCCGCTGATTCTCCCGAATGGAGGAACATTGACAGGTTATTCAACGATTTCGGCGGTGATGCTAGAAATTTGAGGTTAGGGCTATGTACGGACGGGATGAATCCTTACGGCAATATGAGTAGTCGTCACAATACGTGGCCAGTTTTACTATGTGTTTACAATCTCCATCCGTGTTTGTGCATGAAATGACGGTATTTAATGATGCCTTTGCTAATTTCGGGTCCTAAACAGCCGGGTAATGATATAGATGTGTTTTTGGCTCCATTGTTTGAGGAACTTGATAAACTGTGGAGGGACGGAGTGCGTGTATTTGATGCATGGAAGAAAGAGTTTTTTACCCTCCGTGCCATGATTTTGTGCACGATTAATGATTTTCCCGCATACAGTAACTTGTCGGGCTTCAGGAATAAAGGAGCCAAAGCGTTTCCTATTTGCGCGGAAGAAACGTGTTCTATACGGTTGCCTAACTGTAAGAAGAACGTGTATATGGGACATCGTAGGTTTCTTCGCCGGAACTACCCCTATCGGCGGAAGAAAGAGGATTCGACGGCACTGTTGAACTCCGGAATGCGCCAATGGCATTAACCGGGAAAGAAGTTTATGAAGAAATAAAGAATGTAAATGTTCAATTTGGAAAGAAATCTGACAAAATCCCGGACAGCCTATGGAAGAAAAGATATATATTTAGGAATCTTCCTTATTCGTCTAATTTGGAAATTCGGCATTGCTTGGATGGGATGCACATAATTAAGAACATTTGTGAAAGTCTGGTTGGGACTTTGTTGAATATTCAAGGAAAAAGAAAAGACGGCGTCAAAGCTAGACAAGATATGGTTATAATGGGGATTCGGCCTGGACTAGCATCTCAGGATGGAGGAAAGCGAATTTTCCTAACTCCAGCATGTTTTACTTTATCAAAACAAGAAAAAATCAGTTTGTTGGAGTGCCTGAAGTCCATAAAGGTTCCATCTGGTTATTCATCGAATATCTCCAGAAATGTATCGATTAAAGAATTGAAATTGATTCGTATGAAGTCACATGATTGCCACGTCCTTTTAACCCAGCTTCTCCCTGTTGCAATTCGAGGAATTCTCCCCCAAAATGTCAGACACTCCATCACCAAATTGTGTTTTTTCTCCAACTCGATTTTCTCCAAAGTGATCGATCCCGGTACATTAGACAAATTACAGGCCGATGTCGTGTTGACACTCTGTGAGCTGGAGATGCATTTTCCGCCCTCATTTTTTGATATCATGGTGCATTTAACCGTTCATTTGGTCAGGGAGATAAAAATGTATGGGCCAATGTTCTTGCGATACATGTACCCGTTTGAGAGAGTGATGGGTCAATTAAAAGGACTTGTCCGAAGCCGTTGTCGTCCTGAAGGAAGCATAGTTGAAGGGTACGTTGCAGAAGAGGTAATCGAGTTCTACATTGATTATCTAGACGGGGTCGAACCTATTGGTCTTCCCATGTCTTGACATGAGGGTAGACTCCACGGTACCGGTACAATTGGATTCAAACTTGTTAAAGTGGGCCTCGAATTACGAAACAAAGCTCATCTTAAAGTCCTGCAACACCTTGCTGTTGTGTCTCCATACGTGGATGAGCACATTGCCGAGTTACGACAACATAATCCTTCTAAAGATGAAATATGGATAACCAACGAGCATAATATTAATTTTTTAAAATGGTTCGCGTACAAAGTACAGTCCCAGAGATCAGAAAACATCAATGAATCTGTTAAATGGTTGTCTAACGGTCCCGGAGCAACAGTGTCCACCTATCAAGGTTACGACATGAATGGGTTTATCTGGTATACCAAGCAACAAGATCGTAAAAGCACAGTGCAAAATAGTGGAGGGACATTAGTAGCTTTATCAGGTGCTGAAGATACATCAATGTCGTATTACGGTTGGATTGAGGAGATATGGGAACTAGATTATTTCAAATTTCGGATACCCCTATTTCTGTGTAAATGGATCGATAATCGCCGTGGAGTCAGAAAAGACAAAGAAGGGTTTGTATCCGTCGACTTTAACCGATTGGGTTATCAACACGACCTCTTTATATTGGCAAAACAAGCAAAACCGATTTTTTATGTTGTCGACCCGGCCGATAAAAAATGGCATTTGGTTCTTTCGGGTAAAAGACGAATTGTCGGTATTGGGGATGTCGTGGACAAAGAAGAATACGATCATTTCGACGAAATACCTCCATTTTCCACCGGACTAGAACCCTTGCAAGATGAAAGTAATACGCAGATATCTTATTTGCGTTCAGATCATGAAGAAGGTGTGTGGGTACAACCGTCAAAATCCAACAAGACTAAATAGTTATGTTTTAATGAAATATGTAATTTTCATATGTAATTTTGCATGTGTAATTACATTTGTCATTTTAATGTATCGGCTATTCTCTGTCTTTCAACTTCTTTAAAGATCGGCAGCCAGTTTCATTGAGCTGCAAACTCTCGACGTTTGTGTAATTTTTTATATATATATTTTTTTAAGTGTGCAATTTTATTTTTTTATTTAGATGTGTAATTTTTTTTAATTGAAATCTGTAAATTTGTTTATTCACATCATGTATATTTTGATTGCAAGATGCATTATACAAGGATACATTTAGTATCGGTTCTTTGGAAACAACCGATACAGAGTTAAATGTAGTATTGGTTCTTTGTTGAAAACCGTTACTAAGTGCCTTTTATGGGTTTTTTGATATTCCCGCCAACTCAAACATTAGTATCGGTTCTTTCATAAAAACCGATACAGAATGAATATTTAGTATCGGTTTCTTTTTAAAAACCGTTACTAAGTCCCTTAGTTTTGAAATTTTTCTCTAATTACCAGCCGCCCGCTCAAACAATAGAAAGCTTAATTCCTTTCTCTTCTGTTTCGCTGAACCATTTTCTCTTCACCCAGCTCCTCTTTCTCTCCTCTTTCCGTCGACTCCGTCGAGCTTCTCCGTCGAGTTCTTCTCTTCTGCGAGTACCACTTCTCTCAACAGGTTATTATTTTCTTTATTTCGGTTTTTTTTATGGTTCTTAGGTTTGCACATAAAGTGTTTGTTGAAATGCTCGAGTGAATTTTAGGGTTTGCAAATGGAGGGATCGGGAAAAAGAACAAGGACAATATGCGAGAAATTACGCAAGAAGGCACCATCATCTATCTACGTTGACTTTCAAGACGATGGCACCCCTAGCGGGCCATATGCGGCCAATTTTACAACCTATCTAGCGGTTTTAGCGAGAGATCATGTTCCTTGCACGATTGAGGACTGGAGGCGGGTGGACGTGCATCTTAAAGAAACTCTATGGAATGAAGTGAAGGTAAACCATAGTTAGTCTCATAATTTTTTTTTAGGGTTAGTATCATAATTTTTTTTAGGGTTAGTATTATAATTATTTTTTTTAGGATTAATGGAATATCAAGGATGACACTCACAAGAAGAAAATCATCCGCCGCATGGGAGAGGATTGGAAGAGTTGGAAAGACAGACTTGTGAGGGACTTCATCCGCCGACCGAATCCCATAAATCCGTGTGATGTATTCAATATCTCAGAGGAAGCATGGGCAGAGTTTTGTCGGCAGAAAGAATCCGATGATTTTAGGGTATTGGATGTTAATTTCGATTTTAACTAATTTATTAATTAAAAATATTAATATCAAAACTTCATTAATATTATTAATTAAAAATATTTAACAGAAGAAGAGCGCGAAAGGGAAAGAGGCGCAAAAGCACAACATCCATCCGCACAGACTCGGATCGGCCGGGTACAATGGCGTCAATTGGGACAACAATGAGGTCATTTTGTCGTCTTCGTCCTCGTCGGGAGTTAGTTCAGTTGCTGACTCTCGAAACTAGAGATGGTTGAGGGCGAGAGCAAAGCCGGCAGCCGAGGGTTTTTTGACAGTCCCGAATCCGGTGACTAATTATCGGGCAGCTCGACTAAGTGTGCAGGCCATGCACATACGTTCCGACCAATCGACCTATGTATTCCGTATCGTCCACAGGACACGGAACACACACGTGAGCTAGGCCTTCGAGAATGCTGTCGATACAAACCCTAACATGATCGGGCAAAAGGGGTTGTTGTGAATTGTAACGCCGGGACCGGACGGATATAACCTCCCGTGCGCTACGAAAATCGGACCCTCATCCCCTTGGACCCAGAGTTTGCATGGAGTGGGACCCTGAAAGAAAGTTTTCATGTTAGAAAATATAATTAATTGAATATGGTATAATTTGCTTTTATAGAAAAAATCTTAACCTGGATTTCTTGGAGATGTTGCTGTGGCGACACCAGATTGGAGCTCACCTGAGTCGGGGGACGAGATCCTTACGGCGAAGTTTCTAAATGCGGGGCATCATTCAATTTTTCAATCATGATCCGTATTGTCTCATTGAATTCCTCTGCTTGTTTGGCCAATGCAATCTTCAAGGTGTCATCCAATTCCGCCTAGGTGATGCAACCGGCGTGACTAGCTTTCCTCCTTGGCCCTTTGCCGTAAACAGTTGACAAGGTGATAAATGTGGAGTGCCCCCGTAGCCTCCCAGGATGCTCGGGTGTCCCAATCGAAGCACTCAAGATGTCATTGTATCGGTCCGACATAAATAAACCTTGAGATGCTTCTTGAACCTTTGATTCCTGTGACAAAATTTTTTATAAAAGGGTATGTAATTAAATTTATATTTAAATTTATATCGAAATAACTTAATTCACGTACCATGCGCGGGAGGTTTTTACTTTTCGCTACTTTATTAATATATACTACTATTTCTACTCAATTTTTAAATTTGTAAATGCAGTCCTTGACACCAAAGAAACCGGCCCCCGTGAAGAAGAAACATTCCGATAAAGTGCAAAGTGCGTCGTCGGCCGTCAAACGGGACCCGATTCTCGACGAGGCAACGGTGTGAGTACTTAATTCAAAATCTCAGTGGCTATACACGGTATTGATGAGCCAACCCTCCAACGTCTTCAGTTTCGAGATCCAATTCGGTGAAGAGGTGTTCGGAATTGACGGCACTATCGTTCTGATGATTTCCGACATCGTTGAGCTCTTTAAGGATGATTGGCTCAACGTCTCGATTCTACAAATCTTATGTATGTATGAATTTTCAATAATTGTAATGTGTATTTTTATACACATTTTTAGGGTTTTTATCATCTCAAATTCAATCATAATTCACATTAAATGTATGAAAAATGCTCATAATTCATAAAACATAATTTGAAACCTCTTAATACGTTGTTGTGTGACTTTACAGGCGAAAAGGCCATAAAATGAAGAATTGGACCAAAACGCAAATAATGGGCAAAGGATGGCGAATTAAAAACCTCAAACACCCCACAAAGAAATTCCTCTAACTTCTACAACAAGTCAAAAACATTTTTACAAACAAATCAAACCAAACCAAATGCCAAAAAACGCTGAATTGACCAAAAGTCAACTTTTCCGAAATGGGTCAAACGGTATATCAAAACGAAGAGCTCGACGAGACGAATCCAATGGTACAACCCTCGTGATCAGAAACCTTCTAGAACTCTCAGAATCACCAATTGAAAATCAAATCAAACTGGTCAAAGTCAACAGTTGACCAGGTCAAATCCGTCTTCTTCAACATCGAAATTCCGAAATTTTGCTCGAAACTGAACAAACCGGCCAGCCATGGATTCAGCATGACGAGAGGAACAGGCCGGTGCCATTCTCCGGTCTTGAAAGTTCCGGCGATCGCCGGAATTCAGCCAGAACAGGTGCCAAATACGTACCGAAACCATGGTTGATCTGCCGTGCCATCCACCATCATCCATTCGAGCCAAAACCGATCTCATTCTCTTCTCCATCGTCTACCCTTTCTAACCGTATGAAGAACTCATCGAATGATTCGAAATCGTGCGAGAAATCCGTGTTTCCGTAATCTGTTCGACGAAATCCTCAATGAACTTTTCAAACTGGATGAACCAACGGTCGAGTTTCGAACAGCAGATGAATTCGATCAACCATTTCCGTTTTTCTCAAGCAAAGATGATTCTTTTTTGTGTCGTAAAGCTTTAGTAAAGGCTCACAATGAATTACGAAGCCTCAATTCGATGGAAAAACAACTCAAAATCATAGTTTGATTCACGAGTTCAGTAGTTTTTGGTTATTTTCGCGAAACTGAAACCGAGTTGGTTAATGGAGGAATTCTCTGGATTCGAGGCGGATTGGGACGTCATAATGGTTGTGAAGCATCGTGAGGAAGTTGTGAACGAAGCCTGAGTCACCGTTTTGGATTTCGTTGTGTGAAATGCGAACAAAAGATCGATTTGCACACTCTGGTCAGCAATGGCGGAACAGCGAACGGACGATACTCAGATCAGCAAAACTCGAGTTTCACTCAACGGTTTTCAACCATTCAAAGCTCTGTGGATTCGTGAGAAGATGGAGAAGATATCTGGGTTGATGAATCACAGCGAAATGTACAGAATCACGAGCTCGAATCGATGGTTGTGAGAAACGGGTAAACGGGTCTGAAATCCAAGAGAAAAATCGATCCAAAGCCCAAATTCGCAACTCACAAGGCTGTCAGAGGATTGTTTTAGGACGAGCACACGATCGCAGGCCACAGAAGATCGAGAAAAGGAATTCAGCGCCAATGCTGAAGAAGAAGACGACTCGTTTCATCAGTTATGACTCGTCTCACGCGATTCAAACCGGTTCGCCACACCAGATCAGCGGAACGAGTTAAAACGAGTCAGTACCCAGCTCACACAAAAGCGACTCGTTTCAAGCGAGCTGCAGCTCGTTTCGCCGCATGAAATCCGGAAATCTAATTCAAAACTCAGCGCCAAAGGCTGAATAAGAAGACGACCCGTTTCGCATGTTTCGACCCGTTTCGCCACAGAAAATCAAAAAGACAGTTTGAAAACTCAGAGATTAATAACGGAATAGCGACTCGTTTCACGCGATTACGACCCGTTTCACCATAACTTATTCTGAAGGGACCCACTGTCAGTCTCAGTAATGCGATTCAAATGGCATCTGAACTGAACTCAGTTCATTTCGCGCGAACAAACAGACGAGATTTCGATGATTCAAAATCGTTCAATTCTCGACCAAATTCAACGAAATTTCGCACAGATCTTCAGTACACCCCACTTGATCTGCCTGAGCCAATGGAATCGCTCGGTTTGTCCCCCACTCTCCAGACCAGCCTCTCTATAAAATTCGACCGATCAACCCATTCATGATCATTCATCCTTCCATTCTCCAAATTCTTTCAACACATTACTCTCCAATCATCTTCTTTAAACTTCAGTAACTCCATTACTGAATCTCGGAGCTTTTCGAGCTTCAATTTTCGAGTTTGAGTGAAATTCACCAATTCGGGCTGATTTTGGTGAAAAAGGCAATTGATCGGTTCCGGCTGGATCAAGCATCAATTGGAGGTTCAAATCGGCTCAAGGAAGCTTCTAGTTGATCTTCTACGTCTCGGTTTGATCCAATTTTCATTTAATCTCTTGTATCAAATTTTAGATCATAAGATCCAATTTGTAAAAAAATATGATGAACACATGCCTAATTTCGGTTGATCTTATCATGTGTGAGTAGAATCTTGTAGGGATAGGTTTTTTGTGATAGAATTGTTTGAAATCTTGCTTTAATTTGAATTAAATTGACTGATTTGGTTACTGTTCATAATGTGCTGTTAAATCTGGTTTTTCTTGATTTAATCGATTTGGTTGAATTAATTAGGTCATTTAGAACTGAATTTTCATGCATGTTAGTCCATTTTATCATCTTGAATCTTGGTTGAGGTTTTTTGTTTGATTTAGTGAAGTTTTTAGTTCAAAAATTGAGATCAAACACTAGTTGGTTGACTGGTGTTTAATATGAAATTTTGACCTATTTGCTGAGTTTTTCTGGTAGGAAATAATTCGAACTAGTGCCAAATCTGATAAATTGAATATTTAGTGATTAATGATACAATTCTTGATCAAATTGCCTTAAAAATCCCTACTTTTATCCTATAAATTGAAAAATACATTTTTCTGCATTTTGTTTCTGTCAGTTTCAGTAAAAAAATTATTTGACTTCAGATCTGATCAAAGAAAATTATAAAAAAAATATTTTGTGTTTCTGTAAATATTTTAGAACAACTTTCATATAATATGTGCCCAATGCTTTTATGTTAAATTTGTAAGATAGAATCTGTGCAAAGTTTTGATTTTTTTAAATTTTCTGTTCTTGATTTTTGAATCTGTCTGTTTTTCTACGATTTTTAGAAATTAGTAAAAAATTCCTATAAATAAAAAATCTAGGTCTCAGTAAATCATTTTGAAGTGTAGTTTCTTGATCTGAATTTTAATTGAAATGTTGTTTGGATAAAATTTGAATTCCACCCTCTTTGGCAACACATACCATTCCCTGTCTAATTCTGTTATATGTTCTGAGTTTTGACCATAATTTTTTGAATATCAATCTTTTTGATTTGAGATTTTGACCACATAATCTGAACTTGCTTTTCTAATTTCTGTTAAATTTTGGTGATTTTTGAGGTAATTTTCGATTTTCTGTGATTTTATGAAAAACCCTGTTGATTGATTATGAAAAGTGTGGACTAAAACGAAAATTACATAAAAATATGAACAAAAGTGATAATTGATTTGCCTTGCATTGTGAAGATCTCATTCTCTAGTTTTCATTGACATATCAATTGCAACTTTTGGACATTTGGAACTATTATTAAAGAATTTTCAAAAGAATTGTGTACGAACTTGATTAAATTCCATCTAATACATCATTAACCTTCTTAAACAATCTACAACATTTGAACAAAACAAGACCTACTTTTGAAAAGAATTGTAATATCTCAAGGCCATTCTCCTTGTGTTCGACCCCTAAAACTCAAAAGACCACATATACACTTAAGAGTGAAGCTAGGGAAAATTATAAATTGTTTTGCTAAATTGTGTGAAATTTAACGACGGTTTTACGCGGTTTACAAATGGCGCCGTTGCCGGGGAGACGGCTTTAATTGAGTTTATTACTAACCTCTAATCAATTGTCTAGTGTTTTTGTTTCATTTGATTTTTGAAGGTGCATGAGAAAGACAAGATCGCATGGCGAAGTGCACACACCTGTAGAGAAGGACATTAACAAACATCTAAGAAAGGTGAAGAAAGATAAGGCACGAAGCAAGCAAGACGAAACTTACTCAAGGCAAAAAGGACGTAACGAGGCTTCTCCTTCCATCCAAGGGCCTCAAGAAGAAGAAGAACAAAATTGGAAGCAACAACGAGTGGAAGGGCCACAAGAAAGAGCTCCAATCTCTCCAATCGTTCACTCATTATCATCCAAGCTAAACTCTCAAACTCTTTTTAGTTCTACTTCTCATTCAATACCATCATCATCTCAAATTCATAAATGGCTCAAGAAAGAACATTAGGAGAACTTTTAGACCATCAAATCCCTCGAAATCCTGGAAATATTGTTATACCAACTGTGCCCAATTTTAAACTAAGTCCATCTATATTAAATGTATTACCCATGTTTGAAGGACATAAAAATGAGAACCCATATGCACATTTAGATAATCTAGATCGTAAATGCACAGCATTGTTTGGTAAATCTGATAACTTAGATAATATCAAATTGATCCTCTTCTCCCACACACTTGGGGAAGCACCAAGGGATTGGTTAACCCACTTGCAAGGAGGTCCTTTTACAACATTTCAAGAGGTAGGCACGCGTTTTCTCAAACGATACTACCCGAGCACATTGACGGCCAAAATCCGCAAGGAAATCACGGGGATCCAACAAGGAGGAGGGGAGACACTTCAAGAATATTACGAGCGATTTGTGCGATTATGCGCATCATGCCCCAACCATAACCTCGACGAGACTTCACTTATCGACCAATTTCTACAAGGGATGAACGACCTCGATGCGCGATTACTCCAATGCTCGGCTGGAGGATCGTTCAATAACATGACCCCATCGGAAGTGCGAGCTCTTATCGAAACCATGGCCGAAGGAAACCAAGGACGCGGGGGAAGAATGGGTCAAGTGAACATGACAAGTACGGTTGACCTCAAGGCAATGGAATCAAGAATCACACAAAACTTCGAGACAAGATTTAGTCAAATGCTCAAAGCTGTGGGCGCGAAGATCGAACCAAGGAAGTGCGAGTTTTGTGGGGATACAAATCATGCGACCAATGAATGCGATAGGCCACAAGAAGATGTCAATGCCATCGGAAGCTATTCAAACCAACGCCAACCTTTCTCGCAAACCTACAATGAGTCATGGAAGAAACACCCAAATTTCCGTTGGAAGAATGATGATGCGCCGCCTCAATTCTCACAATCCAATTACCAAAATCCGAATGTGTATGTTCATCCAAATGCACAAGCGCCACAACAACCTCAAGCTCACCCTCATTAACAACCTCCTCAACCCTCCACATCGAATTCCCAAACCTCTTCTCTTGACGAAAAGCTTGATAAAATGATGGCATTAATGGCGGGGAATTTCACAAACATCACAACTGAGTTGGGAACCGTCAAGAATGATGTAAGCTCACTTACCCAAAACCAAGCTACGCAAGGGCGTCAAATGCAAAACTTGGAAATGCAAATCAAGCAAATCGCGGGGGAAGTCAATTTATTGAAAGGACAAGGGGGCAATCGGTTGCCTTCTCAAGGATCGGGACCACTGGAGTACAAACCCATCAACGCGATACGCCTAAGAAGTGGGAGAGAGATTGGCTCACACGACGAAGAAGAAGAGTTAATGGTTCCAAGAAAGCAAGATGAGGAAACGAGTTCAAGCGCGTGTAAACAAGATGAGGCACAAGAAGAAATCAGGAAAGAGGAAGAGCCAATTCAAGAGAAAGAACAAGGAAAGAGCGAATAAAAGGAAATCGCGCAAGAAAAGGAAAAGAGGCGCGCACCATTCCCAACTCGACTAGCGATTAACTCTCGAAAGGATGAACTCGATAAAGATATTTTGGAGGTGTTCAAGAAGGTGGAGGTAAACATTCCGATTATCGATGCTATCCGAATGCACCCTGTAAATCGCGTAAAACCGTCGTTAAAATTCACACAATTTAGCAAAACAATTTATAATTTTCCCTAGCTTCACTCTTAAGTGTATATGTGGTCTTTTGAGTTTTAGGGGTCGAACACAAGGAGAATGGCCTTGAGATATTACAATTCTTTTCAAAAGTAGGTCTCGTTTTGTTCAAATGATGTAGATTGTTTAAGAAGGGTAATGGTGTATTAGATGGATTTTAATCAAGTTCGTGCACAATTCTTTTGAAAATTCTTTAATAATATTTTCAAATGTCCAAAAGTTGCAAATGATATGTCATTGAAAACTTTGCACAGCTTTTATCTTACAAATTTAACATAAAAGCATTGGGCACATATTATATGAAAGTTGTTCTAAAATATCTAAAGAAACACAAAATATTTTTTTTATAATTTTCTTAGATCAGATCTGAAGTCAAACAATTTTTTTACTGAAACTGACAGAAACAAATTACAGAAAAATGTATTTTTGAATTTAGAGGATAAAAGTAGGGATTTTTAAGGCAATTTGATCAAGAATTGTATCATTAATCACAAAATATTCAATTATTCAGATTTGGAACAAGTTTGAATTATTTCCAACCAGAAAAACTCAGCAAATAGATCAAAATTTCAGATCAAACACCAGTCAACCAACTAGTGTTTGATCTCAAATTTTTGAACTAAAAACTTCACTAAATCAAGCAAAAACCTCAACCAAGATTCAAGATGATAAAATGGACTAACATGCAGGAAAATTCAGTTCTAAATGACCTAATTAATTCAACCAAATCGATTAAACCAAAAAAACCAGATTTAACAGCATATTATGAACAGTAACCAAATCAGTCAATTTAATTCAAATTAAAGCAAGATTTCAAACAATTCTATCACAAAAAGCCTATCCCTACAAAATTCTACTCACACATGATAAGATCAACCGAAATTAGGCATGTGTTCATCATATTTTTTTACAAATTGGATCTTGTGATCTAAAATTGGATACAAGAGATTAAATGAAAATTGAATCAAACCGAGACGTAGAAGATCAACCAGAAGCTTCCTTGAGCCGATTTGAACCTCCAATTGATGCTCGATCCAGCCGGAATCGATCAATTGCCTTTTTCACCAAATTGAGCCCGAATTGGTGAATTTTCACTCAAACTCGAAAATTGAAGCTCGAAAAGCTCTGAGATTCAGTAATGGAGTTACTGAAGCTTCAAGAAGATGATTGGAGAGTTGTGTGTGGAAGGAATTTGGAGAATGGAAGAATGGATGTGAGAGATTGGATGGAAGGGTGTGTTTTATAGAGAGACTGGTATGGAGAATGGGGGACAAACCGAGCGATTCTATTGGCTCAGGCAGGTCAAGTGGGGTGTACTGAAGATCTGGACGAAATTTCGTTGAATTTGGTTGAGAAATGAACGATTTTGAATCATCGGATTTTTCATCTGTTTATCGCGCGAAATTGAACTGAGTTCAGTTCAGATGCGATTTGAATCGCAGTACTGAGACTGACAGTGGGTCCCTTCAGAGTAAGTTGTGGTGAAACGGGTCGTAATCGCGTGAAACGAGTCGCTATTCCGTTATTAATCTCTGAGTTTTCAACTGTCTTTTTTGATTTTCTGCGGCGAAACGGGTCGAAACATGCGAAACGGGTCGTCTTCTTATTCAGACTTTGGCGCTGAGTTTTGAATTAGATTTCCGGATTTCATGCGGCGAAACGAGCTGCAGCTCGCTTGAAACGAGTCGCTTTTGTGTGAGCTGGGTACTGACTCATTTTAAGCTCGTTCCGTTGATCTGGTGTGGCGAACCGGTTTGAATTGCGTGAAACGAGTCATAACTGATGAAACGAGTCATCTTCTTCTTCAGAATTGGCGCTGAATGCCTTTTCTCGATCTTCTGTGGCCTGCGATCGTGTGCTCGTCCTAAAACAATCCTCTGACAGCCTTGTGAGTTGCGAATTTGGGCTTTGGATCGATTTTTCTCTTGGATTTCAGACCCGTTTACCCGTTTCTCACAACCATCGATTCGAGCTCGTGATTCTGTACATTTCGCTGTGATTCATCAACCCAGATATCTTCTCCATCTTCTCACGAATCCACAGAGCTTTGAATGGTTGAAAACCGTTGAGTGAAACTCGAGTTTTGCTGATCTGAGTATCGTCCGTTCGCTGTTCCGCCATTGCTGACCAGAGTGTGCAAATCGACCTCTTGTTCGAAATTCACACAACGAAATCCAAAACGGTGACTCAGGCTTCGTTCGCAACTTCCTCACAATGCTTCGCAACCATTACGACTTCCCAATTCGCCTCGAATCCAGAGAATTCCTCCATTAACCAACTCGGTTTCAATTTCGCGAAAATAACCAAAAATTGCTGAACTCGCGAATCAAACTATGATTTGGAGTTATTTTTCCATCGAATTGAGGCTTCTTAATTCATCGTGAGCCTTCACTAAAGCTTTACGACACAAAAAGAATCATCTTTGCTTGAGAAAAACGGAGAAGACCGATCGAATTCATCACACTGCCGAAATTTCGACCGTTGGATCATCCAGTTTGAAAAGTTCATTGAGGATTTCGTCGAACAGTTGATTTAACTTCAGATTTCTCACGCGATTCTGCACCATTTGCTGAGTTCTTCATACGGATAGAAAGGGCAGGAAGAGAGGAAGAGAATAGAGTTGGTTTTGGCTCGAATGGTGGACTGTAGAAGGCAAGGTTGCTCGAAGAAGCTTTCTCAGGTTAGAAACATGGCTGGTTTGCTTTTGGCTGGCGGATTCCGGCGATCGCCGGCGTTCTCAGGGGTAGAGAATAATACCAAACGATTCGTCTTGTCGTGCTGAATCCAAGGATATTCAGTTTGATCGATTTTGAGCTTGTTTGAAAATCGGTTATTTGGGTGAATTTGTGTAGGGTTTTGGTAGACTTGGTCGGCCATCTTTGGCCCATGATTTGCGTTTTGGTCCAGTTCTTCATTTTATGGCCTTTTTGCCTGTAAAATCACACAAAAATGCATTAAGAGGTTTCAAATTATATTTTGTGAATTATGACTGTTTTTCATACATTTTTTTGTGAATTATGATTGAATTTGAGATGATAAAAACCCTAAAAATGTGTATAAAAATACACATTACAAATTCCACCACACTTAAACCAAGCTTGCCCTCAAGCGTAAATAAAATCAAGTTTTAGGGTTTTTAGAATCAGTTAAAGCGTTTGAAAAGAGATTTAGTTATTGCCATGAATGTTACATATAATATTAGATTATTATAATAATACATGAAGGTCGAAGAATATCCATTAATAATTTCAAATTCAAGTTTATTTAAAATTCCCCAATCCTTCAAATACGAACCTTTTTCCAAAAAATAATGCCCTAATTTTGTTTTCGATACTTTCTCCCCATAAATTTAAAATGGTGAATTTATAAAATTTGCCCCAAAAGTTTCAACTAACTCAACTTTCTCTTTTATAAACACGTAAAGGTTGGTATGCTATCCACTCAAGTTATCAAAAGACAAGCTGTGCTTTGCACGTACAAAAATCCTTCATTTTCTATTGCGGATATGTAAAATTTTTTCTTTTTCAAGGGTTTTAAAATAATTTTTCACATTTTTGAATTCTTTTTTTTTGTGAAGGGATAACAGGTTACGATTCGGTCACTTGCTTTTAGTGCGAAAATTAGAGATGGGCATACGAGTCATTAGCTATGTCATGAAAGATAGGTTGAGTTAGAAAAATTTTGCGAAACTAGTGGTATTAAAAGTAAGGTTTGATTTCTCAAAAGTTTTAATCACAGCATTACTTTAAAGAAAACGATTTATAATTTCATTAAAGGGGCAAGTGAAATATTTGTGAATTTTCGAAACGTTTAATGGATTTTAAATGGATATTATAGATGAGATGAGGTGGAAAATATGGCATTCATGATGATAATTAATCTCTTTTTGAATTTTCAAATCTTTTCATCATTTTCCAAAACCCTAAGTGTTTTCAAAATTTTGCTTGAAGGGGCTTAGTTTTAAAATTTGTTTTTACAAAACCTTTTATTTATTTTCATTTAAAATCTCTTTCTTTTAAAACACACAACATTTTATTCACAAAAATGAAAAAAAATAAGTAAAAATTTAAATTTTTATGGTATTTATGAGTTTTGTTGTTGTTTTTGAAATTTTGAATTTTTTATATGAATTTTCACATTTTTACAAGAAAACAAAACTTGGTTTTACATAAAACCACCCCACCACACTTAAACCTTGGTTTGTCCTCAAACAAAAAGTATAAAAATGAGAAAATTTGTGGAGATTGGAAAAATTGTTGGGGTTTTATGCAAAACCTCCCCCACCACACTTAAACTTTTGCGTAGCAAATGTTTAAGTGTGAAAGAGAGTATTGTAAAAAGAAGAAAAATAAAATAAAGAAAGGAAAAATACGACCTGACACGACGAGTTGCCTCTCGCCAAGCGCCCTTGTTTTACGTCTTGAGCTCGACGCATTTGTGCTTCATTCTTTCCTTCCCTCGCTTTGTGGCACCGCTTCTAAATCATGCTCATCGAACCACCTTGTATCATGATTCTCGTAAAAAGCCTTCAAGCGATGACCATTGACCTTGAATTTGATGTCGTCTCCCCTAGAAATTTCAAATACTCCAAACGGCAAAATATGGGTAATTATGTAAGGACCTGTCCATCGGCTCTTCAACTTCCCGGGATGTAATCTCAACCGAGAGTTGAATAACAAGACCTTATCGCCAATTTTAAATTCCTTTTTGCGAATAAGTTTGTCGTGAGCGATGGTTAGTTTTTCTTTGTAAATTCGAGAATTATCATAAGCCTCAATGCGAAGCTCTTCTAATTCTTGAATTTGCAGTTTTCGCAACCCCGCATCTTTTGGGTAATCTTGATTTACCTTTTTGATTGCCCAAAATGCTTTGTGCTCAATTTCCACCGGTAGGTGACAACTCTTTCCATAAACGAGTTTAAAAGGAGTCATCCCTATCGGTGTTTTGTATGCGGTGCGGTAGGCCCATAAAGCATCCCCAAGCCTTTGACTCCAATCCTCACGAGAGGGATTAACCACTTTCTCAAGGATTGATTTTATTTCCCTATTGGATATTTCGGCTTGCCCATTAGTTTGGGGATGATAAGCGGTTGACATGCGGTGTTGTACATGATAATTTTTCAAAAGGAATTCGAGGTACTTATTATTGAAATGTGAACCCCTATCGCTAATGATAGCTTTAGGCACCCCAAAACGCTGAAAAATATTCTTTTTAAGGAATTCAATCACCGTTTTGGAGTTGGCATCCCTTGTTGGTATGGCCTCAACCCATTTTGAAACATAATCAACACACACAAGAATATATAAATACCCATTTGATTGAGGAAAGGGGCCCATGAAATCTATCCCCCAAACATCGAAAAGCTCAAAAAACAATAAAGCTTTAAGAGGCATTTCGTTTTTGCGGGTTAGATTGCCCGTTTTTTGGCAATTTTCACAACTCTTTACAAAGGAATGAGCATCTTTATAAAGAGTTGGCCAATATAATCCACTTTGGAGTACTTTATGACTTGTGCGTTGCCCTCCAAAGTGTCCCCCACATTCTAAAGTGTGACAAAAAGAGAGTACCGAATTTATCTCGTGGTCGGGCACGCATTTTCGTACCATTTGATCGGAGCAAATCTTGTAGAGGTAGGGGTCTTCCCAGAGGTAATAGCGCGAGTCGTTTTTTATTTTGTCCTTTTGAGCTCGAGGGAGAGTGTTTGGCAATTCGCGAGTTTCGAGGTAGTTGACGATGTCGGCGTACCAAGGTGCCATGCCATGGATAGCATAGAGTTGCTCGTCAAGAAAAAGTTCGTTGATCGGAATGATATCGCCTTCGTTTGTTGGGAGTCGGCTAAGATGATCGGCCACCAAGTTTTCGGCTCCCTTTTTATCCCGAATCTCCACGTTAAACTCTTGAAGGAGAAGGATCCATCGGAGGAGGCGCGGCTTGCATTCCTTCTTCTTCATTAAGTGCTTGAGCGCGGCATGATCTGAAAATACAATAACTTTTGTCCCGACCAAGTATGATCGGAACTTTTCCAATGCAAAGACAATGGCCAATAGTTCTTTTTCCGTTGTTGTGTAATTCCGTTGGGCGTCGTCTGGGGTCCTAGAGGCATAGTAAATTACGTGGGGTACCTTCCCGATGCGTTGCCCCAAAACCGCCCCGACACTTAAATCGCTTGCGTCGCACATGATCTCAAAGGGGAGATTCCAATCCGGTGGTTGAATAATGGGCGCTTCGCACAGTTTCCCCTTTAATTCGTCGAATGCCGCCTTGCACGCATCGTTGAACTCGAATTTGATCTCTTTTTGGAGAAGCCTGCACATTGGTTGCGCGATTTTTGAGAAGTCTTGAATGAAACGCCGATAGAAGCCGGCGTGTCCAAGGAATGAGCGGACATCTTTCACATTGCGAGGGTATGGAAGTGTCTTGATAACGTCGATCTTCGCTTTGTCGACTTCCAACCCCTTTTCTGAAATTAAATGACCTAATACAATTCCTTGGCTCACCATAAAGTGGCACTTCTCAAAATTTAAGACAAGGTTAGCTTCAACGCACTTTTCCATTATTAGGCTCAAGTTATGGAGGCACTCATCGAACGAGTTGCCATAAATGGAAAAGTCGTCCATGAATACTTCAATAAATTTAGAAATATACTCAGAAAAGATCGAAATCATACACCTTTGAAAAGTTCCAGGCGCATTGCATAGTCCAAACGGCATTCTTCGATATGCGAAAGTTCCAAAGGGGCAAGTGAATGTCGTCTTCCTCTGATCTTCTGGATTGATGGCGATTTGAAAATAGCCCGAGTACCCATCCAAAAAGCAATAGTAGGGCCGCCCCGCTAATCTTTCGAGCATTTGATCGATGAAGGGGAGAGGAAAGTGATCCTTTTTTGTCGCCGCACTGAGTTTGCGATAGTCGATGCAAACTCTCCATCCGTTTTGTACTCGTGTTGGCACTTTCTCTCCTTCGGCATTTTCCACAATCGTGATTCCCGTCTTCTTGAGAACTACATGGATTGGAGATACCCATTCCGAATCGGCCACCGCGTAAATAATCCCCGCATCAAGAAGCTTGAGAAGCTCCTTTTTCACCACCTCCATCATTACGGGATTTAACCTTCTTTGTGCTTCTCTTGTTTACACGCGCTTGAACTTGTTTCCTCATCTTGCTTTCTTGGAACCATTAACTCTTCTTCTTTGTCGTGTGAGCCAACCTCTCTCCCACTTCTTAGGCGTATCGCGTGGATGGGCTTGTACTCCGGTGGTCCCGAACCTTGAGAAGGCAACCGATTTCCCCCTTGTCCTTTCAATAAATTGACTTCCCCCGCGATTTGCTTGATTTGCATTTCCAAATTTTGCATTTGACGCCCTTGCGCAGCTTGGTTTTGGTTGAGTGAGCTTACATCGTTCTTGACGGTTCCCAACTCAGTTGTGAGGTTTGTGAAATTCCCCGCCATTATTGCCATCATTTTATCAAGCTTTTCGTCAAGAGAAGAGATTTGGGAATTCGATGTGGAGGGTTGAGGAGGTTGTTGATGAGGGTGAGCTTGAGGTTGTTGTGGCGCTTGTGCATTTGGATGAACATACACATTCGGTTTTTGGTAATTGGATTGTGGGAATTGAGGTGGCGCATTCTCATTCTTCCAACGAAAATTTGGGTGTTTCTTCCATGACTCATTGTAGGTTTGCGAGAAAGGTTGGCGTTGGTTTGAGTAGCTTCCGATGGCATTGACATCTTCTTGTAACCTATCACATTCATCGGTCGCATGATTTGTATCCCCACAAAACTCGCACTTTCTTGGTTCGATTTTCGCGCCCACAGCTTTGAGCATTTGACTAAATCTTGTTTCGAAGTTTTGTGTGATTCTTGATTCCATTGCCTTGAGGTCAACCGTACTTGTCATGTTCACTTGACCCATTCTTCCCCCGCGTCCTTGGTTTCCTTCGGCCATGGTTTCGATAAGAGCTCGCACTTCCGATGGGGTCATGTTATTGAATGATCCTCCAGCCGAGCATTGGAGTAATCTCGCATCGAGATCGTTCATCCCTTGTAGAAATTGGTCGATAAGTGAGGTCTCGTCGAGGTTATGGTTGGGGCATGATGCGCATAATCGCACAAAACGCTCGTAGTATTCTTGAAGTGTCTCCCCTCCTCCTTGTTGGATCCCCGTGATTTCCTTGCGGATTTTGGCCGTCAACGTGCTCGGGTAGTATCGTTTTAGAAAACGCGTTCCTACCTCTTGAAACGTTGTAAAAGGACCCCCTTGCAAGTGGGTTAACCAATCCCTTGGTGCTTCCCCAAGTGTGTGGGAGAAGAGGATCAATTTGATATTATCCAAGTTATCGGATTTACCAAACAATGCTGTGCATTTACGATCTAGATTATCTAAATGTGCATAAGGGTTGTCATTTTTATGTCCTTCAAATATGGGTAATACATTTAATATAGATGGACTTAGTTTAAAATTGGGCACAGTTGGTATAACAATATTTCCAGGATTTCGAGGGATTTGATGGTCTAAAAGTTCTCTTAATGTTCTTTCTTGAGCCATTTTATGAATTTGAGATGATGATGGTGTTGAATGAGAATTAGAATTAAAAAGAGTTTGAGAGTTTAGCTTTGATGATAATGAGTGAACGGTTGGAGAGATTGGAGCTCTTTCTTGTGGCCCTTCCACTCGTTGTTGCTCCCGATTTTGTTCTTCTTCTTCTTGAGGCCCTTGGATGGAAGGAGAAGCCTCGTTATGTCCTTTTTGCCTTGAGTAAGTGTCGTCTTGCTTGCTTCGTGCCTTATCCTTCTTGACCTTTCTTAGATGCTTGTTAATGTCCTTCTTTACAGGTGTGTGCACTTCGCCTTGCGATCTCGTCTTTCTCATGCACCTTCAAAATTCAATGAAACAAAAACACTAAACAATTGATTAGAAGTTAGTAATAAACTCAATTAAAGCCGTCTCCCCGGCAACGGCGCCATTTGTAAACCGCGCAAACCGTCGTTAAATTTCACACAATTTAGCAAAAATATTTATAATTTCCCTAGATTTACTCTTAAGTGTATATGTGGTCTTTTGAGTTTTAGGGGTCGAACACAAGGAGAATGGCCTTGAGATATTACAATTCTTTTCAAAAGTAGGTCTCGTTTTGTTCAAATGATGTAGATTGTTTAAGAAGGGTAATGGTGTATTAGATGGATTTTAATCAAGTTCGTGCACAATTCTTTTGAAAATTCTTTAATAATATTTTCAAATGTCCAAAAGTTGCAAATGATATGTCATTGAAAACTAGAGAATGACACCTTCACAATATAAGGCAAATCAATATTCACTTTTATTCATATTTTTATGTAAATTTTCGTTTTAGTCCACACTTTTCATAATCAATCAACAGAGTTTTTCATAAAATCATAGAAAATCGAAAATTACTTCGAAAATCACCAAAATTTAACAGAAATTAGGAAAGCAAGTTCCGATTGTGTGGTAAAAATCTCAGATCAAAAAGATTAATATTCCAAAAGTTATGGTCAAAACTCAGAACATCTGACAGATTTAGACAGAGAATGATAAGTGTTGCTAAAAGAGGGTGTAATTCAAATTTTATCCAAACAACAATTCAATTAAAATTCAGATTGAGAAACTACACTTCAAAATAATTTCCAGAGACTTAGATTTTTTATTTATAGGATTTGTTTTACTAATTTCTAAAAATTGTAGAAAATCAGTCAGATTCAAAATCAAGAACAAAAAAATCAAAACTTTGCACAGATTTTATCTTACAAATTTAACATAAAAGCATTGGGCACATATTATATGAAAGTTGTTCTAAAATATCTAAAGAAACACAAAATATTTTTTTTATAATTTTCTTAGATCAGATCTGAAGTCAAACAATTTTTTTACTGAAACTGACAGAAACAAATTACAGAAAAATGTATTTTTGAATTTAGAGGATAAAAGTAGGGATTTTTAAGGCAATTTGATCAAGAATTGTATCATTAATCACAAAATATTCAATTATTCAGATTTGGAACAAGTTTGAATTATTTCCAACCAGAAAAACTCAGCAAATAGATCAAAATTTCAGATCAAACACCAGTCAACCAACTAGTGTTTGATCTCAAATTTTTGAACTAAAAACTTCACTAAATCAAGCAAAAACCTCAACCAAGATTCAAGATGATAAAATGGACTAACATGCAGGAAAATTCAGTTCTAAATGACCTAATTAATTCAACCAAATCGATTAAACCAAAAAAACCAGATTTAACAGCATATTATGAACAGTAACCAAATCAGTCAATTTAATTCAAATTAAAGCAAGATTTCAAACAATTCTATCACAAAAAGCCTATCCCTACAAAATTCTACTCACACATGATAAGATCAACCGAAATTAGGCATGTGTTCATCATATTTTTTTACAAATTGGATCTTGTGATCTAAAATTGGATACAAGAGATTAAATGAAAATTGAATCAAACCGAGACGTAGAAGATCGACCAGAAGCTTCCTTGAGCCGATTTGAACCTCCAATTGATGCTCGATCCAGCCGGAATCGATCAATTGCCTTTTTCACCAAATTCAGCCCGAATTGGTGAATTTTCACTCAAACTCGAAAATTGAAGCTCGAAAAGCTCTTAGATTCAGTAATGGAGTTACTGAAGCTTCAAGAAGATGATTGGAGAGTTGTGTGTGGAAGGAATTTGGAGAATGGAAGAATGGATGTGAGAGATTGGATGGAAGGGTGTGTTTTATAGAGAGACTGGTATGGAGAATGGGGGACAAACCGAGCGATTCTATTGGCTCAGGCAGGTCAAGTGGGGTGTACTGAAGATCTGGACGAAATTTCGTTGAATTTGGTTGAGAAATGAACGATTTTGAATCATCGGATTTTTCATCTGTTTATCGCGCGAAATTGAACTGAGTTCAGTTCAGATGCGATTTGAATCGCAGTACTGAGACTGACAGTGGGTCCCTTCAGAGTAAGTTGTGGTGAAACGGGTCGTAATCGCGTGAAACGAGTCGCTATTCCGTTATTAATCTCTGAGTTTTCAACTGTCTTTTTTGATTTTCTGCGGCGAAACGGGTCGAAATATGCGAAACGGGTCGTCTTCTTATTCAGACTTTGGCGCTGAGTTTTGAATTAGATTTCCGGATTTCATGCGGCGAAACGAGCTGCAGCTCGCTTGAAACGAGTCGCTTTTGTGTGAGCTGGGTACTGACTCATTTTAAGCTCGTTCCGTTGATCTGGTGTGGCGAACCGGTTTGAATTGCGTGAAACGAGTCATAACTGATGAAACGAGTCGTCTTCTTCTTCAGAATTGGCGCTGAATGCCTTTTCTCGATCTTCTGTGGCCTGCGATCGTGTGCTCGTCCTAAAACAATCCTCTCACAGCCTTGTGAGTTGCGAATTTGGGCTTTGGATCGATTTTTCTCTTGGATTTCAGACCCGTTTACCCGTTTCTCACAACCATCGATTCGAGCTCGTGATTCTGTACATTTCGCTGTGATTCATCAACCCAGATATCTTCTCCATCTTCTCACGAATCCACAGAGCTTTGAATGGTTGAAAACCGTTGAGTGAAACTCGAGTTTTGCTGATCTGAGTATCGTCCGTTCGCTGTTCCGCCATTGCTGACCAGAGTGTGCAAATCGACCTCTTGTTCGAAATTCACACAACGAAATCCAAAACGGTGACTCAGGCTTCGTTCGCAACTTCCTCACAATGCTTCGCAACCATTACGACTTCCCAATTCGCCTCGAATCCAGAGAATTCCTCCATTAACCAACTCGGTTTCAATTTCGCGAAAATAACCAAAAATTGCTGAACTCGCGAATCAAACTATGATTTGGAGTTGTTTTTCCATCGAATTGAGGCTTCTTAATTCATCGTGAGCCTTCACTAAAGCTTTACGACACAAAAAGAATCATCTTTGCTTGAGAAAAACGGAGAAGACCGATCGAATTCATCACACTGCCGAAATTTCGACCGTTGGATCATCCAGTTTGAAAAGTTCATTGAGGATTTCGTCGAACAGTTGATTTAACTTCAGATTTCTCACGCGATTCTGCACCATTTGATGAGTTCTTCATACGGATAGAAAGGGCAGGAAGAGAGGAAGAGAATAGAGTTGGTTTTGGCTCGAATGGTGGACTGTAGAAGGCAAGGTTGCTCGAAGAAGCTTTCTCAGGTTAGAAACATGGCTGGTTTGCTTTTGGCTGGCGGATTCCGGCGATCGCCGGCGTTCTCAGGGGTAGAGAATAATACCAAACGATTCGTCTTGTCGTGCTGAATCCAAGGATATTCAGTTTGATCGATTTTGAGCTTGTTTGAAAATCGGTTATTTGGGTGAATTTGTGTAGGGTTTTGGTAGACTTGGTCGGCCATCTTTGGCCCATGATTTGCGTTTTGGTCCAGTTCTTCATTTTATGGCCTTTTTGCCTGTAAAATCACACAAAAATGCATTAAGAGGTTTCAAATTATATTTTGTGAATTATGACTGTTTTTCATACATTTTTTTGTGAATTATGATTGAATTTGAGATGATAAAAACCCTAAAAATGTGTATAAAAATACACATTACACTAATGATAGCTTTAGGCACCCCAAAACGCTGAAAAATATTCTTTTTAAGGAATTCAATCACCGTTTTGGAGTTGGCATCTCTTGTTGGTATGGCCTCAACCCATTTTGAAACATAATCAACACACACAAGAATATATAAATACCCATTTGATTGAGGAAAGGGGCCCATGAAATCTATTCCCCAAACATCGAAAAGCTCAAAAAACAATAAAGCTTTAAGAGGCATTTCGTTTGTGCGGGTTAGATTGCCCGTTTTTTGGCAATTTTCACAACTCTTTACAAAGGAATGAGCATCTTTATAAAGAGTTGGCCAATATAATCCACTTTGGAGTACCTTATGACTTGTGCGTTGCCCTCCAAAGTGTTCCCCACATTCTAAAGTGTGACAAAAAGAGAGTACCGAATCTATCTCGTGGTCGGGCACGCATTTTCGTACCATTTGATCGGAACAAATCTTGTAGAGGTAGGGATCTTCCCAGAGGTAATAGCGTGAGTCGTTTTTTATTTTGTCCTTTTGAGCTCGAGAGAGAGTGTTTGGCAATTCGCGAGTTTCGAGGTAGTAGACGATGTCGGCGTACCAAGGCGCCATGCCATGGATAGCATAGAGTTGCTCGTCAGGAAAGAGTTCGTTGATCGGAATGATATCGCCTTCGTTTGTTGGGAGTCGACTGAGGTGATCGGCCACCAAGTTTTCGGCTCCCTTTTTATCCCGAATCTCCACGTTAAACTCTTGAAGGAGAAGGATCCATCGGAGAAGGCGCGGCTTGCATTCCTTCTTCTTCATTAAGTGCTTGAGCGCGGCATGATCTAAAAATACAACCACTTTTGTCCCGACCAAGTATGATCGGAACTTTTCCAATGCAAAGACAATGGCCAATAGTTCTTTTTCCGTTGTTGTGTAATTCCGTTGGGCGTCGTCTAGGGTCCTAGAGGCATAGTAAATTACGTGGGGTACCTTCCCGATGCGTTGCCCCAAAACCGCCCCGACACTTAGATCGCTTGCGTCGCACATGATCTCAAAGGGGAGATTCCAATCCGGTGATTGAATAATGGGCGCTTCGCACAGTTTCCCCTTTAGTTTGTCGAATGCCGCCTTGCACGCATCGTTGAACTCGAATTTGATCTCTTTTTGGAGAAGCCTGCACATTGGTTGCGCGATTTTTGAGAAGTCTTGAATGAAACGCCGATAGAAGCCGGCGTGTCCAAGGAATGAGCGGACATCTTTCACATTGCGAGGGTATGGAAGTGTCTTGATAACGTCGATCTTCGCTTTGTCGACTTCCAACCCCTTTTCTGAAATTAAATGACCCAATACAATTCCTTGGCTCACCATAAAGTGGCACTTCTCAAAATTTAAGACAAGGTTAGCTTCAACGCACTTTTCCATTATTAGGCTCAAGTTATGGAGACACTCATCGAATGAGTTGCCATAAATGGAAAAGTCGTCCATGAATACTTCAATAAATTTAGAAATATACTCAGAAAAGATAGAAATCATACACCTTTGAAAAGTTCCAGGCGCGTTGCATAGTCCAAACGGCATTCTTCGATAGGCGAAAGTTCCAAAAGGGCAAGTGAATGTCGTCTTCCTCTGATCTTCTCGATCGATGGCGATTTGAAAATAGCCCGAGTACCCATCCAAAAAACATTAGTAAGACCGCCCCGCTAATCTTTCGAGCATTTGATCGATGAAGGGAAGAGGAAAGTGATCCTTTTTTGTCGCCGCATTAAGTTTGCGATAGTCGATGCAAACCCTCCATCCATTTTGCACTCGAGTGGGAACGCGTTCACCTTCAGAGTTTTCGACGATAGTGATCCCCGTCTTTTTAGGGACAACATGGATTGGAGAAACCCATTCCGAATCGGCCACTGCGTATATAATCCCCGCGTCTAGAAGCTTGAGGAGCTCCTTTTTTACCACCTCCATCATGACTGGATTTAACCTTCTTTGTGCTTCTCTTGACGGTTTTGATCCCTCCTCCAAAACAATTTTGTGCATACATGTCGAGGGGCTTATACCTGGCATATCGGCCAAGGTCCATCCGATCGCCTTCTTGTGTTTTCCAAGAGTTGCCACCAATCGGGTTTCTTGGTCAAGAGTTAGGTTCGATGCGATGATGACGGGTAATGTGTTGTTTGGCCCGAGGTACGCGTATTTGAGGTGATCGGGAAGAGGTTTGAGTTCGAGAGTAGGAGCTTCTTCGATTGATGGCTTAATGCGTTCTTGCGATATTTGGAGTTCGTCGTGAGGGGAACCCGAAATGAATTTTATTTCTTCATTATGTTCTTGCTCTATTTCTTGCTTCTCATTCGTTTGTTCGATCTCTCCCCAAACATCCTCAAAAATCGCATCGTATCCCTTCGAGTATTCTTCTTCCAATTGTTCTTCAACCATCTCATCGATCTCGTCAATAATGGTTATGCTCGATACATTGTAGTCGTTCGGGTATTTGATGGTGTCAAATATGTTGAAGGTGATTTTTTCGTTGTCGAATTCCATGGACATCGTCCCTGAGTGGCAGTCTATGCATGTTCGCGCGGTCCTCAAAAAGGGTCTTCCTAAGAGGATGGCGGACGAATCGGCGTTGTCGCCCATTTCAAGAATGTAGAAGTCGGCTGGGAAAACCAAACCATTCACCTTGACGAGTACATCTTCCGCGACACCTATGACGGCGGCCGTCGAACGGTCGGCGAGTTGCATCATCACCCTTGTATCCTTTAGGTCGCCCAAACCCAAGGTCTCGTAAACGGACCTAGGCATTACATTTATGGAGGCTCCTAAGTCGAGCATGCACCTTGCGAGTTGTTGAAGACCAATGGTGCATGAAATGGCGAAAACTCCAGGGTCTTTCTCTTTTTGTGCTACTCGCGTGTTGATGCTCATCACAGAGGGTAGGTTTATCGTCTCGTTCACCTTTAATTTTCTCTTATTTGTGCATAGATTCTTGAAGAACTTGGCATATGGGGGGTGCATTCGGATAGCATCGATAATCGGAATGTTTACCTCCACCTTCTTGAACACCTCCAAAATATCTTTATCGAGTTCATCCTTTCGAGAGTTAACCGCTAGTCGAGTTGGGAATGGTGCGCGCCTCATTTCCTTTTCTTGCGCGATTTCCTTTTCTTTGTTCTTTCTTTGTTCTTTCTCTTGAATTGGCTCTTCCTCTTTCCTGATCTCTTCTTGTGCCTCATCTTGTTTACACGCGCTTGAACTCGTTTCCTCATCTTGCTTCCTTGGAACCATTAACTCTTCTTCTTCGTCGTGTGAGCCAACCTCTCTCCCACTTCTTAGGCGTATCGCGTTGATGGGTTTGTACTCCAGTGGTCCCGAACCTTGAGAAGGCAACCGATTGCCCCCTTGTCCTTTCAATAAATTGACTTCCCCCGCGATTTGCTTGATTTGCATTTCCAAGTTTTACATTTGACGCCCTTGCGTAGCTTGGTTTTGGGTAAGTGAGCTTACATCATTCTTGACGGTTCCCAACTCAGTTGTGATGTTTGTGAAATTCCCCGCCATTAATGACATCATTTTATCAAGCTTTTCGTCAAGAGAAGAGGTTTGGGAATTCGATGTGGAGGGTTGAGGAGGTTGTTGATGAGGGTGAGCTTGAGGTTGTTGTGGCGCGTGTGCATTTGGATGAACATACACATTCGGTTTTTGGTAATTGGATTGTGGGAATTGAGGCGGCGCATCCTCATTCTTCCAACGGAAATTTGGGTGTTTCTTCCATGACTCATTGTAGGTTTGCGAGAAAGGTTGGCGTTGGTTTGAATAGCTTCCGATGGCATTGACATCTTCTTGTAGCCTATCGCATTCATCGGTCGCATGATTTGTATCCCCACAAAACTCGCACTTCCTTGGTTCGATCTTCGCGCCCACAGCTTTGAGCATTTGACTACATCTTGTCTCGAAGTTTTGTGTGATTCTTGATTTCATTGCCTTGAGGTCAACCGTACTTGTCATGTTCACTTGACCCATTCTTCCCCCGCGTCCTTGGTTTCCTTCGGCCATGGTTTCGATAAGAGCTCGCACTTCCGATGGGGTCATGTTATTGAACGATCCTCCAGCCGAGCATTGGAGTAATCGCGCATCGAGATCGTTCATCCCTTGTAGAAATTGGTCGATAAGTGAGGTCTCGTCGAGGTTATGGTTGGGGCATGATGCGCATAATCACACAAATCGCTCGTAATATTCTTGAAGTGTCTCCCCTCCTCCTTGTTGGATCCCCGTGATTTCCTTGCGGATTTTGGCCGTCAAAGTGCTCGGGTAGTATCGTTTGAGAAAATGTGTACCTACCTCTTGAAATGTTGTAAAAGGACCTCCTTGCAAGTGGGTTAGCCAATCCCGTGGTGCTTCCCCAAGTGTGTGGGAGAATAGGATCAATTTGATATTATCCAAGTTATCATATTTACCAAACAATGCTGTGCATTTACGATCTAGATTATCTAAATGTGCATATGGGTTGTCATTTTTATGTCCTTCAAATATGGGTAATACATTTAATATAGATGGACTTAGTTTAAAATTGGGCACAGTTGGTATAACAATATTTCCAGGATTTCGAGGGATTTGATGGTCTAAAAGTTCCCCTAATGTTCTTTCTTGAGCCATTTTATGAATTTGAGATGATGATGGTGTTGAATGAGAATTAGAATTAAAAAGAGTTTGAGAGTTTAGCTTGGATGATAATGAGTGAACGGTTGGAGAGATTTCAGCTCTTTCTTGTGGCCCTTCCACTCGTTGTTGCTCCCAATTTTGTTCTTCTTCTTCTTGTGGCCCTTGGATGGAAGGAGAAGCCTCGTTACGCCCTTTTTGCCTTGAGTAAGTTTCGTCTTGCTTGCTTCGTGCCTTATCCTTCTTGACCTTTCTTAGATGTTTGTTAATGTCCTTCTTTACAGGTCTGTGCACTTCGCCTTGCGACTCATACACCTTCAAAATTCAAATGAAACAAAAACACTAGACAATTGATTAGAGGTTAGTAATAAACTCAATTAAAGCCGTCTCCCCGGCAACGGCGCCATTTGTAAATTGCGTAAAACGGTCGTTAAAATTCACACAATTTAGCAAAACAATTTATAATTTTCCCTAGCTTCACTCTTAAGTGTATATGTGGTCTTTTGAGTTTTAGGGGTCGAACACAAGGAGAATGGCCTTGAGGTATTACAATTCTTTTCAAAAGTAGGTCTTGTTTTGTTTAAATGTTGTAGATTGTTTAAGAAAGTTAATGATGTATTAGATGGAATTTAATCAAGTTCGTGCACAATTCTTTTGAAAATTCTTTAATAATAGTTCCAAATGTCCAAAAGTTGCAAATGATATGTCAATGAAAACTAGAGAATGAGATCTTCACAATGCAAGGCAATTTAATTATCACTCTTGTTCATATTTTCATGTAATTTTCGTTTTTAGTCCACATTTTTCATAATCAATCAACAGAATTTTTCATAAAATCACAGAAAATCGAAAATTACTTCAAAAATCACTAAATTTTGACAGAAATTAGGGAAGTAAGTTCATATTGTGTGGTAAAAATCTCAGATCAAAAAGATTGTTCTTCCAACAATTATGGTCAAAACTCGGAACATATGACAGAACTAGGCAGAGAATGGTATGTAATGCCAAAAGAGGATGTAATTCAAATTTTATCCAAACAATAATTCAATTAAAATTCAGATCAAGAAACTTCACTTCAAAATGATTTACTGAGACCTAGATTTTTTATTTATAGGATTTGTTTACTAATTTTTAAAAATCGTAGAAAAACAGACAGATTCAAAAATCAAGAACAGAAAATTTAAAAGAATCAAAACTTTGCACAGATTTTATCTTACAAATTTAACATAAAAGCATTGGGCACATATTATATGAAAGTTGTTTTAAAATATCTAAAGAAACACAAAATATTTTTTTTATAATTTTCTTTAATCAGATCTGAAGTCAAACAATTTTTTACTGAAACTGACAGAAATAAAATGCAGAAAAATGTATTTTTCAATTTATAGGATAAAAGTAGGGATTTTTAAGGCAATTTGATCAAGAATTGTATCATTAATCACTAAATATTCAATTTATCAGATTTGGCACTAGTTTGAATTATTTCCAACCAGAAAAACTCAGCAAATAGGTCAAAATTTCAGATCAAACACCAGTCAACCAACTAGTGTTTGATCTCAATTTTTCAACTAAAAACTTCACTAAATCAAGCAAAAAAAAAACCTCAACCAAGATTCAAGATGATAAAATGGACTAACATGCATGAAAATTCAGTTCTAAATGACCTAATTAATTCAACCAAATCGATTAAATCAAGAAAAACCAGATTTAACAGCACATTATGAACAGTAACCAAATCAGTCAATTTAATTCAAATTAAAGCAAGATTTCAAACAATTCTATCACAAAAACCTATCCCTACAAGATTCTACTCAAACATGATAAGATCAACCGAAATTAGGCATGTGTTCATCATGTTTTTTTTACAAATTGGATCTTGTGATCTAAAATTGGATACAAGAGATTAAATGAAAATTGGATCAAACCGAGACGTAGAAGATCAACCAGAAGCTTCCTTGAGCCGATTTGAACCTCCAATTGATGCTTGATCCAGCCGGAACTGATCAATTGCCTTTTTCACCAAAATCAGCCCGAATTGGTGAATTTCACTCAAACTCGAAAATTGAAGCTCGAAAAGCTCTGAGATTCAGTAATGGAGTTACTGAAGCTTAAAGAAGATGATTGGAGAGTAATGTGTTGAAAGAATTTGGAGAATGGAAGGATGAATGATCATGAATGGGTTGATCGGTCGAATTTTATAGAGAGGCTGGTCTGGAGAGTGGGGGACAAACCGAGCAATTCCATTGGCTCAGGCAGATCAAGTGGGGTGTACTGAAGATCTGTGCGAAATTTCGTTGAATTTGGTTGAGAAATGAACGGGTCTGAATCATCGGATTTTTCATCATAATATTCGCGCGTACTGAACTGAGTTCAGTTCAGATGCGATTTGAATCGCATTACTGAAACTGAAAGTGGGCCCCTTCAGAATAAGTTGTGGTGAAACGGGTCGTTATCGCGTGAAACGAGTCGCTATTCCGTTATTAATCTCTGAGTTTTCAAACTGTCTTTTTGATTTTCTGTGGCGAGACGGGTCGAAACATGCGAAACGAGTCGTCTTCTTATTCAACCTTTGGCGCTGAGTTTTGAATTATATTTCCGGATTTCATGCGACGAGACGAGCTGCAGGTTGCTTGAAACGAGTCACTTTTGTGCGAGCTGGATACTGACTCGTTTTAACTCATGCCGCTGATCTGGTGTGGCGAATCGGTTTGAAATGCGTGAGACGAGTCATAACTGATGAAACGAGTCGTCTTCTTCTTCAGTTTTGGCGCTGAATTTCTTTTCTCGATCTTCTGTGGCTTGCGATCGTGTGCTCGTCCTAAAACAATCCTCTGACAGCCTTGTGAGTTGCGAATTTGGACTTTGGATCGATTTTTCACTTGGCTTTCAGACCCGTTTACCCGTTTCTCACAACCATCGATTCGAGCTCGTGATTCTGTACATTTCGCTGTGATTCATCAATCCAGATCTCTTCTCCATCTTCTCACGAATTCACAGGGCTTTGAATGGTTGAAAACCGTTGAGTAAAACTCGAGTTTTGCTGATTTGAATATCATCGGTTCGCTGTTCCGCCATTGCTGACCAGAGTGTGCAAATCGACCTCTTGTTCGCAATTCACACAACGAAATCCAAAACGGTGACTCAGGCTTCGTTCTCAACTTCCTCACGATGCTTCACAACTATTATGACTCCCCAATCCGCCTCGAATCCAGAGAATTCCTCCATTAATCAACTCGGTTTCAGTTTCGCGAAAATAACCAAAAACCACTGAACTCGTGAATCAAACTATGATTTTGATTTGTTTTTCCATCGAATTGAGGCTTCGGAATTCATTGTGAGCCTTTAATGAAGCTTTAAGACACAAAAAGAATCATCTTTGCTTGAGAAAAACGGAAATGGTTGATCGAATTCATCCGCTGTTCGAAAGTCGACCGTTGGTTCATCAGTTCTTCAAAAGTTCATTTAGGATTTCGTCGAACAGTTGATTTAACTTCAGATTTCTCACTCGATTCTGCACCATTTGATGAGTTCTTCATACGGATAGAAAGGGCAGGAAGAGAGGAAGAGAATAGAGTTGGTTTTGGCTCGAATGGTGATCTGTAGAAGGCAAGGTTACTCGAAGAAGCTTTCTCAGGTCAGAAATACGGCTGGTTTGCTTTTGGCTGGCGGATTCCGGCGATTGCCGGCGTCCTCAGGGGTGGAGAATAATACCAACCGATTCGTCTTGTCGTGCTGAATCCAAGGATATGCAGTTTGATTGATTTTGAGCTTGTTTGAAGATCGGTTATTTGGGTGAATTGTGTAGGGTTTTGGTAGACTTGGTTGGCCATCTTTGGCCCATGATTTGCGTTGTGGTCCAATTCTTCATTTTATGGCCTTTCCGCCTGTAAAATCACACAAAAATGTATTAAGAGGTTTCAAATTATGTTTTATGAATTATGAGCCTTTTTCATACATATAATGTGAATTATGATTGAATTTGAGATGATAAAAACCCTAAAAATGTGTATAAAAATACACATTACACACCCCCCATATGCCAAGTTCTTCAAGAATCTATGCACAAATAAGAGAAAATTAAAGGGGAACGAGACGATAAACCTACCCTCTGTGATGAGCATCAACACGCGAGTAGCACAAAAAGAGAAAAACCCTGGAGTTTTCGCCATTCCATGCACCATTGGTCTTCAACAACTCGCAAGGTGCATGCTCGACTTAGGAGCCTCCATAAACGTAATGCCTAGGTCCGTTTACGAGACCTTGGGTTTGGGCGGTCTAAAGGAGACAAGGGTGATGGTGCAACTCGCCGACCGTTCGACGGCCGCCGTCCTAGGTGTCGCGGAAGATGTACTCGTCAAGGTGAATGGTTTGGTTTTTCCAGCCGACTTCTACATTCTTGAAATGGGCGACAACGCCGATTCGTCCGCCATCCTCTTAGGAAGACCCTTTTTGAGAACCGCGCGAACATGCATAGACTGCCACTCAGGGACGATGTCCATGGAATTCGACAACGAGAAAATCACCTTCAACATATTTGACACCATCAAGTACCCGAATGACTACAATGTATCGAGCATAACCATTATTGACGAGATCGATGAAATGGTTGAAGAACACTTGGAAGAAGAGTACTCGAAGGGATACGATGCGATTTTTGAGGATGTTTGGGGGTAGATCGAACAAACGAATGAGAAGCAAGAAATAGAGCAAGAACATAATGAAGAAATAAAGTTCATTTCGGGTTCCCCTCACGAAGAACTCCAAATATCGCAAGAACGCATTAAGCCATCAATCGAAGAAGCTCCGACTCTCGAACTCAAACCTCTTCCCGATCACCTCAAATACGCGTACCTCGGGCCAAACAACACATTACCCGTCATCATCGCATCGAACCTAACTCTTGACCAAGAAACCCGATTGGTGGAAACTCTTGGAAAACACAAGAAGGCGATCGGATGGACATTGGCCGATATGCCAGGTATAAGCCCCTCGACATGCATGCACAAAATTGTTGTGGAGGAGGGATGAAAACAGTCAAGAGAAGCACAAAGAAGGTTAAATCCAGTCATGATGGAGGTGGTAAAAAAGGAGCTCCTCAAGCTTCTAGACGCGGGAATTATATACGCAGTGGCCGATTCGGAATGGGTTTCTCCAATCCATGTTGTCCCTAAAAAGACGGGGATCACTATCGTCGAAAACTCTGAAGGTGAACGCGTTCCCACTCGAGTGCAAAATGGATGGAGGGTTTGCATCGACTATCGCAAACTCAATGCGGCGACAAAAAAGGATCACTTTCCTCTTCCCTTCATCGATCAAATGCTCGAAAGATTAGTGGGGCGGCCTTACTATTGCTTTTTGGATGGGTACTCGGGCTATTTTCAAATCGCCATCGATCCAGAAGATCAGAGGAAGACGACATTCACTTGCCCCTTTGGAACTTTCGCCGATCGAAGAATGCCGTTTGGACTATGCAACGCGCCTGGAACTTTTCAAAGGTGTATGATTTCTATCTTTTCTGAGTATATTTCTAAATTTAATGAAGTATTCATGGACGACTTTTCCATTTATGGCAACTCGTTCGATGAGTGTCTCCATAACTTGAGCCTAATAATGGAAAAGTGCGTTGAAGCTAACCTTGTCTTAAATTTTGAGAAGTGCCACTTTATGGTGAGCCAAGGAATTGTATTAGGTCATTTAATTTCAGAAAAGGGGTTGGAAGTCGACAAAGCGAAGATCGACGTTATCAAGACACTTCCATACCCTCGCAATGTGAAAGATGTCCGCTCATTCCTTGGACACGCCGGCTTTTATCGGCGTTTCATTCAAGACTTCTCAAAAATCGCGCAACCAATGTGCAGGCTTCTCCAAAAAGAGATCAAATTCGAGTTCAACGATGCGTGCAAGGCGGCATTCGACAAACTAAAGGGGAAACTATGCGAAGTGCCCATTATTCAACCACCGGATTGGAATCTCCCCTTTGAGATCATGTGCGACGCAAGCGATCTAAGTGTCGAGGCGGTTTTGGGGCAACGCATCGGGAAGGTACCCCACGTAATTTACTATGCCTCTAGGACCCTAGACGACGCCCAACGGAATTACACAACAACGAAAAAAGAACTATTAGCCATTGTCTTTGCATTGGAAAAGTTCCGATCATACTTGGTCGGGACAAAAGTTGTTGTATTTTCAGATCATGCCGCGCTCAAGCACTTAATGAAGAAGAAGGAATGCAAGCCGCGCCTTCTCCGATGGATCCTTCTCCTTCAAGAGTTTAACGTGGAGATTCGGGATAAAAAGGGAGCTGAAAACTTGGTGGCCGATTATCTTAGCCGACTCCCAACAAACGAAGGCGATATCATTCCGATCAACGAACTCTTTCCTGACGAGCAACTCTATGCTATCCATGGCATGGCGCCTTGGTATGCCGACATCGTCAACTACCTCGAAACTCGCGAATTGCCAAACACTCTCTCTCGAGCTCAAAAGGACAAAATAAAAAATGACTCACGCTATTACCTCTGGGAAGACCCCCACCTCTACAAGATTTGTTCCGATCAAATGGTACGAAAATGCATGCCCGACCACGAGATAAATTCGGTACTCTCTTTTTGTCACACTTTAGAATGTGGGGGACACTTTGGAGGGTAACGCACAAGTCATAAGGTACTCCAAAGTGGATTATTGTAATGTGTATTTTTATACACATTTTTAGGGTTTTTATCATCTCAAATTCAATCATAATTCACATTAAATGTATGAAAAATGCTCATAATTCATAAAACATAATTTGAAACCTCTTAATACGTTTTTGTGTGATTTTACAGGCGAAAAGGCCATAAATGAAGAATTTGACCAAAACGCAAATAATGGGCCAAAGATGGCCAACTAAAAAGCTCAAACACTCTACAAAAAATTCCCCAAACTTTTACGACAATTCAAAAACCTTCTACAACCAAGTCAAACCGAGCCAAACGCCAAAAATCGCTGAATTGACCAAAAGTCAACTTTTTCGAAATGGGTCAAACGGTATATCAAAACGAAGAGCTCGACGAGACGAATCCAACGGTCCAAGCCTTGCGATCAGAAACCTTCTAGAACTCTCAGAATCGCCAATTGAAAATCAGGTCAAATCTGGTCAAAGTCAACGCTCTGACCAGGTCAGACCTTTCTTCTCCAAAGTCCAATTTTTCAAACTTGCTCGAAAATGACCAAACAGATCAGACTTGGTCTCGGCTTGACGAGAGGAAGTCGCCTGAACCCTTCGCCGGACCTAAAAACTCCGGTGATCATCGAGATTCGACGAAAAAAACCAAGCTTGAAAACAATCCGAAATCATGGCTGCTCAACCTTGTCTCCTACAGTCCACGATTCGAGCTTAAACCCAGACCACCCTCTTCCTGTCTTTCTACCCTTTCTATCCATATGTAGAACTTATCAAATGATGCGATATTGAGTGAGATATTCGCGTTTGAACTCGTGCACACGAGTTGTTCGATGAAATAATTCAACCAGATTTTGAAAATGCTTTTGCCGCCATTGTTGAAACTCGAGGTTCATGAGATGTTAGAAGCTAAAAATAGAATGGGAAACTTGTAAATATCATGGTGCATCTCTCTGTAATGGTAATTTGATCGAAAAACGGATGGAGATATGAATTCTAATCACCACTTTGGTGGTTTTCGGGTTAATTCTCAAGCTGGTGGTTAACGATGAAATTCGAGTAAATGGAGGATAATTAGAACATAAAATTAAGTGGGTATCACATTGGGAGATTGAGGAAAAATGCCTAAGTCACACGTTTTAATATTGTTGGCTGAAACTCGAGTTTGAGCTCGAAAGGCCATTAATGGCGGAGCTGGAGGTAAAACCGGGCAGCAGTTGGTAAAATTGGAATAACTCGAGTTTTACTCAACCGTTTCGCACCATTCAAAATCCCACAGATTCGTAAGAAAGAGAGGAACATCTTTCTTATGGAAACTTCGTGCTAAAAAGTATCGAATCAAGAGTTATGAGTGATTGTTTGAAGAGAAACGAAAAATTGGCAGAAACTGTACTCACGCCCAACGCGATTCATTTCACAGATTTTGACTCGCTGCGACACAGGAGATCGGGGACGTTTGTTCAAAGATTCATCACCTAAAACCTGACTCGTTTCATTTTTTGTCCGACCCGTTTTGCCACAAACGAACACACACGGTCGGAAGTTTTTTGAACCGATCCAAATCTGTCCGCCAAAACAAAACAGGGGAAAATTTCATCCGCCCAAAAATCACTCAAATCTCAACCAAATTCAACGAAATTTCGGCCAGATCCTCAGTACAACCCCCTGATCCTCCTGAACCAATCACAAGCCCCAAAATATCCCTCAATTCTCTATATAAAGAACCGTATTTCAATCCATCAAAACACGCTCTTTCATCCAATCTCTAAAATCACTCATTCTCTCACTCTCCTTAACTTATACACCACTCTCCATTCATCTTCTCTAACCTCTAGAATCTCCATTAATGAGTTTCAAGCTTTCTTGAGCTCTAATTTTCGTTTTTGAGTGAAAACGCGCAATTTGGGGCTGATTTGGGGAAAATTCGAATCGGTCGATTCTAGCTTGAATCGAGGCGCAATTGGAGCTTCAAATCGACTCGAGGGAGCTACCGGCTGGATCTCCAACTCTCGGTTTAATCCAATTCTCTTTAAATAATTAGATTTGAATTTTATATCACAAGAACTCAATTTTGTAATAATCATGATGAAATCTTGTCAAACTCTTGTTCTTGTGAATATGTGTGAGTAAATCTAGATAGGGAGGGGAATTTGTGATTTGTATACATGAAATCTTGCATTATAATCTTGTAATTTTGCTGAATTTTGATGAATAGTCATAAACACACATATTTTTGAATGAATTGGGGGAAAATTACTTAGCTTAGTATTTTTCTTCAATTAATCTATTGAATCTAGAGGTTATTGGCTTGTTAATCATCTGAAACACTTAGCTTAGTATTTTGTGTGATTAATTTGGAGTTGTGATTGATTTAAATCAAGTTTTGTTTCGAAATGGCTGTTTTAGAATAAACTAGTTTTTGAGTCAATTTCTTGAGTAAATCTTAGCTTAGATTGCTCAAATCCATCATCTAAATCTGAGAAATTGTACAATTAGTGATTAATGATTGTTACACATCATAAATTTCCTATAAATCCCTATTTTTAAACCGAAAATCAAACCCTAATCCAGTTTCTGTATTGCTGCTGTTCTTTCTCTGTTTTTCAGTAATTTTTCCTTAATTTCGTGTCCTATTCAAATCAGAAAAATTAAATAAACATTTTTACAATTCAGATCTCATTTAGTAGATAATTTTCAAATCAAATTTTGCCCAATTCCGATTTATAATTTGTGAGATATTAATTTTCTAAGTTTGTAATATTTCTGTTTTTGAATTTTCTGTCCAGATTCACTGTTTCTTTTCTTCTGAATTTTTAAAAATATAAAAATAAATAATAAAAATCCAAAAATAGTTCTACTTGAAGTATTTTGAAGTGTAGAATCCAAATATGAATTTTAAATGAGTAGTTGTTAAAGCAGATTAGGAGATATAATAGTTTTTGTGAGTGTTGGTCTGTCAGAATCAGTTTCTGATCCAGATCTGAAATTTCATTATAAATCTCAAACTACAAAGCACAATTCTACAAAAATTTAACAACTAATCCAAAACTTGATAATTGAATTTCTGTACAAATTTTGGGATTTTTTAAGCTTTGGTGAAGTTTCTATAATTTTCTAAACTTGCTGCTCAACCGATTTTAAATTTGAAATAAGTTCTGGACTGAACTGCAAATATCTCGAAATTCTTGAATAAACTAATAATACCAGTAAAAGACCACATCGTAGATCTCTCTTTCTAGTTTCCAACGGTATTTTGTGTGTTGGATTCGGAGTTTATTTTGACTAGTTACGAATTAAATCACTAAAGTGTGACGTGCTGAATTTTTGAAACAAAACTGATATTTGAATTTGAACTTAGAAATTTACCTAATAAACCTTGAATTAAAAGATTTTGCACTAGAAATAAATCATTGAGATTAGTTAATTCTTGAGGCCACACCTCCTTGTGTTCGACCCCTAAAACTCGTTACCACTCATACTCGTAATTGATTAATAGGGAAATATAAATTGTTTTGTTAAATTGTGTGAAATTCAACGACGGTTTTACGCGGTTTACAATTATATTGGCCAACTCTTTATAAAGATGCTCATTCCGTTGTAAAGAGTTGTGAAAATTGCCAAAAAACGGGCAATCTAACCCGCAAAAACGAAATGCCTCTTAAAGCTTTTTTGTTTTTTGAGCTTTTCGATGTTTGGGGGATAGATTTCATGGGCCCCTTTCCTCAATCAAATGGGTATTTATATATTCTTGTGTGTGTTGATTATGTTTCAAAATGGGTTGAGGCCATACCAACAAGAGATGCCAACTCCAAAACGGTGATTGAATTCCTTAAAAAGAATATTTTTCAGCGTTTTGGGGTGCCTAAAGCTATCATTAGCGATAGGGGTTCGCATTTCAATAATAAGTATCTCGAATCCCTTTTGAAAAATTATCATGTACAACACCGCATGTCAACCGCTTATCGTCCCCAAACTAATGGGCAAGCCGAAATATCCAATAGGGAAATAAAATCAATCCTTGAGAAAGTGGTTAATCCCTCTCGCAAGGATTGGAGTCAGAGGCTTTATGGGCCTACCGCACCGCATACAAAACACCGATAGGGATGACTCCTTTTAAACTCGTTTATGGAAAGAGTTGTCACCTACCGGTGGAAATTGAGCACAAAGCATTTTGGGCAATCAAAAAGGTAAATCAAGATTACCCAAAAGATGCGGGGTAGCGGAAATTGCAAATTCAAGAATTAGAAGAGCTTCGCATTGAGGCTTATGATAATTCTCGAATTTACAAAGAAAAACTAACCATCGCTCACGAAAAACTTATTCGCAAAAAGGAATTTAAAACTGGCGATAAGGTCTTGTTATTCAATTCTCGGTTGAGATTACACCCCGGGAAGTTGAAGAGCCGATGGACAGGTCCTTACATAATTACCCATATCTTGCCATTTGGAGTATTTGAAATTTCTAGGGGAGAAGACATCAAATTCAAGGTTAATGGTCATCGCTTGAAGGCTTTTTACGAGAATCATGATACAAGGTGGTTCGATGAGCATGATCTAGAAGCGGTGCCACAAAGCGAGGGAAGGAAAGAATGAAGCATAAATGCGTCGAGCTCAAGACGTGAAACAAGGGCGCTTGGCGAGAGGCAACTCGTCGCATCAGGTCGTATTTTTCCTTTCTTTATTTTATTTTTCTTCTTTTTACAAAACTCTCTTTCACACTTAAACTTTTGCTATGCAAAAGATTAAGTGTGGTGGGGGAGGTTTTGCATAAAACCCCAACAATTTTTCCGATTTCCACAAATGTCTCATTTTTGAACTTTTTGTTTGAGGACAAACAAAGGTTTAAGTGTGGTGGGGTGGTTTTGTGTAAAACCAAGTTTTGTTTTTCTTGTAAAAATGTGAAAATTCATAGAAAAAATTCAAAATTTCAAAAACAACAACAAAACTCACAAATACCATAAAAATTTAAACTTTTTGTTGTTTTTCTTTCATTTTTTGTTTGTTTTTGTAAATAAAATTTTGTGTGTTTTAAAAGCAAGAGCTTTAAATGAAAAGAAGTAAAATGTTTTGAAAATGGTAAATATTTTAATACTAAGCCCTCTCAAGTAATTTTTGAAATCACTTAGGGTTTTGGAAAATGATGAAAAGATTTGAAAATTCAAAAAGAGATTAATTATCATCATGAATGCCATATTTTCCATCTCATCTCATCTATAATATCCATTTAAAATCCATTAAGCGTTTCGGAAATTCATAAATATTTCACTTGTCCCTTTAATGAATTTATAAATCGTTTTCTTTAAAGTAATGCTGTGATTAAAACTTTTGAGAAATCAAACCTTACTTTTAATACCACTAGTTTCGCAAAATTTTTTCTAACTCAACCTATCTTTCATGACATAGCTAATGACTCGTATGTCCATCTCTAATTTTCGCACTAAAAGCAAGTGACCGAAATCGTAACCTGTTATCCCTTCACAAAAAAGAATTCAAAAATGTGAAAAATTATTTTTAAACCCTTGAAAAAGAAAAAAAATATATATATTTACATATCCGCAATAGAAAATGAAGGATTTTTTTTGTACGTGCAAAGCACAGCTTGTTTTTTGATAACTTGAGTGGATAGCATAACAACCTTTACGTGTTTATAAAAGAGAAAGTTGAGTTAGTTGAAACTTTTGGGGTAATTTTATAAATTCACCATTTTAAATTTAGGGGGAGAAAGTATCAAAAACAAAATTAGGGCATTACTTTTTGGAAAAAGGTTCGTATTTGAAGGATTGGGGAATTTTAAATAAACTTGAATTTGAAATTATTAATGGATATTCTTCGACCTTCGTGTAATATTATAATAATCGAATATTATATATAACATTCATGGCAATAACTAAATCTCTTTTCAAAATACTTTAAACTGATTCTAAAAAAACCCTAAAACTTGATTTTATTTACGCTTGAGGGCAAGCTTGGTTTAAGTGTGGTGGAATTTGTAATGTGTATTTTTATACACATTTTTAGGGTTTTTATCATCTCAAATTCAATCATAATTCACATTAAATGTATGAAAAATGCTCATAATTCATAAAACATAATTTGAAACCTCTTAATACGTTTTTGTGTGATTTTACAGGCGAAAAGGCCATAAAATGAAGAATTGGACCAAAACGCAAATAATGCGCTAAGGATGGCGAATTAAAAACCTCAAACACCCCACAAAGAAATTCCTCTAACTTCTACAACAAGTCAAAAACCTTTTTACAAACAAATCAAACCAAACCAAATGCCAAAAAACGCTGAATTGACCAAAAGTCAACTTTTCCGAAATGGGTCAAACGGTATATCAAAACGAAGAGCTCGACGAGACGAATCCAATGGTACAACCCTCGTGATCAGAAACCTTCTAGAACTCTCAGAATCACCAATTGAAAACCAAATCAAACTGGTCAAAGTCAACGGTTGACCAGGTCAAATCCGTCTTCTTCAACATCCAAATTCCGAAATTTTGCTCGAAACTGATCAAACCGGCCAGCCATGGATTCAGCATGACGAGACGAACATGCCGGTGCCATTCTCCGGTCTTGAAAGTTCCGGCGATCGCCGGAATTCGGCCAGAACAGGTGCCAAATACGTACCGAAACCATGGTTGATCTGCCATGCCATCCACCATCATCCATTCGAGCCAAAACCGATCTCATTCTCTTCTCCATCGTCTACCCTTTCTAACCGTATGAAGAACTCATCGAATGATGCGAAATCGAGCGAGAAATCCGTGTTTCCGTAATCTGTTCGACGAAATCCTCAATGAACTTTTCAAACTGGATGAACCAACGGTCGAGTTTCGAACAGCGGATGAATTCGATCAACCATTTCCGTTTTTCTCAAGCAAAGATGATTCTTTTTGTGTCGTAAAGCTTTAGTAAAGGCTCACAATGAATTACGAAGCCTAAATTCGATGGAAAAACAACTCAAAATCATAGTTTGATTCACGAGTTCAGCAGTTTTTGGTTATTTTCGCGAAACTGAAACCGAGTTGGTTAATGGAGGAATTCTCTGGATTCAGGCGGATTGGGAAGTCATAATGGTTGTGAAGCATCGTGAGGAAGTTGCGAATGAAGCCTGAGTCACCGTTTTGAATTTCGTTGTGTGAAATGCGAACAAAAGATCGATTTGCACACTCTGGTTAGCAATGGCGGAACAGCGAACGGATGATACTCAGATCAGCAAAACTCGAGTTTTACTCAACGGTTTTCAACCATTCAAAGCCCTGTGGATTCGTGAGAAGATGGAGAAGAGATCTAGGTTGATGAATCACAGCGAAATGTACAGAATCACGAGCTCGAATCGATGGTTGTGAGAAACGGGTAAACGGGTCTGAAATCCAAGAGAAAAATCGATCGAAAGTCCAAATTCGAAACTTACAAGGCTGTCAGAGGATTGTTTTAGGACGAGCACACGATCGCAGGCCACAGAAGATCGAGAAAAGGAATTCAGCGCCAATGCTGAAGAAGAAGACGACTCGTTTCATCAGTTATGACTCGTCTCACGCGATTCAAACCGGTTCGCCACACCAGATCAGCGGAACGAGTTAAAACGAGTCAGTACCCAGCTCACACAAAAGCGACTCGTTTCAAGCGAGCTGCAGCTCGTTTTGCCGCATGAAATCCGGAAATCTAATTCAAAACTCAGCGCCAAAGGCTGAATAAGAAGACGACCCGTTTCGCCACAGAAAATCAAAAAGACAGTTTGAAAACTCAGAGATTAATAACGGAATAGCGACTCGTTTCACGCGATTACGACCCGTTTCACCACAACTTATTCTGAAGGGACCCACTGTCAGTCTCAGTAATGCGATTCAAATCGCATCTGAACTGAACTCAGTTCATTTCGCGCGAACAAACAGACGAGATTTCGATGACTCAAAACCGTTCAATTCTCAACCAAATTCAACGAAATTTCGCACAGATCTTCAGTACACCCCACTTGATCTGCCTGAACCAATGGAATCGCTCGGTTTGTCCCCCACTCTCCAGACCAGCCTCTCTATAAAATTCGACCGATCAACCCATTCATGATCATTCATCCTTCCATTCTCCAAATTCTTTCAACACATTACTCTCCAATCATCTTCCTTAAACTTCAGTAACTCCATTACTGAATCTCAGAGCTTTTCGAGCTTCAATTTTCGAGTTTGAGTGAAATTCACCAATTCGGGCTGATTTTGGTGAAAAAGGCAATTGATCGGTTCCGGCTGGATCAAGCATCAATTGGAGGTTCAAATCGGCTCAAGGAAGCTTCTGGTTGATCTTCTACGTCTCGGTTTGATCCAATTTTCATTTAATCTCTTGTATCAAATTTTAGATCACAAGATCCTATTTGTAAAAAAATATGATGAACACATGCCTAATTTCGGTTGATCTTATCATGTGTGAGTAGAATCTTGTAGGGATAGGTTTTTTGTGATAGAATTTGTCTGAAATCTTGCTTTAATTTGAATTAAATTGACTGATTTGGTTACTGTTCATAATGTGCTGTTAAATCTGGTTTTTCTTGATTTAATCGATTTGGTCGAATTAATTAGGTCATTTAGAACTGAATTTTCATGCATGTTAGTCCATTTTATCATCTTGAATCTTGGTTGAGGTTTTTTGCTTGATTTTGTGAAGTTTTTAGTTCAAAAATTGAGATCAAACACTAGTTGGTTGACTGGTGTTTAATCTGAAATTTTGACCTATTTGCTGAGTTTTTCTGGTTGGAAATAATTCAAACTAGTGCCAAATCTGATAAATTGAATATTTAGTGATTAATGATACAATTCTTGATCAAATTGCCTTAAAAATCCCTACTTTTATCCTATAAATTGAAAAATACATTTTTCTGCATTTTGTTTCAGTCAGTTTCAGTAAAAAAATTGTTTGACTTCAGATCTGATTAAAGAAAATTATAAAAAAAATATTTTGTGTTTCTGTAGATATTTTAGAACAACTTTCATATAATATGTGCCCAATATTTTTATGTTAAATTTGTAAGATAAAATATGTGCAAAGTTTTGATTTTTTTAAATTTTCTGTTCTTGATTTTTGAATCTGTCTGTTTTTCTACGATTTTTAGAAATTAGCAAAAAATTCCTATAAATAAAAAATCTAGGTCTCAGTAAATCATTTTGAAGTGTAGTTTCTTGATCTGAATTTTAATTGAAATGTTGTTTGGATGAAATTTGAATTCCACCCTCTTTGGTTACACATACCATTCCCTGTCTAATTCTGTCATATGTTCTGAGTTTTGACCATAATTTTTGGAATATCAATCTTTTTGATCTGAGATTTTTACCACATAATCTGAACTTTCTTTTCTAATTTCTGTTAAATTTTGGTGATTTTTGAGATAATTTTCGATTTTCTGTGATTTTATGAAAAACCCTGTTGATTGATTATGAAAAGTATGGACTAAAACGAAAATTACATAAAAATATGAACAAAAGTGATAATTGATTTGCCTTGCATTGTGAAGATCTCATTCTCTAGTTTTCATTGACATATCAATTGTAACTTTTGGACATTTGGAACTATTATTAAAGAATTTTCAAAAGAATTGTGTACGAACTTGATTAAATTCCATCTAATACATCATTAACCTTCTTAAACAATCTACAACATTTGAACAAAACAAGACCTACTTTTGAAAAGAATTGTAATATCTCCAGGCCATTCTCCTTGTGTTCGACCCCTAAAACTCAAAAGACCACATATACACTTAAGAGTGAAGCTAGGGAAAATTATAAATTGTTTTGCTAAATTGTGTGAAATTTAACGACGGTTTTACGCGGTTTACAATAATTTTGTCTTTATTAATATTTTATTTTAGTAAGACGTTATGGGGGTTTACCAGCAGGGTTTGTGAGCGCTTTTGCATGGCATTCGACCAGCACAATTTTCTATTGCTCGATCCATATTGTTGCTCAGAAACGAACGTCAGATCTGATCTTAATGCGGTTATCGGTTAGCTGGGCGATGTTATGCTGGGTGTTGAAAATCTCGACAGTTTCATCTTTCTGCCTTATATTTCACAGTTGGAATATTATTTTACGAATAAATATTGTATTTATTTTCTCCGAATTTACCTAACTTTAGAATTTAATATGATTTGTAGGAACCATTGGATTCTTCTTGTTCTACAAATGTCGAAGTTCGTTGTTTACATCGTGAACCCGACAAATCAAAACGTATCGGGGTTGCTGATTCAGAATGCATTAAACACGTAAGTAATTTAAAATATTACAACACCTAAATATATACTAATTAACACTATTTACTGACTTAATTTAATTGGGTTCCAGAGTGACACGACGTTTTTGTCTGGAAAAGAACATGAAGGGCTAGAAGAATTTAAAATATTTAAGGATTCAGGTATTTTCCTTATTTGGCCTTTTGATTTTTAATTCCGTGAATTATGAGTTTAGGGTTTAGGGGTAAGTAATCATTTGTTTTATTTTTAAATTGTATTGCCCACAACAACCAGGGGGACGCAAATGCGGTTATTATGGCATGAGGATAATGTATGACATAATTACAAATTACGGCCAGCAAGGCTCTACTCTTCCAAAGGTATGAACAAAAAATTTACAAATTCATTCATATTTTCTTTCAATTTTTAGATTTGTTCAACTTCTTACAAATTTTGATTTTCTATTCTACAGTCGATCGGACCGGATGTGTATCCCGAGAAGGATATCGAGGAAGTGAAGGATATGGTTGTCGATTTCATATCCGAAAATATTTGATTTTGGTTTGAATAACATTTGTATGAATATTTTTTTATGAATAATATATATAGTAATGATATATTTCAATGGATTTATTTGTATGCATGCTAGTTTTATAAATATTTTGGCTAGCAATGTGGGCTAGTCACATAAAATCGGCTGTTATAAAAAAAATTAAATATGATAAGTAAGGGTTATTAATAGAAAACTGATACTAAGTGCATTAATAAATTAAAAAATAATTTTCCGGTGTTAAATTTAGCAACGGTTCTTTTATAAAACCGTTATTTTTCTCGGGATTCTGAACGGTTCTTCCTAAAGAACCGCTGCGGAAGTTATGTATTTTATATCGGTTATTTAATAAGAACCGATACGAAACGTCAATATTTATATCGGTTTCTCCTTGTGAATAGTTGCGAAAGTTTGACCGCGTAAGATTTAGCAACGTGGATTTAATAACAGTTATTTAATATGTTTAGTAACATTGCCATAGGTAACGGTTCAAAACCGACAGAGAATAGATTTAAGAACCGTTATAGAATGTATCTTTTGTAGTAGTGAGAGGAGAGAGAACGTATTTATCAACTTTTTCTTCAAATCTCATCACACGTGAGGGGAAGAAAAAAAGGTTATTGTTATTTTGCATGTCTTGAGGAGATATAAAAAACAATGAGCCAAGAACTTTGAACGCTTGAATCTCTCTTAGTTTTTATCCAATTGCCAGATTTCGTTTTGTAGAATATTCGTCTTGTTGTCGACTAACAAATGTTCTTAGCGATTTTTTGTTCTACTTTCCAGATTCGGCCAAGTGGAGAGAAAATATATTTATCAACTTCTTCTTTAAATCTCATCACACGTGAGGGCCAGGAAAATATAGGTTATTGTTATTTTGCATGTCTTGAGGAGATACAAAAAAGAATGGGCCAAGAATAGCTCCCGTAATTGATGAACTCCTTAAATTACCACGGGTTGGTCTGAAACAGCTTATGTTTTTTCTCTGACTCCAACTTTGAACGCTTGGATCTCTCTAAGTTTTTATCGAATTGCCAGATTTCTTTTGGTAAAATATCTCCTTGTTGTCGACAAACAGATGTTCTTACCGAATTTTGCAAATTGGACCCAAATTCAGATAAAAAATGATTTTTTGTTCTGGGGTCCATATTTTGGCCAAGGGGAGAGAACATATTTATCAACTTTTTCTTCAAATCTCATTACACGTGAGGGGTAGGAAAAGATAGGTTATTGTTATTTTGCAGGAGATAGAAAAATGAATGAGACAAGAAAATTATTTGACCCATATTTGACTCATTCTTTTTTCTATCTCCTCATGACATGCAAAATAACAATAACCTATCCTCTCCTACGCCTCACGTGTGATGAGATTTGAAGACAAAGTTGATATATTGTCTCCCCACTTGGCTGAATCTTGACAGCATAACAAAAAAACATTTTCTATCTGAATATGGGTCCAATATGCGAAATTCGCTAAGAACATCTGTTTGTTGACAACAAAGAGAATCTTTCACAAAAAGAAATCTGGCAATTGGATAAAAATATAGAGAGATCCAAACGTTCAAAGTTGGAGTCAGAGAAAAAAACATAAGTCGTTTCTGACCAACCCGTGGTAATTTAAGGAGTTCATCAACCACGGGAGCTATTCTTGGCACATTCTTTTATCTATCTTGTCAAGATAGGCAAAGTAACAATAACCTATCTTTTCATACCCTCACGTGTGATGAGATTTGAAGAAAAATTTGATAAATATGTTCTCTCTCCACTTGGCCGAATCTGGATAGGAGAACAAAAAATCATTTTCTATCTGAATATGGGTCCAATATGCGAAATTCGCTAAGAACATCTGTTTGTTGACAACAAAGAGAATCTTTTACAAAAATAAATCTGGCAATTGGATAAAAATATAGAGAGATCCAAACGTTTAAAGTTGGAGTCAGAGAAAAAAAACATAAGTCGTTTCTGACCAACCCGTGGTAATTTAAGGAGTTCATCAACCAGGGGAGCTATTCTTGGAACATTCTTTTATCTATCTTGTCAAGATATGCAAAATAACAATAACCTATCTTTTCATACCCTCACGTGTGATGAGATTTGAAGAAAAATTTGATAAATATGTTCTCGCTCCACTTGGCCGAATCAGGACAGTAGAACAAAAAATTCATTTTCTATCTGAATAGGTGTCCAATAAGCAAAATTCGCTAAGAACACCTGTTAGTCGACAAAAAGGCGAATATTTTACAAAAAGAAATCTGGCAATTGGATAAAATCTTTGAGAGATGCAAGCGTTCAAAGTTTGAGTCAGAGAAATAAACGTAGGCTGTTTGTATCCGACCCGTGGCAATTTATGGATTTCTTCAACTACGTACGCTATTCTTGGCTCAATCTTTTTTCTATCTCCTCAAGACAAGCAAAATAACAATAACCTATCTGTTCCTACCCCTCACGTGTGATGAGATTTGAAGAAAAAGTTTATAAATATGTTCTCTCTCCACTTGGCCAAATCTGGACAGTAGAATAAAAAATCATTTTCTATCTGAATAAGAGTCGAATATACAAAATTCGCTAAGAACATCTGTTAGTCGACAACCCGACGAATATTCTACCAAAGAAATCTGGCAATTGGATGAAAACTAAGAGAGATCCAAGCGTTCAAAGTTGGAGTCAGAAAAAAAAAACATAAGCTGTTTCTGACCAACCCGTGGTAATTTAAGGATTTCTTCAACTACGGGCGCTATTCTTGGCTCATTCTTTTTTCTATCTCCTCAAGACATGCAAAATAACAATGACCTATATTTTCATGCCCCTCACGTGTGATGATATTTGAAGAAAAACTTGATAAATATGTCCTCTCTCACCTTAGCCGTATCAGGACATCAGAACAAAAAATCATTTTCTATCTGAATAAGTGTCCAATATGCAAAATTCGCTAAGAATATCTGTTAGTCGACAACAAGACGAATATTCTACGAAAAGAAATCTGGCAATTGGATAAAAACTTAGAGAGATTGAAGCGTACAAAGTTGGGGTCAGAGAAAAAAACATAAGCTGTTTCTGACCAACCCGTGGTAATTTAAGGATTTCTTCAACTACGGGCGCTATTCTCGGCTCATTCTTTTTTCTATCTTCTCAAGACATGCAAAATAACCAAAACCTATCTTTTCCTACCCCTCACGTGTGATGAGATTTGACGAAAAACTTGATAAATATGTTCTCTCTCCACTAGGCTGAATCTGGATAGTAGAAAGAAAAAATTATTTTCTATCTGAATAAGGTCCAATATGCAAAATTCGCTAAGAACATATGTTAGTCGACAGCAAGGCGAATATTCTACAAAAAGTAATCGGGCAATTGGATAAAAACATAAGTTGTTTTTGACCTGACGTGTGATGGTTTTTGAATAAAAAGTTGATGAATATGTTCTCTCTCCCCCTAGCCGAATCTGGACAGTAGAATAAAAAAACATTTTCTATCTGAATAAGAGTCGAATATACAAAATTCGCTAAGAACATCTGTTAGTCGACAACCCGACGAATATTCTACCAAAGAAATCTGGCAATTGGATGAAAACTAAGAGAGATCCAAGCGTTCAAAGTTGGAGTCAGAAAAAAAAACATAAGCTGTTTCTGACCAACCCGTGGTAATTTAAGGATTTCTTCAACTACGGGCGCTATTCTTGGCTCATTCTTTTTTCTATCTCCTCAAGACATGCAAAATAACAATGACCTATATTTTCATGCCCCTCACGTGTGATGATATTTGAAGAAAAACTTGATAAATATGCCCTCTCTCACCTTAGCCGTATCAGGACATCAGAACAAAAAATCATTTTCTATCTGAATAAGTGTCCAATATGCAAACTTCGCTAAGAATATCTGTTAGTCGACAACAAGGTGAATATTCTACAAAAAGAAATCTGGCAATTGGATAAAAACTAAGGGAGATCCAAGTGTTCAAAGTTGGAGTGAGGAAAAAAAAACATAAGCTGTTTCTGACCAACCCGTGGTAATTTAAGGATTTCTGAAACTACGGGCGCTATTTTGGGCTCATTCTTTTTTCTCTCTCCTCAAGACATGCAAAATAACAATGACCTACCTTTTCCTACCCCTCACATGTGATGAGATTTGAAGAAAAACTTGATAAATATGTTCTCTCTGCACTTCGCCGAATCTGGATAGTAGAACAAAAAATCATTTTCTATTTGAATAAGGTCCAATATGCAAAATTCGCTAAGAACATATGTTAGTCGACGACAAGGAGAATATTCTACAAAAAGAAATCTGGCAATTGGATAAAAATTTAGAGAGATTCAGGCGTTCAAAGCTGGAGTCAGAGAAAAAAACATAAGCTGTTTCTGACCAACTCATGGTAATTTATGGATTTCTAGAACTACGGGGGCTATTCTTGGCTCATTCTTTTTACTATCTCCTCAAGACATGCAAAATAACAATAACCTATCTTTTCCTACCCCTCACGTGTGATGAGATTTGAAGAAAAAGTTGATAAATACGTTCTCTCTCCCCTTAGCCGAATCAGGACAACAGAACAAAAAATTATTTTCGATCTGAATAATGGTCCAATATGCAAAATTCGCTAAGAACATCTGTTAGTCGACAACAAAGAGAACCTTTTACAAAAAGAAATCCGGCAATTAGAGAGAACCAAGCATTCAAAGTTGGAGTCGCAGAAAAAAATATATGTTGTTTCTGACCAACCCGTGATAATGTAAGGAGTTCATCAATTACGGGTACTATTCTTGGCACATTCTTTTTTCTATGTCCTCAAGACATGCAAAATAGCAATAACCGATCATTTCCTACCCCTCTCGTGTGATGAGATTTGATGAAAAAGTTGATAAATATGTTTTGTCTCACTTTGGCCGAATCAGGACAGCAGAACAAAAAATCATTTTCTACCTGAATAAGGATCCAATATCCAAAATTCGTTAAGAACATCTGTTAGTCGACAAAAAGGCGAATATTCTACGAAACGAAATCTGGCAATTGGATCAAAACTTAGAGATATCCAAGCGTTCAACCTTGGAGTCAGAGAAAAAAACCAAAGCTGTTTCTGACCAACCCATGGTAATTTAAGGATTTCTTCAACTACGGGCGCTATTCTTGGCTCATTCTTTTTTCTATCTCCTCAAGACATGGCAATAGCAACGACCCATCTTTTCCTACGCGTCACGTGTGATGGGATTTGAAGAAAACGTTGATAAATATGTTCTCTCTCCCCTTAGCCGAATCAGGACAACAGAAAAAAAAATTATTTTCTATCTGAATAAGGGTCCAATATGCAAAATTCGCTAAGAACATCTGTTAACACCAAGGCGAATATTCTACACACAAAAAATCAGGCATTTGGACAAAAACTAAGAGATATCCAAGCGTTCAAAGTTGGAGTCAGAGAAAAAAAACATCAGCAGTTTCTGACCAACTCATGGTAATTTACGAATTTTTTCAACTACGGGCGCTATTCTTGGCTCATTCCTTTTTCTATCTCCTTGATACATGCAAAAAAACAATAACCTATCTTTTCCTACCTCTCACGTGTGATGAGATTTGAAGAAAAACTTGATAAATATGTTCTCTCTCCACTTGGCCGAATCTGGATAGTAGAACAAAAAATCATTTTCTATCTAAATAAGGTCCAATATGAAAAATTCGCTAAGTACATCTGTTAGTCGACAACAAGGCAAATATTCTACAAAAGAAACTCTGGCAATTAGATAAAAACTTAGAGAGATTCAAGCACTCAAAGTTGGAATCAGAGAAAAAAACATGAGTTGTTTCTAACACACCCGTGGTAATTTAAGGATTTCTTCAACTATGGCCGCTATTCTTGGCACATTCCTTTTTCTATCTCCTCAACACATGAAAAATAGCAATAACTTATCATTTCCTACCGTCATGTGTGATGAAATTTGATGAAAAAGTTGATAAATATGTCTCTCTCCCCTTAGCCGAATCAGTACAACAGAACAAAAAATCATTTTCTATCTGAATAAGGGTCCAATATGCAAAATTCACTAAGAACATCTATTAGTCAACAACAAGGCGAATATTCTACAAAAGGAAATCTCGCAATTGGATAAAAACTGAGAGAGATCCAAGCGTTCAAAGTTGGAGTCAGAGAAAAAAAAGATAAGCTGTTTTTGACCAACCCGTGGTAATTTAAGGATTTCTTCAAGTACGGGCACTATTCTTGGCTCATTTTTTTTTCTATCTCCTTAAGACATGCAAAATAACAATAACCTATCTTTTCCTACCCCTCACGTGTGATGAGATTTGAAGAAAAAGTTAATAAATACGTTCTCTCTCCCGCTGGACGAATTTGGACAACAGAAAAAAATTATTTTCTACCTGAATATGGGTCCAATATCCAAAATTCGCTAAGAACATCTGTTAGTCGACAACAAAGAGAACCTCTTACTAAAAGAAATCTGGCAATTGGATTAAAACTTAGAGAGATCCAAGCATTCAAAGTTGGAGTCACAGAAAAAAATATATGTTGTTTCTGACCAACCCGTGATAATTTAAGGAGTTCATCAATTACGGGAGCTATTCTTGGCACATTCTTTTTTCTATGTCCTCAAGACATGCAAAATAGCAATAACCTATCATTTCGTACTACTCACGTGTGATGAGATTTGAAGAAAAAGTTGATAAATATGTTTTGTCGCACTTTGGCCGAATCAGGACAGCAGAACAAAAAATAATTTTCTACCTGAATAAGGATCCAATATCCAATATTCGCTAAGAACATCTGTTAGTCGACAACAAGGCGAATATTCTACGAAACGAAATGTAGCAATTCGATAAAAACTTATAGAGATCCAAGCGTTCAAAGTTGGAATCAGAGAAAAAAACATAAGTTATTTCTGACCAACCCGTGGTAATTTAAGGAGTTCATCAACTACGGGAGCTATTCTTGGCACATTCTTTTTTCTATCTCCTCAAGACATGCAAAATAACATTAACCAATCTTGTCTTACCCCTCACGTGTGATGAGATTTGGACAAAAAGTTGATAAATATGTTCTCTCTCCATTTGGCCGAATCTGGATACTAGAACAAAAAATCATTTTCTATCTGAATAAGGGTCCAATATGCAAAATTCACTAAGAACATCTCTTAGTCGACAACAAGGCGAATATTCTAGAAAAAAAAAAATCTGGCAATTGGATAAAAACTTAGAGAGATTCAAGCGTTCAAAGTTCGAGTCAGAGAAAAAAACAAAATCTCTTTCTGACCGACCCGTGGTAATTTAAAGATTTCTACGACTACGGGCACTATTCTTGGCTTATTCTTTTTTCTGTGTCCTCAAGACATCGAAAATAGCAATAACCTATCTTTGCCTACCCGTCACGTGTGATGATATTTGAAGAAAAAGTTGATAAATATGTTCTCTCTCCCTTTAGCTGAATAAGGACAGCAGAACAAAAAATCATTTTCTAGCTGAATAAGGGTCCGATATGCAAAATTTGCTAAGAACATCTGTTTGTCGACAACAAGGTGAATATTCTACAAAAAGAAATCTGGGAATTGGATAAAAACTCAGAGAGATCCAAGCGTTCAAAGTTGGAGTCAGAGAAAAAAACATATGTTATTTTTGACCAACTCGTGATAATTTAAAAAGTTCATCAACTACGAAAGCTATTCTTGGCACATTCATTTTCTATGTCCCCAAGAGATGCAAAATAGCAATAACCTATCATTTCCTACCCCTCACGTGTGATGAGATTTGAAGAAAAAGTTGATAAATATGTTGTCTCTCCACTTGGCCGAATAAGGACAGCAGAACAAAAAATAATTTTCTCTCTGAATAAGGGTCCAATATCCATAATGTGCTAAGAACATATGTTAGTCGACAATAAGAAGAATATTCTACGAAAAGAAAACTGGCAATTGGATAAAAACATAGAGAGATCCAAGCGTTCAAAGTTGGAGTCAGAGAAAAAACATAAGCTGTTTCTGACCAACCCGTGGTAATTTAAAGATTTTTCAGCTACGGGCGCTATTCTTGGCTCATTCTTTTTTCTGTCTCCTCAAGACATTCAAAATAGCAATAACGGATCTTTTCCTACCCATCACGTGTGATGAGATTTGAAGAAAAAGTTGATAAATATGTTCCCTCTCCTCTTAGCCAAATCACGACATCAGAACAAAAAATCAGTTTCTATCTGAATAAGGGTCCAATATTCAAAATTCGCTAAGAACATCTTTTAGGCGAATATTCTACAAAAAGAAATCTGGCAATTGGATAAAATAGAGAGATCCAAGTGTTCAAAGTTGGTGTCAAATAAAAAAAACATATGTTGATTCTGACCAACCCGTGATAATTTAACGAGTCCATCAACTACGAGAGCTATTATTGGCACATTCTTTTTTCTATCTCCTCAAGACAAGCAAAATAGCAATAACCTATCATTTCATAGGAAGAGATTTGAAGAGAAACTTGATAAATATTTTTTCTCTTCCCTTAGCCGAATCAGGACAGTAGAACAAAAAATTCATTTTCTATCTGAATAATGGTCCAATAAGCAAAATTCGCTAAAAACATCTGTTAGTCGACAAAAAGGCGAATATTTTACAAAAAGAAATCATGCGATTGGATAAAAACTTAGTGAGATCCAAGCGTTCAAAGTTGGAGCCAGAGAAAAAGACGTAGGCTGTTTGTGACCGACCCGTGGTAATTTATGGATTTCTTCAATTACGGGAGCTATTCTTGGAACATTCTTTTTCTATCTCCTCAAGACATGCAAAATAACAATAACCTATCTTTTCATACCCCTCACGTGTGATGAGATTTTAAGAAAAAGTTGATAAATATGTTCTCTCTCAAATTGGCCGAATCGTAGAACAAAAAATCATTTTCTTTCTGATTAAAGGTCGAATATGCAAAATTCGCTAAGAACATCTATTAGTGAACAACAAGGCGAATATTCTACAAAAAGAAATTTGGCAATTGGATAAAAACTTAGAGAGATCCAAGCATTCAAAGTTCGAGTCAGAGAAAAAAACATAGGCTGTTTCTGACCAACCCGTGGTAATTTAAAGATTTCTTCAACTACGGGCGCTATTCTTGGCTCATTCATTTTTCTATCTCCTCAAAACATGCAAAATAATAATAACCTATCTTTTCCTACCCCTCACGTGTAATGAGATTTGAAGAAAAAGTTGATAAATATGTTCTCTCTCCCCTTGGCCAAATATGGAGACCAGAACAAAAAATCATTTTTTATCTGAATTTGGGTCCAATATGCAAAATTCGGTAAGAACATCTGTTAGTCGAGAACAAGGAGATATTTTACAAAAAGAAATCTGACAATTCGATAAAAACATAGAGACATCGAAGCGTTCAAAGTTGGAGTCAGAGAAAAAAACATTAGTTGTTTCTGACCAACCCGTGCTAATTTAAGGAGTTGTTCAACTACGGGAGCTATTCTTGGCACATTCTTTTTTCTATCACCTCAAGACATGCAAAATAACAAAACCCTATCTTTTCTTACCCTGACGTGTCATGAGATTTGTAGAAAAAGTTGATAAATATGTTCTCTCTCCACTTAGCCGAATCTGGACAATAGAACAAAAAATTTATTTTCTATCTGAAAAAGAGTCCAATATGCAAAATTCGCTAAGAACATCTGTTAGTCGACAAAAAGGCGAATATTTTACAAAAAGAAATCTGTCAATTGGATAAAAACGTTGAGAGATCTATGCGTTCAATGTTGGAGTCAGAAAAAAAAACATAGGTTGTTTGTGACCAACCCATGGCAATTTATGGATTTCTCTAACTACGGGCACTATTCTTGGCTCATTCTTTTTTCTATCTCCTCAAGACATCAAAATAACAATAACCTATCTTTTCCTACCTCTCACGTGTGATGAGACTTGAAGAAAAACTTGATAAATATGTTCTCTCCCCACTGTGCCGAATCTGGAAAGTAAAACAAAAAATTCATTTTGTATCTAAATAAGGGTCCAATAAGCAAAATTCGCTAAGAACATCTGTTAGTCGACAAAAGGGCGAATATTTTACAAAAAGAAATCTGGCGATTGGATAAAAACTTAGTGAGATCCAAGCGTTCAAAGTTGGAGTCAGAAAAAAAAACGTAGGCCGTTTGTGACCAACCCGTGGTAATTTATGGATTTCTTCAACTACGGGCGCTATTCTTGGCATATTCTTTTTCTATCTCCTCGAGACATGCAAAATAACGACAACCTATCTTGTCATACCCCTCACGTGTGATGAGATTTTAAGAAAAAGTTGATAAATATGTTCTCTCTCAAATTGGCCGAATCTGGACAGTAGAACCAAAAATCATTTTCTATCTGAATAAGGGTCGAATATGCATAATTCGCTAAGAACATCTGTTAGTGAACAACAAGGCGAATATTCTACAAAAAGAAATTTGGCAATTGGATAAAAACTTAGAGAGATCCAAGCTTTCAAAGTTCGAGTCAGAGAAAAAATCATAGGTTGTTTCTGACCAACCCGTGGTAATTTAAAGATTTCTTCAACTACGGGCGCTATTCTTGGCTCATTCAATTTTCTATCTCCTAAAAACAAGCAAAATAATAATAACCTATCATTTTCTAGCACTCACGTATAATGAGATTTGAAGAAAAAGTTGATAAATATGTTCTCTCTTCTCTTGGCCAAATATGCACACCAGAACAAAAAATCATTTTTTATCTGAATTTGGGTCCAATATTCAAAATTCGGTAAGAACATCTGTTAGTCGACAACAAGCAGATCTTTTACAAAAAGAAATCTGGGAATTCGATAAAAACATAGAGAGATCGAAGCGTTCAAAGTTGGAGTCAGAGAAAAAAACGTAAGTTGTTTCTGACCAACCCGTGGTAATTTAAGGAGTTGTTCAACTACGGGAGCTATTATAGGCACATTCTTTTTTCTGTCTCCTCAAGACATGCAAAATAACAAAAACCTATCTTTTCCTACCCTCACGTGTCATGAGATTTGAAGAAAAAATTGATAAATATGTTCTCTCTCCACTTGGCCGAATCTGGACAATAGAACAAAAAATTCATTCTCTATCTAAATAAGGGTCCAATAAGCAAAATTCGCTAAGAAGATCTATTAGTCGACAAAAAGGCGAATATTTTACAAAAAGAAATCTGGCAATTGGAAAAAAACTTTGAGAGATCCAAGCGTTCAAAGTTGGAGTCAGAGAAAATAACATAGGTTGTTTGTGACCAACCAGTGGTAATTTATGGATTTCTTCAACTACGGGCACTATTCATGGCTCATTCCTTTTTCTATCTCCTCAAGACAAGGAAAATAACAATAACCTATCTGTTCCTACCCCTCACGTGTAATGACATTTGAAGAAAAAGTTGATAAGTATGTTCTCTCTCCACTTGGCCGAATCACGACAGTAGAACGAAAAATCATTTTCTATTTGAATAATTGTCCAATATGCAAAATTCGCTAAGAACATCTGTTAGTCGAGAACAAGGTGAATATTCTACAAAAAGAAATTTGGCTATTGGATAAAAACTTAGAGAGATTCTAGCGTTCAATTTGGAGTGACAGAAAAAAAAACTTAAGCTGTTTCTGACCAATCCGTGGTAATTTAAGAATTTCTTCAACTACGGGCGCTATTCTTAGCTCATTCTTTTCTCTATCTCCTCAAGACATGCAAAATGACAACAACCTATCTTTTCCTACCTCTCACGTGTGATGAGATTTGAAGAAAAAGTTGATAGATATGTTCTCTCTCCACTTTGCTGTATCTGGACAGCAGAACAAAAAATTATTTTCTATCTGAATATATGTCCAATATGCAAAACTCGCTAGGAACATCTGTTGGTAAACAACAAGGAGAATATTTTACGAAAAGAAGTCTGGCAATTGGATTAAAACTTAGAAAGATCCAAGCATTCAAAGTTGTAGTCAGAGAAAGAAATATAAGTTGTTTCTATCTCCTGGAGCTATTCTTGGCACATTCTTATTTCTATCTCCTCAAGACATGCAAAATAACAATAATCTATCTTTTCCGACCCTCACGTGTGATGAGATTTGAAGAAAAACTTGATAAATATGTTCTCTTTCTACTTGGCCGAATCTGGACTGTAGAAAAAAAAATTCATTTTCTATCTGATTAAGGGTCCAATAAGCAAAATTCGCTAAGAATATCTGTTAGTCGACAAAAAGGCGAAAAGTTTACCAAAAGAAATCTGGCAATTGGATAAAAACATAATCAGATCCAAGCATTCAGAGTTGGAGTCAGAGAAAAAAACGTAGGCTGTTTGTAACCAACCCGTGGTAATTTATGGATTTCTTCAACTACGGGAGCTATTCTTGGCACATTCTTTTTCTATCTCCTCAAGACTTGCAAAATAACAATAACCTATCTTTTCATACCCCTCACGTGTGATGAGATTTTAAGAAAAAGTTGATATATATGTTCTCTCTCAAATTGGCCGAATCTGGACAGTTGAACAAAAAATCATTTTCTATCCGAATAAGGGTCGAATATGCAAAATTCACTAAGAACATCTATTAGTCAACAACAAGGCGAATATTCTACAAAAAAAATTTGGCAATAGGATAAAAATTTAGAGAGATCCAAGCTTCCCAAGTTCGAGTCAAACAAAAAAACATAAGCTGTTTCTGACCAACCCGTGGTAATTGAAAGATTTCTTCAACTACGGGCGCTATTCTTGGCACATTCATTTTTCTATCTCCTCAAAACATGCAAAATAATAATAACCTATCTTTTCCTACCCTCACGTGTGATGAGATTTTAGGAAAAAGTTGATAAATATGTTCTCTCTCCACTTGGCTGAATCTGGACAGCAGAAAAAAAAATCATTTCCTATCTGAATATGGGTCCAATATGCAAAATTCGCTAAGAACTTCGGTTCGTCGACAACAAGGAGAATATTTTACAAAAAGAAATCTGGCAATTAGATAAAATTTTTGAGAGATGCAAGCGTTCAAAGTTGGAGTTTAGAGAAAAAACGTAGGCTGTTTGTGACCAACCCGTGGTAATTTATGGATTTCTTCAACTACGGGCGCTATTCTTGGCTCATTCTTTTTTATGTCTCCTCAAGACAAGCAAAATAACAATAACCTATCTGTTCCTACCCCTCACGTGTGATGAGATTTGAAGAAAAAGTTGGTAAATATGTTCTCTCTCCACTTGGCCGAATCAGGACAGTAGAACGAAAAATCATTTTTTATCTGAATAAGTGTCGAATATGCAAAATTCGCTAAGAACAGTTGTTAGTCGATAACAAAGCGAATATTCTACAAAAAGAAATCTGGCTATTGGATAAAAATTTTGATAGATTCTACCGTTCAAAGTTGGAGTCAGAAAATAAAAACAAAAGCTGTTTGTGACCAACCCGTGGTAATTTAAAGATTTCTTCAACTACGGGCACTATTCTTGGCTTATTCTTAGTTCTATCTCCTCAAGACATGCAAAATAACAATAATCTATCTTTCCCTACCCCTCACATGTGATGAGATTTGAGAAAAAAGTTCATAAATATGTTCTCTCTCCACTTGGCCGAATCTGGACGGCAGAACAAAAAATTATTTTCCATCTGAATATGGGTCCAATATGCAAAATTCGCTAAAAACATCTGTTAGTCGGCAACAAGGAGAATGTTTTCCAAAAAGAAATCTGGCAATTGGATAAAAACTTAGATAGATCAAAGCGTTCAAAGTTGGAGTCAGAGAAAATAACATAAGTTGTTTCTGACCAACCCATGGTAATTTAAGGAGTTGTTCAACTACGGGAGCTATTCTTGGCACATTCTTTTTTCTATTTTCTCAAGACATGCAAAATAACAATAACCTTTCTTTTCCTACCCTCACGTGTGATGAGATTTAAAGAAAAAGCTGATAAATATGTTCTCTCTCCACTTGGCCGAATCAGGACAGTAGAACAAAAAATTTATTTTCTATCTGAATTAGGGTCCAATAAGCAAAATTCGCTAAGAACATCTGTTAGTCGACAAAAAGGCGAATATTTTACAAAAAGAAATCTGGCAATTGGATAAAAACTTTGAGTGATGCAATCGTTCAAAGTTGGAGTCAGAGAAATAAACATAAGTTGTTTGTGACCAACCCGTGGTAATTTATGGATTTCTTCAACCACGGGCGCTATTCTTGGCTCATTCTTTTTTCTATCTCCTCAAGACAAGCAAAATAACAATAACCTATCTGTTCCTACGGCTCACGTGTGATAAGATTTGAAGAAAAAGTTGATAAATATGTTCTCTCTCCGCTTGGCCGAATCAAGCCAGTAGAACGAAAAATTATTTTCTATCTAAATAAGGGTCCAATATGCTAAATTCGTAAAGAACATCTGTTAGTCGACAAAAAGGCGAATATTTTACAAAAAGAAATCTGGCAATTGGATAAAAACTTTGAGTGATGCAATCGTTCAAAGTGGGAGTCAGAGAAAGAAAACATAAGCTGTTTCTGACCAACTCATGGTAATTTAAGGATTTCTTCAACTACAGCCGCTATTCTTGGCTCATTCTTTTTTCTATCTCCTCAAAACATGCAAAACAACAATAACCTATCTTTTCCTACCCCTCACATGTGATGAGATTTGTGAAAAAAGTTGATAAATATGTTCTCTCTCCACTTGGCCGAATCTGGACAGTAGAACAAAAAATTCATTTTCTATCTGAATAAGGGTCCAATAAAGAAAATTCGCTAAGAACATCTGTTAGTCGACAAAAAGGCGAATATTTTACAAGAAGAAATCTGGCAATTGGATAAAAACTTTGAAAGATGCAATGGTTCAAAGTTGGAGTCAGAGAAACAAACATAGGTTGTTTGTGATCAACCCGTGGTAATTTATGGATTTCTTCAACTACGGGCGTTATTCTTGGCTCATTCTTTTTTCTATCTCCTCAAGACAAGCAAAATAACAATAACCTATCTGTTCCTACCCCTCACGTGTGACGAGATTTGAAGAAAAAGTTGATAAATATGTTCTCTCTCCACTTGGCCGAATCAGGAAGTAGAAGGAAAAATCATTTTTTATCTGAATAAGTGTCGAATATGCAAAATTCGCAAAGAACATTTGTTAGTCGACAACAAGGCGAATATTCTATAAAAAGAAATCTGGCTATTGGATAAAAATTTTGAGAGATTCAACCGTTCAAAGTTGGAGTCAGAGAAAAAAAACATAAGCTGTTTCTGACCAACCCGTGGTCATTTAAAGATTTCTTCAACTACGGGCGCTATTCTTGGCTCATTCTTTTTTCTATCTCCTCAAGAGATGCAAAATAATAATAATCTATCTTTTCCTACCCCTCACGTGTGATGAGATTTGAGAAAAAAGTTGATAAATACGTTCTCTCTCCACTTGGCTGACTATCGACAGCAGAACAATAAATTATTTTCTATCTGAATATGGGTCCAATATGCAAAATTCGCTAAAAACATCTGTTAGTCGACAACAAGGAGAATATTTTACAAAAAGAAATCTGGCAATTGCATAAAAACTTAGAAAGATCCAACCATTCAAAGTTGGAGTCAGAGAGAAAAACATAAGTGGTTTCTGACCAACCCGTGTTAATTTAAGGAGTTGTTCGACTACGGGAGCTATTCTTGGCACATTCTGTTTTCTATCTCGTCAAGACATGCAAAATAACAATAACCTATCTCTTCCTACCCTCACGTGTCATGAGATTTGTAGAAATAGTTGATAAATATGTTCTCTCTCCACTTGGATGAATCTGGACAGTAGAACAAAAAATTCATTTTCTTACGGAATAAGTGTCCCATAAGCAAAATTCGCTAAGAACATCTGTTAGTCGACAAAAAGGCGAATATTTTACAAACAGAAATCTGGCAATTGGACAAAAACTTTGAGAGATGCAAGCGTTCAAAGTTGGAGTGAGAGAAATAAACGTAGGCTGTCTGTGACCAACCTGTGGTAATTTATGGATTTCTTCAACTACGGGCGCTATTCTTGGCTCATTCTTTTTTCTATCTCCTCAAGACAAGCAAAATAACAATAACCTATCTGTTCCTACCCCTCACGTGTGATGAGATTTGAAGAACAAGTTGATAAATATGTTCTCTCTCCACTTGGCCGAATCAGGACAGGAGAACAAAAAATTATTTTTTATCTGAATAAGTGTCGAATATGCAAAATTCGCAAAGAACATCTGTTAGTCGACAACAAGGCGAATATTGTATAAAAAGAAATCTGGCTATTGGAGTTTGAGAGATGCAATCGTTCAAAGTTGGAGTCAGAGAAATAAACATAGGTTGTTTCTGACCAACCCGTGGTAATTTATGGATTTTTTCAACCACGGGCGCTATTCATGGCTCATTCTCTTTTCTATCTCCTCAAGACAAGCAAAATAACAATAACCTATCTGTTCCAACCCCTCACGTGTGATGAGATTTGAGAAAAAAGTTGATAAATATGTTCTCTTTCCACTTGGCCGAATCAAGACAGTAGAACGAAAAATCATTTTCTAAGAACATCCGTTAAGAACATCTGTTAGTCGACAACAAGACGAATATTCTACAAAAAGAAATCTGGCTATAGGATAAAAACTTAGAGAGATTGAAGCGTTCAAAGTTGGAGTCAAAGAAACAAAACATAAGCTGTTACTGACCAACCCATGGTAATTTAAGGATTTCTTCAACTACAGGCGCTATTCTTGGCTCATTCTTTTTTCTATCTCCTGAAGACATGCAAAATAACAATAACCTATCTTTTCCTACCCCTCACATGTGATGAGATTTGAGAAAAAAGTTGATAAATATGTTCTCTCCCCACTTGGCCGGATCTGGACAGCAGAAAAAAAATCTGGCAATTGGATAAAAACTTTGAAAGATGCAATCGTTCAAAGTTGGAGTCAGAGAAACAAACATAGGTTGTTTGTGATGAACCCATGGTAATTTATGGATTTCTTCAACTACGGGCGCTATTCTTGGCTCATTCTTTTTTCTATCTCCTCAAGACATGCAAAATAACAATAACCTATCTTTTTGTACCCCGCACGTGTGATGAGATTTGAGGAAAAAGTTGATAAATATGTTCTCTCTCCACTTGGCTGAATCTGGACAGCAGAAAAAAAATCATTTTCTATCTGAATATGGGTCCAATATGCCGAATTCGCTAAGAACATCCGTTAGTCGACAACAAGGAGAATATTTTACAAAAAGAAATCTGGCAATTGGATAAAAACTTAGAAAGATCCAACCATTCAAAGTTGAAGTCAGGGAGAAAAACGTATATGGTTTCTGACCAACCCGTGGTAATTTAAGGAGTTGCTCAACTACGGGAGCTATTCTTGGCACATTCTTTTTTCTATCTCCTCAACACATGCAAAATAACAATAACCTATCTCATCCTACCCTCACGTGTCACGAGATTTGTAGAAATAGTTGATAAATATGTTCTCGCTCCACTTGGCCGAATCAGGACAGTAGAACAAAAAATTCATTTTCTATCTGAATAGGTGTCCAATAAGCGAAATTCGCTAAGAACACCTGTTAGTCGACAAAAAGGCGAATATTTTACAAAATGAAATCTGGCAATTGGATAAAATCTTTGAGAGATGCAAGCGTTCAAAGTTGGAGTCTGAGAAATAAACGTAGGCTGTTTGTATCCGACCCGTGGCAATTTATGGATTTCTTCAACTACGAGCGCTATTCTTGGCTCATTCTTTTTTCTATCTCCTCAAGACAAGCAAAATAACAATAACCTATCTGTTCCTACCCCTCACGTGTGATGAGGTTTGAAGAAAAAGTTGATAAATATGTTCTCTCTCCACTTGGCCGAATCTGGACAGTAGAAGGAAAAATCATTTTTTATCTGAATAAGGGTCCAATCTGCAAAATTCGCTAAGAACATTTGTTAGTCGACAACAAGGCGAATATTCTACGAAAAGAAATCTGGCTATTGGATAAAAATTTTGAGAGATTCAACCGTTCAAAGTTGGAGTCAGAGAAAAAAACATAAGCTGTTTCTGACCAATCCGTGCTAATTTATGGATTTCTTCAATTACGGGCGCTATTCTTGGCTCATTCTTTTTTCTATCTCCTGAAGACGTGATAAATAACAATAACCTATCTTTTCCTATCCATCACATGTGATGAGATTTGAGGAAAAAGTTGATAAATATGTTCTCTCTCCTCTTGGTTGAATCTGGACAGCAGAAAACAAAATTATTTTCTATCTGAATAAGGGTCCAATATGCAAAATATGCTAAGGACATATGTTAGTCGACAACAAGGAGAATATTTTAGAAAAAGAAATCTAGCATTTGGATAAGAAGTTAGAAAGATCCAAGCACTCAAAGTTGGAGACATAGAAATAAACATAAGTTGTCTCTGACCAACCCGTGGTAATTTAGGGAGTTGTTCAACTATGGGAGCTATTCTTGGCACATTCTTTTTCTATCTCCACAAGACATGCAAAATAACAAAAATCTATCTCTTCCTACCCTCACGTGTCATGAGATTGGTAGAAATAGTTGATAAATATATTCTCTCTCCAATTGGCCGATCTAGACAGTAGAACAAAAAAATTCATTTTCTATCTGAATAAGGGTCCAATAAGCTAAATTCGCTAAGAACATCTGTTAGTCGACAAAAAGGCGAATATTTTACAAAAAGAAATCTGGCAATTGGATAAAAACTTAGTGAGATCCAAGCGTTCAAAGTTCGAGTCAGAGAAAAAAACGTAGGCTGTTTGTGACCAACCCGTGGTAATTTATGGATTTCATCAACTACGGGACCTATTCTTGGCACATTCCTTTTTCTATCTCCTCAAGGCAGGCAAGATAACAAAAACCAATCTCTTCCTACCCTCACATGTCATGAGATTGATAGAAATAGTTGATAAATATGTTCTCTCTCCAATTGGCCGAATCTGGACAGTAGAACAAAAAAATTCATTTTCTATCTAAATAAAGGTCCAACAAGCAAAATTCTCTATAGAACATCTGTTAGTCGACAAAAAGGCGAATATTTTAGAAAAAGAAATCTGGCAATTGTATAAAAACTTTGAGAGATGCAATCGTTCAAAGTTGGAGTCAGAGAAATAAACATAGGTTGTTTGTGACCAACCAGTGGTAATTTATGGATTTCTTCAACTACGGGCACTATTGTTGGCTCATTCTTTTTTCTATCTCCTCAAGACAAGCAAAATAACAATAACCTATCTGTTCCTACCCCTCACATGTGATGAGATTTGAGGAAAAAGTTGATAAATATGTTCTCTCTCCACTTGGCTGAATCTGGACAGCAGAACAAAAAATTATTTTCTATCCGAATATGGGTCCAATATGCAAAATTCGCTAAGGACATCTGTTAGTCGACAACAAGGAGAATATTTTACAAAAAGAAATTTGGCAATTGGATAAAAAGTTAGAAAGATCCAAGCATTCAAAGTTGGAGACAGAGAAAAAAACATAAGTTATTTCTGACCAACCCGTGGTAATTTAAGGAGTTGTTTGTCGACTAACAGATGTTCTTAACGAATTTTGCATATTGGACCCTTATTTAGATAGAAAATGATTTTTCGTTCTACTGTCCTGATTCGGCCAAGTGGAGAGAGAACATATTTATCAACTTTTTCTTCAAATCTCATCACACGTGACGGGTAGGAACAGATAGGTTATTGTTATTTTGCTTGTCTTGAGGAGATAGAAAAAAGAATGAGCCAAGAATAGTGCCCATAGTTGAAGAAATCCATAAATTACCACGGGTCGTTCACAAACAACCTATGTTTATTTATCTGACTCCAACTTTGAACGATTGCATCTCTCAAAGTTTGTATACAATTGCCAGATTTCTTTTTCTAAAATATTCGCCTTTTTGTCGACTAACAGTTGTTCTTAGCGAATTTCGCTTATTGGACCCTTATTCAGATAGAAAATGAATTTTTTTGTTCTACTGTCCAGATTCGCCCAAGTGGAGAGAGAAAATATTTATCAACTATTTTTACAAATCTCATGACACGTGAGAGTAGGAAGAGATAGGTTATTGTTATTTTGCATGTTTTGAGGAGATAGAAAAAAGAATGTACCAAGAATAGCTCCCGTAGTTGAACAACTCCTTAAATTACCAAGGGTTGGTCAGAAACAACTTATGTTTTTTTCTCTGTCTCCAACTTTGAATGCTTGGATCTTTCTATATTTTTATCCAATTGCCAGATTTCTTTTTGTAAAATATTCTCCTTGTTGTCGACTAACAGATGTCCTTAGCGAATTTTGCATATTGGTCCCATATTCAGATAGAAAATGATTTGTTTTTCTGCTGTCCAGAGTCAGCCAAGTGGAGAGAGAACATATTTATCAACTTTTTTCTCAAATCTCATCACTCGTGAGGGGTAGGAAAAGATAGATTATTGTTATTTTGCTTGTCTTGAGGAGATAGAAACAAGAATGAGCCAAGAATAGCGCCCATAGTTGAAGAAATCTTTGAATTACCACGGGTTGGTCAGAAACAGCTTATGTTTTTTTTCTATGACTCCAACTTTGAACGGTTGAATCTCTCAAAATTTTTATCCAATACCCAGATTTCTTTTTGTAGAATATTCGTCTTGTTGTCGACTAACAAATGTTCTTAGAGAATTCTGCATATTTGACACTTATTCAGATAAAAAATGATTTTTCCTTCTACTGTCCTGATTTGGCCAAGTGGAGAGAGAACATATTTATCAACTTTTTCTTCAAATCTCATCACACGTGAGGGGTAGGGACAGATAGGTTATTGTTATTTTGCTTGTCTTGAGGAGATAGAAAAAAGAATGAGCCAAGAATAGCGCCTGTAGTAGAAGAAATCCATAAATTACCACGGGTTGGTCACAAACAGCCTACGTTTAGTTCTCTGACTCCCACTTTGAACACTTGCATCTCTCAAAGTTTTTATCCAATTGCCAGATTTCTTTTTGTAAAATATTTGCCTTTTTGTCGACTAACAGATGTTCTTAGCGAATTTTGCTTATTGGACCCTTATTCAGATAGAAAATGAATTTTTTGTTCTACTGTTCAGATTCGCCCAAGTGGAGAGAGAACATATTTATCAACTATTTTTACAAATCTCATGACACGTGAGAGTAGGAAGAGATAGGTTATTGTTATTTTGCATGTCTTGAGGAGATAGAAAAAAGAATGTGCCAAGAATAGCTCCCGTAGTTGAACAACTCCTTAAATTACCGCGGGTTGGTCAGAAACAACTTATGTTTATTTCTCTGTCTCCAACTTTGAAAGCTTGGATCTTTCAAACTTTTTATCCAATTGCCAGATTTCTTTTTGTAAAATATTCTCCTTGTTGTCGACTAACATATGACCTTAGCGAATTTTGCATATTGGACCCTTATTCAGATAGAAAATGAGTTTTCGTTCTACTGTCCTGATTCGGCCAAGTGGAGAGAGAACAAATTTATCAACTATTTCTAGAAATCTCATGACACGTGAGGGTAGGAAGAGATAGGTTATTGTTATTTTACATGTCTTGAGGAGACAGAAAAAGGAATGTGCCAAGAATAGCTCTTGTAGGTGCATTTAATGAAGTCACCCGTTTCAATATAATAATCCCTATTACATGTCTTAAATCGGACCGGGTTTACTGGGTCAACTAAACAATTATTAGATTGACCAAAACTACTCAGACCACGTCAGAAATGGAATAAATCTTTATATTTTGAATTAACCCCACCCTTTTATTTCTGAACTTCTTTTAAGTATTCTCAAAAGGCTATATCAGCTCAATTATTTTATTCATCAGATGAGATGTTGGCAAATCTAAAATATTGAATTACTAATGATTTATTTATGTCTGATATTTTTTTAGACTTTTATGTGTGTTTTAATTTACAAGTACTTTTATTGATTTTTAAAAGACGCAACATCTTTTGTTGATGATCTGAGTTCTTCTCATTAATTTGATCCATGCTAAACCGAATTCAGCATATCATTTAACACATGGAATTATTTGTAATCAAATATTTGTTCAGATAAAAGATGCAAAGTTCAACAATCAAAATACCTAGCAGTTTTTTAAAAAAAAGTTGGAAAAAGACTGGTTCCGCCAGGGGCTATGGCAGAACCAGTGAGGGAGAGAGAGAGCATATTTATCAACTTTTTCTTCAAATCTCATCACACGTGAGGAGTAGGAAAAGATATGTTATTGTTATTTTGCTTGTCTTGAGCAGATAGAAAAAAGAATGAGTCAAGAATAGCGCCCGTAGTTGAAGAAATCCTTAAATTACCACGGGTTGGTCATAAACAGCTTATGTTTTTTTCATTGACTTCAACTCTGAACGCTTGGATCTCTCCATGTTTTTATCCAATTGCCCGATTTCTATTTTGTAGAGTATTCGCCTTGTTGTCGACTAACAGATGTTCTTAGCGAATTACATATTGTCTCTATATTCAGATAGAAAATGATTTTTTGTTCTGCTGTCCCGATTCGGCCAACAGGAGAGAGTGTTTATCAACCTTTTCTTCAAATCTCATCACAGGTGATAGGTAGGAAAAGATGGGTTATTATTATCTTGCATGTCTTGAGGAGATAGAAAAAAAATGAGCCAACAATAGCGCCTGTAGTAGAAAAAATCATTAAATTACCACGGGTTGGTCAGAAACAGCTTATGATTTTTATCTGACTCCAACTTTGAACGCTTCGATCTCTCTAAGTTTCTATCCAATTGCCAGATTTCATTTTGTAGAATATTCACCTTGTTGTCGACTAACAGATATTCTTAGCAAATTTTACATATTGGACCCTTATTTAGAAAGGAAAATATGTTTCGTTCTGCTGTCTTGATTCGGCCAAGGGTAGAGAGAACATATTTATCAACTTTTTCTTCAAATCTCATCACACGTGAGGGGTCGAAAAAGATAGGTTATTGCTATTTTGCATGTCTTGAGGCGATAGAAAAAAGAATGTGCAGAATAGCTCCCGTAGTTGAACACCTCCTTAAATTACCACGTGTTGGTCAGAAACAACTTATGTTTTTTTCTCTAACTCCAACTTTGAACGCTTGGATCTCTCTAAGTTTTTATCCAATTGCCAGCTTTCTTATTATAAAATATTCTCCATGTTGTCGACTAACAGATGTTCTTAGCGAATTTTGCATATTGGACATATATTCATATAGAAAATGATTTTTTGTTCTACTGTCCAGATTCGGCCAACGGGAGAGCGAACGTATTTATCAACTTTTTCTTCAAATCTGATCACATGTGAGGGGTAGGAAAAGATAGGTTATTGCTATTTTACATGTCTTGAAGAGACAGAAAAAAGAATGTGCAGAATAGCTCCCGTAGTTGAAGAACTCCTTAAATTACCACGTGTTGGTCAGAAACAACTTATGTTTTTTTCTCTAACTCCAACTTTGCACGCTTGGATCTCTCTAACTTTTTATCCAATTACCAGCTTTCTTATTATAAAATATTCTCCTTGTTGTCGACTAACAGATGTTCTTAGCAAATTTTGAATATTCGACCCTTATTTAGATAGGAAAAGAGTATTCGTTCTGCTGTCCTGATTCGGCAAAGGGGAGAGAGAACATATTTATCAACTTTTTCTTCAAATCTCATCACACGTGAGGGTAGGAAAAGATAGGTTATTGCTACGTTGCATGTCTTGAAAGATAGAGAAAAGAATGTGCCAAGAATAGCTCCCGTAGTTGAAGAACTCCTTAAATTACCACTTGTTGGTAAGAAACATCTTATGTTTTTTCTCAGACGCCAACTTTTAAGGCTTCGATCTCACTAAGTTTTTATCCAATTGCCAGATTTCTGTTTGTGAAATATTCTTCTTGTTGTCGACTAACAGATGTTCTTAGCGAATTTTGCATATTGGACCCTTATTTAGAAAGGAAAATATGTTTCGTTCTGCTGTCTTGATTCGGCCAAGGGGAGAGAGAAAATATTTATCAACTTTTTCTTAAAATCTCATCACACGTGAGGGGTAGAAAAAGATAGGTTATTGCTATTTTACATGTCTTGAAGAGACAGAAAAAAGAATGTGCCAAGAATAGCTCCCGTAGTCGAAAAACTCCTTAAATTACCACGTGTTGGTCAGAAACAACTTATGTTTGTTTCTCTGACTCCTACTTTGAACGCTTGGATCTCTCGAAGTTTTTATCCAATTGCCAGCTTTCTTATTATAAAATATTCTGCTTGTTGTCGACTAACAGATGTTCTTAGCGAATTTTGCATATTGGACATATATTCAGATAGAAAATGATTTTTTTTTGTGCTGTCCAGTTTCGGCCAACGGGAGAGCGAACGTATTTATCATCTTTTTCTTCAAATCTCATCACACGTGAGGTGTAGAAAAAGATAGGTTATTGCTATTTTGCTTGTCTTGAGGAGATAGAAAAAACAATGAGCCAAGAATAGCGCCTGTAGTAGAAGAAATCTTTAAATTACCACGGGTTGGTCAGAAACAGCTTATGTTTTTTTCTCTGACTCCAACTTTGAACGCTTCGATCTCTCTAAGTTTCTATCGAATTGCCAGATTTCATTTTGTAGAATATTCACCTTGTTGTCAACTAACAGATATTCTTAGCAAATTTTGCATATTGGACCCTTATTTAGAAAAGAAAATATGTTTCGTTCCGCTGTCTTGATTCAGCCAAGGGGAGAGAGAACATATTTATCAACTTTTTCTTCAAATCTCATCACACGTGAGGGTAGAAAAAGATAGGTTATTGCTATTTTACATGTGTTGAAGAGACAGAAAAAAGAATGTGCCAAGAATAGCTCTCATAGTTGAAGAACTCCTTAAATTACCACGTGTTGGTCAAAAACAACTTATGTTTGTTTCTCTGACTCCAACTTTGAACGCTTGGATCTCTCTAAGTTTTTATCCAATTGCCAGCTTTCTTATTATAAAATATTCTCCTTGTTGTCGACTAACAGATGTTCTTAGCGAATTTTGCATATTGGACATATATTCAGATAGAAAATGATTTTTTGTTGTGCGGTCCAGATTCGGCCAACGGGAGAGCGAACGTATTTATCAACTTTTTCTTCAAATCTCATCACACATGAGGGGTAGGAAAAGATAGGTTACTGGTATTTTGTATGTCTTTAGAAGATAGAAAAAAGAATGAGCCGAGAATAGCATCCGTAGTTGAAGAAATCCTTAAATTACCACGGTTGGTCAGAAACAACTTATGTTTTTTTTCTGACTCCAATTTTGAACGCTTGGATCTCTCTAAGTTTCTATCCAATTGCTAGATTTTATTTTGTAGAATATTAACCTTGTTGTCGACTAACATATATTCTTAGCAAATTTTGCATATTGGACCCTTATTTAGAAAGGAAAATATGTTTCGTTCTGCTGTCTTGATTCGGCCAAGGGGAGAGAGGACATATTTATCAACTTTTTCTTCAAATCTCATCACACGTGATGGGTAGAAAATGATAGGTTGTTGCTACTTTGCATGTCTTGAGGCGATAGAAAAAAAAATGAGCAAAGAATAGCGCATGTAGTAGAAGAAATCCTTAAATTACCACGGGTTGGTCAGAAACAGTTTATGTTTTTTTCTGTGACTCCAACTTTGAACGCTTCGATCTCTCTAAGTTTCTATCGAATTGCCAGATTTCATTTTGTAGAATATCCATCTTGTTGTCGACTAACAAATATTCTAAGCAAATTTTGCATATTGGACCCTTATTTAGAAAGGAAAATATGTTTCGTTCTGCTGTCTTGATTCGGCCAAGGGAGAGAGAACATATTTATCAACTTTTTCTTCAAATCTCATCACACCTGAGGGGTAGAAAAAGATAGGTTATTGCTATTTTACATGTCTTGAAGAGACAGAAAAAAGAATGTGCCAAGAATAGCTCCCGTAGTTGAAGAATTCCTTAAATTACCACGTGTTGGTCAGAAACAACTTATGTTTTTTTCTCTGACTCCAACTTTGAACGCTTGGATCTCTCTATGTTTTAATCCAATTGCCAGCTTTCTTATTATAAAATATTCTGCTTGTTGTCGACTAACAGATGTTCTTAGCGAATTTTGCATCTTGGACATATATTCAGATAGAAAATGATTTTTTGTTGTGTTGTCCAGATTCGGCCAACGGGAGAGCGAACGTATTTATCAACTTTTTCTTCAAATCTCATCACACGTGAGGTATTGAAAAAGATAGGTTATTGCTATTTTGCTTGTCTTGAGGAGATAGAAAAAAAAATGAGCCAAGAATAGCGCCTGTAGTAGAAGAAATCTTTAAATTACCACGGGTTGGTCAGAAACAGCTTATGTTTTTTTCTCTGACTCCAACTTTGAACGCTTCGATTTCTCTAAGTTTCTATCGAATTGCCAGATTTCATTTTGTAGAATATTCACCTTGTTGTCGACTGACAGATATTCTTAGCAAATTTTGCATATTGGACCCTTATTTAGAAAAGAAAATATGTTTCGTTCCGCTGTCTTGATTCAGCCAAGGGGCGAGAGAACTTATTTATCAACTTTTTCTTCAAATCTCATCACACGTGAGGGTAGAAAAAGATAGGTTATTGCTATTTTACATGACTTGAAGAAACAGAAAAAAGAATGTGCCAAGAATAGCTCCCATAGTTGAAGAACTCCTTAAATTACCACGTGTTGGTCAGAAACGACTTCTGTTTTTTTCTCTGACTCCAACTTTGAACGCTTGGATCTCTCTAAGTTTTTATCCTATTGCCAGCTTTCTTATTATAAAATATTCTCCTTGTTGTCGACTAACAGATGTTCTTAGCGAATTTTGCATACTGGACATATATTCAGATAGAAAATGATTTTTTGTTTTGCGGTCCAGATTCGGCCAACGGGAGAGCGAACGTATTTATCAACTTTTTCTTCAAATCTCATCACACGTGAGGGTCATGAAAAGATAGGTTACTGGTATTTTGCATGTCTTTAGGAGATAGAAAAAATAATGAGCCGAGAATAGCATCCGTAGTTGAAGAAATCCTTAAATTACCACGGGTTGGTCAGAAACAGCTTATGTTTTTTCTCTGACTCCAATTTTGAACGCTTCGATCTCTCTAAGTTTCTATCCAATTGCTAGATTTTATTTTGTACAATATTCACCTTGTTGTCGACTAACAGATATTCTTAGCAAAGTTTGCATATTGGACCCTTATTTAGAAAGGAAAATATGTTTCGTTCCGCTGTCTTGATTCGGCCAAGGGGAGAGAGAACATATTTATCAACTTTTTCTTCAAATCTCATCACACGTGAGGGGTAGAAAATAATAGGTTATTGTAATTTTGCATGTCTTGAGGCGATAGAAAAAAAAATTGAGCCAGGAATAACGCCCATAGTTGAAGAAATCCTTAAATTACCACGGGTTGGTCAGAAACAGCTCATGTTTTTTTCTCTGACTCCAACTTTGAACGCTTCGATCTCTCTAAGTTTCAATCGAATTGCCAGATTTCATTTTGTAGAATATTCACCTTGTTGTCGACTAACAAATATTCTTAGCAAATTTTGCATATTGGACCCTTATTTAGAAAGGAAAATATGTTTCGTTCTGCTGTCTTGATTCGGCCAAGGGGAGAGAGAACATATTTATCAACTTTTTCTTCAAATCTCATCACACGTGAGGGGTAGAAAAAGATACGTTATTGCTAGTTTACATGTCTTGAAGAGACAGAAAAAAGAATGTGCCAAGAATAGCTCCCGTAGTTGAAGAACTCCTTAAATTACCACGTGTTGGTCAGAAACAGCTTATGTTTCTTTCTCTGACTCCAACTTTGAACGCTTCGATCTCTCTAAGTTTTTATCCAATTGCCAGCTTTCTTATTATAAAATATTCTACTTGTTGTCGACTAACAGATGTTCTTAGCGAATTTTGCATATTGGACATATATTCAGATAGAAAATGATTTTTTGTTGTGCTGTCCAGATTCGGCCAACGGGAGAGCGAACGTATTTATCAACTTTTTCTTCAAATCTCATCACACGTGTGGGGTAGGAAAAGATAGGTTACTGGTATTTTACATGTCTTGAGGAGGGAAAAAAGAATGAGCCGAGAATAGCACCCGTAATTGAAGAAATCCTTAAACTACCACGGGTTGGTCAGAAACAGCTTATGTTTTTTCTCTGACTCCAACTTTGAACGCTTCGATCTCTCTAAGTTTCTATCCAATTGCCAGCTTTCTTATTATAAAATATTCTGCTTGTTGTCGACTAACAGATGTTCTTAGCGAATTTTGCATGTTGGACATATATTCAGATAGAAAATGATTTTTTGTTGTGCGGTCCAGATTCGGCCAACGGGAGAGCGAACGTATTTATCAACTTTTTCTTCAAATCTCATCACACGTGAGAGGTAGGAAAAGATAGGTTATTGGTATTTTGCATGTCTTGAGTAGATAGAAAAAAGAATGAGCCGAGAATAGTTTTCGTAGATGAAGAAATCCTTAAATTACCACGGGTCGGTCAGAAACAGCTTATGTTTTTTCTCTGACTCCAATTTTGAACGCTTCGATCTCTCTAAGTTTCTATACAATTGCCAGATTTCATTTTGTACAGTATTCACCTTGTTGTCGACTAACCGGTATTCTTAGCAAAGTTTGCATATTGGACCCTTATTTAGAAAGGAAAATATGTTTCGTTCTGCTGTCTTGATTCGGCCAAGGGGAGAGAGAACATATTTATCAACTTTTTCTTCAAATCTCATCACACGTGAGGGTAGAAAATGATAGGTTATTGCAATTTTGCATGTCTTGAGGCGATAGAAAAAAAAAATGAGCCAAGAATAGCGCCTGTAGTAGAAGAAATCCTTAAATTACCACGGGTTGGTCAGAAACAGCTTATGTTTTTTTCTCTGACTCCAACTTTGAACGCTTCGATCTCTCTAAGTTTCTATCGAATTGCCAGATTTCATTTCGTAGAATATTCACCTTGTTGTCGACTAACAAATATTCTTAGGAAATTTTGCATATTGGACCCTTATTTAGAAAGGAAAATATGTTTCGTTCTGCTGTCTTGATTCGGGCAAGGGGAGAGAGAACATATTTATCAACTCTTTCTTCAAATCTCATCACACGTGAGGGGTAGAAAAACATAGGTTATTGCTATTTTACATGTCTTGAAGAGACAGAAAAAAGAATGTGCCAAGAATAGCTCCCGTTGTTGAAGAACTCCTTAAATTACCACGTGTTGGTCAGAAACAACTTCTGTTTTTTTCGCTGACTCCAACTTTGAACGCTTCGATCTCTCTAAGTTTCTATCCAATTGCCAGATTTCATTTTGTACAATATTTACCTTGTTGTCGACTAACAGATATTCTTAGCAAATTTTGCATATTGGACCCATATTTAGAAAGGAAAATATGTTTCATTCTTCTGTCTTGATTCGGCCAAGGGGAGAGAGAACATATTTATCAACTTTTTCTTCAAATCTCATCACACGTGAGGGTAGAAAAAGGTAGGTTATTGCTATTTTGCATGTCTTGAGGCGATAGAAAAAAAAATGAGCCAAGAATAGCTCCCGTAGTTGAAGAAATCCTTAAATTACCACGGGTTGGTCAGAAACAGCTTATGTTTTTTTCTCTGACTCCAACTTTGAACGCTTCGATCTCTCTAAGTTTCTATCGAATTGCCAGATTTCATTTTGTAGAATATTCACCTTGTTGTCGACTAACAAATATTCTTAGCAAATTTTGCATATTGGACCCTTATTTAGAAAGGAAGATATGTTTCATTCTGCTGTCTTGATTCGGCCAAGGGGAGAGAGAACATATTTATCAACTTTTTCTTCAAATCTCATCACACGTGAGGGGTAGAAAAACATAGGTTATTGCTATTTTACATGTCTTGAAGAGACAGAAAAAAGAATGTGCCAAGAATAGCTCCCGTTGTTGAAGAACTCCTTAAATTACCACGTGTTGGTCAGAAACAACTTCTTTTTTTTTCACTGACTCCAACTTTGAACGCTTCGATCTCTCTAAGTTTCTATACAATTGCCAGATTTCATTTTGTACAATATTCACCTTGTTGTCGACTAACAGATATTCTTAGCAAATTTTGCATATTGGACCCATATTTAGAAAGGAAATTATGTTTCGTTCTTCTGTCTTCATTCGGCCAAGGGGAGAGAGAACATATTTATCAACTTTTTCTTCAAATCTCATCACACGTGAGGGTAGAAAAAGGTAGGTTATTGCTATTTTGCATGTCTTGAGGCGATAGAAAAAAAAAATGAGCCAAGAATAGCGCCTGTAGTAGAAGAAATCCTTAAATTTCCACGGGTTGGTCAGAAACAGCTTATGTTTTTTTCTCTGACTCCAACTTTGAACGCTTCGATCTCTCTAAGTTTCTATCGAATTGCCAGATTTCATTTTGTAGAATATTCACCTTGTTGTCGACTAACAAATATTCTTAGCAAATTTTGCATATTGGACCCTTATTTGGAATGGAAAGTATGTTTCGTTTTGCTGGCTTGATTCGGCCGAGTGGTGAGAGAACATATTTATCAACTTTTTCTTCAAATCTCATCACACGTGAGGTCAGAAAAAGATAGGTTATTGCTATTTTACATGTCTTGAAGAGACAGAAAAAAGAATGTGCCTAGAACAGCTCCCGTAGTTGAAGAACTCCCTAAATTAGCACGTGTTGGTCAGAAACAACTTCTGTTTTTTTCTCTGACTCCAACTTTGAACGCTTGGATCTCTCTAAGTTTTTATCCAATTGCCAGCTTTCTTATTATAATATGTTCTGCTTGTTGTCGACTAACAGATGTTCTTAGCGAATTTTGCATATTGGACATATATTCAGATAGAAAATGATTTTTTGTTGTGCCGTCCAGATTCGGCCAACGGGAGAGCGAACGTATTTATCAACTTTTTCTTCAAATCTCATCACACGTGAGGGGTAGGAAAAGATAGGTTACTGGTATTTTGCATGTCTTGAGGAGATAGAAAAAAGTATGAGCCGAGAATAGCATACGTAGCTGAAGAAATCCTTAAATTACCACGGGTTGGTCAGAAACAGCTTATGTTTTTTCTCTGACTCCAATTTTGAACGCTTCGATCTCTCCAAGTTTCTATCCAATTGCCAGATTTCATTTTGTACAATATTCACCTTGTTGTCGACTAACAGATATTCTTAGCAAATTTTGCATATTGGACCCTTATTTAGAAAGGAAAATATGTTTCGTTCTGCTGTCTTGATTCGGCCAAGGGGAGACAGAACATATTTATCAACGTTTTCTTCAAATCTCATCACACGTGAGGCTAGAAAAAGATAGGTTATTGCTATTTTAAATGTCTTGAAGAGACAGAAAAAAGAATGTGCGAAGAATAGTTCCCGTAGTTGAAGAACTCCCTAAATTACCACGTGTTGGTCAGAAACAACTTCTGTTTTTTTCTCTGACTCCAACTTTGGACGCTTAAATCTCTCTAAGTTTTTATCCAATTGCCAGCTTTCTTATTATAAAATATTCTGCTTGTTGTCGACTAACAGATGTTCTTAGCGAATTTTGCATATCGGACATATATTCACATAGAAAATGATTTTTTGTTGTGCTGTCCAGATTCGGCCAATGGGAGAGCGAACGTATTTATCAACTTTTTCTTCAAATCTCATCACACGTGACGGGTAGGAAAAGATTGGTTACTGGTATTTTGCATGTCTTGAGGAGATAGAAAAAAGAATGAGCCGAGAATAGCATCCCAGTTGAAGAAATCCTTAAATTACCACGGGTTGGTCAGAAACAGCTTATGTTTTTTCTCTGACTCCAATTTTGAACGCTTCGATCTCTCTAAGTTTCTATCCAATTGCCAGATTTCATTTTGTACAATATTCACCTTGTTGTCGACTAACAGATATTCTTAGCAAATTTTGCATATTGGACCCTTATTTAGAAAGGAAAATATGTTTCGTTTTGCTGTCCAGATTCGGCCAACGGGAGAGCGAACGTATTTATCAACTTTTTCTTCAAATCTCATCACACGTGAGGGGTAGGAAAAGATAGGTTACTGGTATTTTGAATGTCTTAAGGCGATAGAAAAAAAAATGAGCCAAGAATAGCGCCTGTAGTAGAAGAAATCCTTAAATTACCACGGGTTGATCAGAAACAGCTTATGTTTTTTTCTCTGACTCCAACTTTGAACGCTTCGATCTCTCTAAGTTTCTATCCAATTGCCGGATTTCATTTTGTACAATATTCACCCTGTTGTCGACTAACAGATATTCTTAGCAAATTTTGCATATTGGACCCTTATTTAGAAAGGAAAATATGTTTCGTTCTGCTGTCTTGATTCGGCCAAGGGGAGAGAGAACATATTTATCAACTTTTTCTTCAAATCTCATCACACGTGAGGGTAGAAAAAGATAGGTTATTGCTATTTTACATGTCTTGAAGAGACAGAAAAAAGAATGTGCCAAGAATGGCTCCCGTAGTTGAAGAACTCCCTAAATTACCACGTGTTGGTCAGAAACAACTTCTGTTTTTTTCTCTGACTCCAACTTTGAACGCTTGGATCTCTCTAAGTTTTTATCCAATTGTAAGCTTTCTTATTATAAAATATTCTACTTGTTGTCGACTAACAGATGTTCTTAGCGAATTTTGCATATCGGACATTTATTCAGATAGAAAATGATTTTTTATTTTGCTGTCCAGATTCGGCCAACGGGAGAGCGAACGTATTTATCAACTTTTTCTTCAAATCTCATCACACGTGAGGGTAGGAAAAGATAGGTTACTGGTATTTTGCCTGTCTTGAGGAAATAGAAAAAAGAATGAGCCGAGAATAGCATCCGTAGTTGAAGAAATACTTAAATTACCACGGGTTGGTCAGAAATAGCTTATGTCTTTTCTCTGACTCCAATTTTGAACGCTTCGATCTCTCTAAGTTTCTATCCAATTGCCAGATTTCATTTTGTAGAATATTCACCTTGTTGTCGACTAACAGATATTCTTAGCAAATTTTGCATATTGGACCCTTATTTAGAAAGGAAAATATGTTTCGTTCTGCTGTCTTGATTCGGCCAAGGGGAGAGAGAACATATTTATCAACTTTTTCTTCAAATCTCATCACACGTGAGGGTAGAAAAAGATAGGTTATTGCTATTTTACATGTCTTGAAGAGACAGAAAAAAGAACGTGCCAAGAATAGCTCCCGTAGTTGAAGAACTCCCTAAATTACCACGTGTTGGTCAGAAACAACTTCTGTTTTTTTCTCTGACTCCAACTTTGAACGCTTGGACCTCTCTAAGTTTTTATCCAATTGCCAGCTTTCTTATTATAAAATATTCTGCTTGTTGTCGACTAACAGATGTTCTTAGCGAATTTTGCATATCGGACATATATTCAGATAGAAAATAATTTTTTGTTGTGCTGTCCAGATTCGGCCAACGGGAGAGCGAACGTATTTATCAACTTTTTCTTCAAATCTCATCACACGTGTGGGGTAGGAAAAGATAGTTTACTGGTATTTTGCATGTCTTGAGGAGATAGAAAAAAGAATGAGCCGAGAATAGCATCCGTAGTTGAAGAAATCCTTAAATTACCACGGGTTGGTCAGAAACAGCTTTTTTTTTGTCTGACTCCAATTTTGAACGCTTCGATCTCTCTAAGTTTCTATCCAATTGCCATATTTCATTTTGTACAATATTCACCTTGTTGTCGACTAACAGATATTCTTAGCAAATTTTGCATATTGGACCCTTATTTAGAAAGGAAAATATGTTTCGTTCTGCTGTCTTGATTCGGCCAAGGGGAGAGAGAACATATTTATCTACTTTTTCTTCAAATCTCATGACACGTGAGGGGTAGAAAAAGATAGGTTATTGCTATTTTGCAAGTCTTAAGGCGATAGAAAAAAAAAATGAGCCATGAATAGCGCCTGTAGTTGAAGAAATCCTTAAATTACCACGGGTTGACCAGAAACAGCTTATGTTTTTTTCTCTGACTCCAACTTTGAACGCTTCGATCTCTCTAAGTTTCTATCGAATTGCCAGATTTCATTTTGTAGAATATTCACCTTGTTGTCGACTAACAAATATTCTTAGTAAATTTTGCATATTGGACCCTTATTAGAAAGGAAAATATGTTTCGTTCTGCTGTCTTGATTCGGCCAAGGGGAGAGAGAACATATTTATCAACTTTTTCTTCAAATCTCATCACTTGTGAGGGGTAGAAAAAGATAGGTTATTGCTATTTTACATGTCTTGAAGAGACAGAAAAAAGAATGTGCCAAGAATAGCTCCCGTCGTTGAAGATCTCCTTAAATTACCACGTGTTGGTCAGAAACAACTTCTGTTTTTTTCTCTGACTCCAACTTTGAACGCTTGGATCTCTCTAAGTTTTTATCCAATTGCCAGCTTTCTTATTATAATATATTCTGCTTGTTGTCGACTAACAGATGTTCTTAGCGAATTTTGCATATTGGACATATATTCAGATAGAACATGATTTTTTGTTGTGCTGTCCAAATTCGGCCAACGGGAGAGCGAACGTATTTATCAACTTTTTCTTCAAATCTCATCACACGTGAGGGGTAGGAAAAGATAGGTTACTGGTATTTTGCCTGTCTTGAGGAGATAGAAAAAAGAATGAGCCGAAAATAGTATCCGTAGTTGAAGAAATCCTTAAATTAACACAGGTTGGTCAGAAACAGCTTATGTTTTTTCTCTGACTCCAATTTTGAACGCTTCGATCTCTCTAAGTTTCTATGCAATTGCCAGATTTCATTTTGTACAATATTCACCTTGTTGTCGACTAACAGATATTCTTAGCAAATTTTGCATATTGGACCCTTATTTAGAAAGGAAAATATTTTTCGTTCTGCTGTCTTGATTCGGCCAAGGGGAGAGAACATATTTTTATACACATTTTTAAAGTTTTTATCATGATAAGTTCAATCATAATTCACATAAAATGTGTAAAAAATGCTCATAATTCATAAAACATAATTTGAAACCTCTTAATATGTTTTTGTTTAATTTTACAGGTGAAAATGCCATAAAATGAAGAATTGGACCATACACATACTTCTCCAACCGTAAACGATGGAAAACATTGGTGGAAAAGAGCAAACATTGGAACGAGTAAGAAACGACCACAAAACGTTATGAAAACGTCCATTGTCTCATGACGTTCTTCAGCCAAACCGATACGTGAACCGACCATGTCGGTTTCAAAACAGAGAAGAAACGTCCACGTTTCTTATGACGTTTCGTATCGGAATGTGACGTTCCGATCAAATGGATCTTAACCATCGTTTTACTCCTCAAAATAAACCTAGCAGCGAAAGAAGAGCGAAAAAAATGACGCGTCAAAATTCTGGTCAACCGTCGCAGTCAAAGTCAACTCTTCTCTCTCAAAAGCGCTGATTTTTCGAAATGCTTGAAATTGAACAAACTCAATACCATTCGACTCGTCTTGACGAGACAAGCACAACCGTATGATTAGTCATCGCTGGAACGGCAGGAGTTGGCCGGAAAACGCGAAAAACCTCCTGTCAGCCATGAAAATAGACCGTTTGAGCTGAGGAATTATCGAGCTTGCCATTCCCTCCACAGACCTCTAATGGACAAAATTCCAATACCATTCTCTTCTTATTGGTCCCCTATTTCCAACCATATAAAAAACTCAGCAAATGATGAAGAATTGAGTGAGATAATCAAGTTTGAAGAAAGTGTTCGATGAAATTCAAATCTGTTTTTGCAGAAATTACACCATTCGAGCTGAATTTTCTCAAGGCAACCATTCACATCACAGACCTCCTTTATGCACAAAACTAACTCCATTATCTTATCCTTATTTCCCTCTTTCCATGGCTACCAAGAACGCAGATAATGGTAAACAAATGAGTGAGAAATTCAAGTTTGAATTTGTGCCAGAAACTGTTCGACGATATTCAGCCTGAACGGTCATGCTTTATTCAAATCGAATTGGCTCGAATTTCTCAAACAAGGTGATATTTTCTTGATTCATAGAGTTTAAAGGAGGTAGCTTAATGATGTGTGAGGTCTCAATTGGGTCTAAAAACCATTTGAAACACGAGTTTGAATCATGACTTGGTTATTTTCGAGCTTTTCACAACCATGATGGTTAATGACGAAATTTGATGGAAATAAAGGAAATGAGAAGTTGTAATTCAGCAAAATGGTACTTTGTGGAGTTTAGAAGGATGCCTAGTTGATATTTCGAGATATTGCTGAGTGAATTTCGAGTTTAAGCTCAAAATGTCAAACATGGCTGAGCTGTACCATTAATGGAGCTGAAGGGGGTTTTTCGATCATAACTTGAGCGTTATTTCACCATTTTGCGGCATTCAAAGTTCTGTGGATTCGTAGGGAAGTAGGGAACAATTCTAGATCACGAGAAAGTATTAAAATGTGGAAGAAATAAGGAGAACGAGTTGGCTTTGAGGTCAGGAACTCTGACCGAAACAAAAGAAATAAAAATAAAATAAAACTCAGAAACATTCCGCCAAAACTGAACAGAACAATGACTCATCACACAGAACAACTCGCGACGTATCAACCTCCGCCATCTCGCCGCAGCAGATCAAACGGAACAGGGACCACCTTCAGTCTCACGAGTTGCGATTCAAACTCAGATCGCATCTGAGTTTTTAATTTTCCGCCCAAAAAAAACAGAGTAAAATTCAACCGCCAAATACTCATCCAATTCTCAACCATTTTCAACGAAATTTCGTCCATACCCTCAGTACAACCCCCTAATCCGCCGGAGCCAATAAAAAACCTCGGTTTGTCCCCTACTCTCCTCGCCATTCAAAACAGACCATTGGACTCTCAAGTCTAATTCAGCCTATAAAACACCCGTCAAGCCTCACCATTAAACACACCACTCTCCATTCTTCTTCTCTAACCTCTGGAACCTCCATTAATGAGTTTCAAGCTTTCTTGTGCTCTAATTTTCTTTTTGAGTGAAAACACGCAATTTGGGGCTGATTTCGGGAAAATTCGAATCGGTCGATTCTAGCTTGAATCGAGGCGCAATTGGAGCTTCAATTCGACTCGAGGGAGTTACCGGATGGATCTCCAACTCTTGGTTTAGTCCAATTCTCTTTAAATAATTAGATTTGAATTTTAGATCACAAGAACTCAATTTTGTAATAATCATGATGAAATCTTGTCAAACTCTTGTTCTTGTGAATATGTGTGAGTAAATCTAGATAGGGAGGGGAATTTGTGATTTGTATACATGAAATCTTGCTTTATAATCATGTAATTTTGCTGAATTTTGCTGAATAGTCATGAACATACATATTTTTGAATAAATTGGGAAAAATTACTTAGCTTAGTATTTTTCATCAATTGATCTATTAAATCTAGAGTTTATTGGCTTGTTAATCATTTGAAACACTTAACTTAGTATTTTGTGTGATTAATTTGGAGTTGTGATTGATTTAAATCAAGTTTTGTTTTGAAATGGCTGTTTTAGAATAAACTAGTTCTTGAGTCAATTTCTTGAGTAAATCTTAGCTTAGATTGCTCAAATCCATCATCTAAATCTGAGAAATTATACAATTAGTGATTAATGATTGTTACACATCATAAATTTCCTATAAATCCCTATTTTTAAACCGAAAATCAAACCCTAATCCAGTTTCTGTCTTGCTGCTGTTCTTTCTCTGTTTTTCAGTATTTTTTCCTTAATTTCGTGACCTATTCAAATCTGAAAAATTAAATAAATATTTTTAAAATTCAGTTCTCATTTAGTAGATAATTTTCAAATCAAATATTTCCAAATTCCGATTTATAATTTGTGAGATATTAATTTTTGAAGTTTGTAATATTTCTGTTTTTGAACTTTCTGTTCAGATTCACTGTTTCTTTTCTTCCGAATTTTTAAAAATATAAAAACAAATAATAAAAATCCAAAAATAGTCCTACTTAAATTATTTTGAAGTGTAGAGTCCAAATATGAATTTTAAATGAGTAGTTGTTAAAACAGATTAGGAGATATAACAGTTTTTGTGAGTGCTGGTCTGTCAGAACCAGTTTCTGATCCAGATCTGAAATTTAATTATAAATCTCAAACTACAAAACACAATTCTACAAAACTTTAACAACTAATCCAAAACTTGATAATTGAATTTCTGTACAAATTTTGGGATTTTTCAAGCTTTGGTGAATTTTCTATAATTTTCTGAACTTGCTGCTGAACCGATTTTAAAACTGAAATAAGTTCTGGACTGAACTGCAATTCTTTTTTCTATCTCCTCAAGACATGCAAAATAAAAATAACCTATCTTTTCTTACCCCTCACGGGTGATGAGATTTGAAGAAACAGTCGATAAATACGTTCTCTCTCCCGTTGGCCGAGTCTGGACAGCAAATCAAAAAATCATTTTCTATCTGAATAAGGGTCCAATATGCAAAATTCCCTTAGAACATCTGTTAGTCGACAACAAGACGGATATTCTACAAAAAGAAATCTGGCAATTGGATAAAAACTTAAAGAGATCCAAGCGTTCAAAGTCGGAGTCAGAGAAAAAACATAAGTTGATTCTGACCAACCCGTGGTAATTTATTGAGTTCATCAACTACGGGAGCAATTCTTGGCACATTCTTTTTTCTATCTCCTCAAGACATGTAAAATAACAAAAACATATCTTTTCCTACCCCTCCCGTGTGATGTGATTTGAAGATAAAGTGGATAAATATGTTCTCTCTCCCCTTGGCCGAATATGGACACCAGAACAAAAAATTATTTTCTATCTGAATATGCGTCCAATATGCAAAATTCGCTAAGAACATCTGTTAGTCGACAATAAGGCGAATATTCTACAAAAAGAAATCAGGCAAATGGATAAACACTTAGAGAGATCCAAGCATTCAAAGTTGGATTCAGAGAAAAAAACATAAGTTGTTTCTAACCAACCCGTGGTAATTTAAAGATTTCTTAAACTATGGGCGCTATTCTTGGCTCATTCTTTTTTCTATCTCCTCAAGACATGCAAAATAACAATAACCTATCTTTTCCTACCCTCATGTGTGATGAGATTTGAAGAAAAAGTTGATAAATATGTTCTCTCTCCATGGGCCGAATCTGGACAGTATAACAAAAAATCATTTTGTATCTGAATGAGGGTCCAATATGCAAAATTCGATAAGAACATCTATTAGTCGACAACAAGTTGAATATTTTACATGAAATTTGGCTATTGGATAAAAACATAGAGAGATCCAAGCGTTCAAAGTCGGATTCAGAGAAAAAAACATAACCGGTTTCCGACCAACCAGTGGTAATTTAAGGATTTGTTCAACTATTCTTTTTTCTATCTCCTCAAGACATGCAAAATAACAATAACCAATCTTTTCCTACCCTTCACGTGTGATGAGATTTGAAGAAAAAATTGATAAATACGTTCTCTTTCCCGTTGGCCGAATCTGGACAGCGGATCAAAAAATCATTTTCTATCTGAATATGGGTCCAATATGCAAAATTCGGTAAGAACATCTATTGGTCAACAACAAAGAGAATCTTTTACGAAAAGAAATCTGGCAATTGGATAAAAATTTATTGAGATCCAAGCGTTCAATGTTGGAGTCAGAGAAAAAAGCATATGTTGCTTCTGACCAACCCGTGGTAATTTATGGAGTTCTTCAACTACGGGAGCTATTCTTGGCACATTCTTTTTTCTACATCGTCAAGACATGCAAAATCACAATAACCTATCTTTTCCTACCCATCACGTGATATGAGATTTGAAGAAAAAGTTGATAAATATGTTCTCTCTCCTATTGGCCGAATCTGGACTGTAGAACAAAAAATCATTTTGTATCTGAATGAGGGTCCAATATGCAAAATTCGCTAAGAACATCTATTAGTCGACAACAAGTTGAATATTTTACAAAATAAAATCTGGCTATTGGATAAGAACATAGAGAGATCCAAACGTTCAAAGTTGGAGTCAAAGAAAAAAACATAACCGGTTTCTGACCAACCAGTGGTAATTTAAGGATTTCTTCAACTATTATTTTTTCTATCTCCTCAAGACATGCAAAATAATAATAACCTATCTTTTCCTACCCTTCACGTGTGATGAGATTTTAAGAAAAAATTGATAAATACGTTCTCTCTCCCATTGGGCGAATCTGGACAGCGGATCAAAAAATCATTTTCTATCTGAATATGGATCCAATATGCAAAATTCGCTAAGAACATCTATTGGTCAACAACAAAGAGAATCTTTTACAAAAAGAAATCTGGCAATGGGATAAAAACTTAGTGAGATCCAAGCGTTCAATGTTGGAATCAGAGAAAAAAACATATGTTGTTTCTGACCAACCCGTGGTAATTTAAGGAGTTCTTCAACTACGGGAGCTATTCTTGGCGCATTCTTTTTTCTATCTCCTCAAGACATGCGAAATAACAATAACCTATCTTTTCCTACCCCTCACGTGTGATGAGATTTGAAGAAAAAGTTGATAAATATGTTCTCTCTCCCCTTGGCCGAATCAAGACAGCAGAACAAAAAATCATTTTCTATCTGAATAAGGGTCCAATATGCAAAATTCGCTAAGAACATCTGTTTGTCGACAACAAGATGAATATTCTACAAAAAGAAATCTCCTCAAGACATGCAAAATAACAATAACCTATCTTTTCCTACCCCTCATGTGTTATGAGATTTGAAGAAAAAGTTGATAAATATGTTCTTTTTCCCCTTGGCCGAATCAAGACAGCGGAACAAAAAATCATTTTCTATCTGAATAAGGGTCCAATATGCAAAATTCGCTAAGAACATCTGTTTGTCGACAACAAGATGAATATTCTACAAAAAAAATCTGGCAATTGGATAAGAAATTAGAGAGATCGAAGCGTTCAAAGTTGGAGTCAGAGAAAAAAAACATAAGTTGTTTCTGACCAACCCATGGTAATTTATGGAGTTCTTCAACTATGGGAGCTATTCTTGGGAGCTATCTCCTCATGACATGCAAAATAAGAATTACCTATCTTTTCCTACCCCTCACGTGTGATGAGATTTGAAGAAAAAGTTGGTAAATATGTTCTCTCTCCACTTGGACGGATCTGGACAGTAGACGAAAAAATCATTATCTATCTGAATATGGGTCCAGTATTCAAAATTCGCTAACAACAACCGTTTGTTGATAACAAGGAGAATATTTTACTAAAAGAAATCTGGCAATTGGATAAAAACATAGAGAGATCCAAGCGTTCAAACTAGGAGTCAGAGAAAAAAACATAAGATGTTTCAGACCAACCCGTGGTAATTTAATGAGTTCTTCAACTACGGGAGCAATTCTTGGGGCATTCTTTTTTTCTATCTCCTCAAGACATGCAAAATTACATTAACCTATCATTTCCTACCCCACACGTGTGATGAGATTTGAAGAAAAAGTTGATAAATATGTTCTCTCTCCACTTAGCCGAATCAGGACTGCAGAACAAAAAATCATTTTCTATCTGAATATGGGTCCAATATGCAAAATTCACTAAGAACATCTGTTAGTCGACAATAAGGAGAATATCCTACAAAAAGAAATCTGGCAATTGGATAAAAACCTAGAGAGATGCTAGCGTTCAAAGTTGGGGTCAGAGAAAAAAAAATATAAGCTGTTTTTGACCAACCCGTGGTAATTTAAGGATTTCTTCAACTACGGGCGCTATTCTTTGCTCATTCTTTTTTCTATCTCCTCAAGACATGTAAAATAACAATGACCTATCTTTTCCTACCCGTCACGTGGAATGAGATTTGAAGAAAAAGTTGATAAATACGTTCTCGCTCCCGTTGGCCGAATCTGGACAGCGGAACAAAAAATCATTTTCTATCTGAATATGCGTCCAATATGCAAAATTCGCTATGAACATCTGTTGGTCGACAACAAAGAGAATCTTTCACAAAAAGAAAATCTGGCAATTGGATAAAAACTTAGAGAGATCGAAGCGTTCAAAATTTTGTATTGTTTTTCACAAAACCACCAAAATTAAAATCTAATACATAGAAAAAAAATTCATTGTTAATGATTTTCACAATACCAAAAAAAGGGAATTGAGGTGTAATACATGGAAAAAAATAATATTTTGTTATTTTCACAAAACCGCAAAATAAAAAGTCTAATACATGGAAAAGACACAATTTTATATTGTTTTTCACAAAACCACAAAAATTAAAATCTAATACATGGAAGAAACTCCATTATTATTGATTTTCACAATACCAAAAAATCGAATTGAGGTGTAATACATGGAAAAAAACAATCTACAAAGCTACAAAAATTGAAGTCTAATACATGGAAAAAACACAATTTCGTATTGTTTTTCACAAAACCACAAAAATTCAAATCTAATAAATGCAAAACTCTCCATTGTTATTGATTTTCACAATACCAAAAAATCAAATTGCGGTATAATACATGGAAACAAACAATGTTTTGATATTTTCATAAACCTAAAATATTGAAGTCTAATACACGGAAAAAATAAAATTTGTATTATTTTTCACAAAACTACAAAAATTAAAATGGAATACATGTAAAATACTCCATTGTTAATGATTTTCATAGTACCAAACAATTGGAATTGACGTATAATATAATGAAAGAAATAATATTTTGTTATTTTCACAAAATCGCAAAATAAGATATCTAATACATGGAAAAAACACAATTTTGTATTGTTTTTCACAAAACCACCAAAATTAAAATCTAATACATAGAAAACAAATCCATTGTTAATGATTTTCACAATACCAAAAAAAAGGAATTGAGGTGTAATACATGGAAAAAAATAATATTTTGTTATTTTCACAAAACCGCAAAATAAGAAGTCTAATACATAGAAAAGACACAATTTTATATTGGTTTTCACAAAACCACAAAAATTAAAATCTAATATATGGAAAAAAATACTCCATTGTTATTCATTTTCACAATACCAAAAAATCGAATTGAGGTGTAATACATGGAGAAAAACAATCTTTCGATATTTTAACAAAACCACAAAAATTGAAGTCTAATACATGGAAAAAACACAATTTTGTATTGTTTTTCAAAAACCCACAAAAATTCAAATCTAATACATGGAAAATACTCCATTGTTATTGATTTTGAAAATACCGAAAAAAATAATGTTTTGTTATTTTCAGAAAAATCGCAAAATAAGATGTCTAATACATGGAAAAAATACAATTTTCTATTGTTTTTCACAAAACCACCAAAATTAAAATCTAATACATGGAAGAAACTCCAATGTTATTGATTTTCACAATATCAAAAAATCGAACTGAGGTGTAATACATGGAAAAAAACAATCTTTTGATATTTTCACAAAACCACAAAAATTGAAGTATGGAAAAAACACAATTTTGTATTATTTTTTTCACAAAACCACAAAAATTCAAATCCAATACATGCAAAATACTCCATTGTTATTGATTTTCACAATACCAAAAAATCAAATTCAGGTGTAATACGTGGAAAAAAATAATCTTTTGATATTTTCACAAAACCACAAAAATTAAAGTCTAATACATGGAAAAAACAAAATTTGTATTGTTTTTCACAAAACCACAAAGAATAAAATCTAATACTTGTAAATACTCCATTGTTACTGATTTTCACAATACCAAAAAAATGTAATTCTGGTACAATACATGGAAAAAAATAATGTTCTGTTATTTTCAGAAAAATCGCAAAATAAGATGTCTAATACATGGAAAAAACACAATTTTCTATTGTTTTTCACAAAACCACCAAAATTAAAATCTAATACATGGAAGAAACTTCAATGTTATTGATTTTCACAATACCAAAAAATCGAATTGAGGTGTAATACATGGAAAAAAACAATCTTTTGATATTTTCACAAAACCACAAAAATTGAAGTCTAATACATGGAAAAAACAAAATTTGCATTGTTTTTCACAAAATCACAAAGAATAAAATCTAATACTTGTAAAATACACCATTGTTAATGATTTTCACAATACAACAAAAATATAATTCAGGTACAATACATGGAAAAATAATAATATTTTGTTATTTTCAGAAAAATCGCAATTTTGTAATACATGGACAAAACACAATTTTGTATTTTTTTTCACAAAACCACCAAAATTAAAATCTAATACATAAAAAAAAATCCATTTTTAATGATTTTCACAATACCAAAAAAATAGAATTGAGGTGTAATACATGGAAAAAATTAATATTTTGTTATTTTCACAAAACCGCAAAATAAGAAGTGTAATACAAGGAAAAAAATGATTTTATATTGTTTTTTACAAAACCACAAAAATTAAAATCTAATACATGGCAGAAAGTCCATTGTTATTGATTTTCACAATTCCAAAAAATCGAATTGAGGTGTAATACATGGAAAAAACAATCTTTTGATATTTTCAAAAAACCACAAAAATTAAAGTCTAATATATGGAAAAAACAAAATTTATATTATTTTTCACAAAACCACCAAAATTAAAATATAATACATGTAAAATACTCCATTGTTAATTATTTTCATAATACCAAACAATTAGAATTGAGGTATAATACATGGAGAGAAATAATACTTTGTTATTTTCACAAAATCGCAAAATAAGATATCTAATACATGGAAAAAACACAATTTTGTATTGTTTTTCACAAAGCCACCAAAATTAAAATCTAATACATAGAAAACAAATCCATTGTTAATGATTTTCACAATACCAAAAAAATGGAATTGAGGCGTAATACATGGAAAAAAAATAATATTTTGTTATTTTCACAAAACCGTAAAATAAGAAGTCTAATACATGGAAAAGACACAATTTCATATTGTTTTTCACAAAACCACCAAAAATTAAAATCTAATACATAGAAAACAAATCCATTGTTAATAATTTTCACAATACCAAAAAAAAGGAATTGAGGTTAATACATGGAAAAAAAATAATATTTTGTTATTTTCACAAAACCGTAAAATAAGAAGTCTAATACATGCAAAAGACACAATTTCATATTGTTTTTCACAAAACCACAAAAATTAAAATCTAATATATGGAAAAAAAACTCCATTGTTATTCATTTTCACAATACCAAAAAATCGAATTGAGGTGTAATACATGGAAAAAAAACAATCTTTTGATATTTTCACAAAACCACAAAAATTGAAGTCTAATACATGGAAAAAACAAAATTTTGTATTGTTTTTCACAAAACCACAAAAATTCAAATCTAATACATGGAAAGTACTCCATTGTTATTGATTTTCACAATACCAAAAAATCAAATTGAGGTGTAATACATGGAAAAAAACAATCTTTTGATATTTTCACAAAATCACAAAAATTAAAGTCTAATACATGGAAAAAACAAAATTTGTATTGTTTTTCACAAAACCACAAAGAATAAAATCTAATACTTGTAAAATACTCCATTGTTAATGATTTTCACAATACCAAAAAAATGAAATTCTGGTACAGTACATAGAAAAAATAATGTTTTGTCATTTTCAGAAAAATCGCAAAATAAGATGTCTAATACATGGAAAAAACACAATTTTCTATTGTTTTTCACAAAGCCCCCAAAATTAAAATCTAATACATAGAAAAAAAAGTCCATTGTTAATAATTTTCACAATTTCAATGTGCGTACGTACCCGTGGAAGTAATAGGAGAAATACTACCGAATTCTTCTCAAACACCACATTGCAGTTAACGTATGTGTGCTAATCCTAAATGAGACAAAATATTCAAAGAGCAGTCCCAAAAAACGGGGACTATTCGAGATTAATCCCTGTTGGATTAATCTCGAACAGGTTGGATTAATCTCAAACGGGTACCGAGACCAAAATTATTTTAAGCAGAGGTTGGAGAATATAATATTACCTTAGAAAGAGAGAGGAGGAGGAGAGGGCGAGCAGCGCTGGTTGGAGAAGAAAATAACAGAGAGAGAGCTTCCTTTCTCTTCTATTTCGCTGGTTGGAGGAGAAGAGAGGCCGTCAATGAATTAATTTGTTTTAATTCGTTGGAAGTAACCCTAAAATATTAGCATCAGTTTTTAAAACAAAACCGTTACCAAAGCTGAACAGGACATTCTGCATCTGCATCGGTTTTTACAAAAAAACCGTTACCAAAGCTGGACACGACATTCTGCATCGGTTCCTTCACGGAACCATTACAGATTTGCATCGGCCATGGAGAAACCGTTACAGAGTTGCATTGGTTCCTTGGAGGAACAGACACTAACACTATACGCAACGGTTTCTCTAATGAACCGTTACAGATTTTGCATCGGTTCTTTGAAGAAAACCGTTATAGAATATTCCTGCCAACTTTTTAATCTTTTCTTGTCTCACTTAGCATTGGTTTCTGAGTTACAGCCAATATGGAAAGTTTAGAAATTAATTTCGAAACTGCCAGTGGCCTGTTTTAGTAACGGTTTTCTTATAAACCGTTATTAAAGTGGCGTTACTAAAAGCCTTATTTGTAGTAGTGCCTTGGCCGAATCTGGACAGTAGAACAAAAAATCATTTTCTATCTGAATAAGGGTCCAATATGCACATTTCGCTAAGAACATCTGTTAGTCGATAACAAGGCGAATATTCTACAAAAAAAATCTGGCAATTGGATAAAAACATAGAGAGATCCAAGAGTTCAAAGTTGGAGTCAGAGAAAACAATATTAGCTGTTTCTGACCAACCCGGGGTAATTTTCGGATTTCTTCAATTACGGGCGCTATTCTTGGCTCATTCTTTTTTCTATCTCCTCAAGACATGCAAAATAACAATAACCGATTTTTTCCTACCCCTCATGTGTGATGAGATTTGAAGAAAAAGTTGATAAATATGTTCTCTCTCCCCTTAGCCGAATCTGGAGAGCAGAACAAAAAATCATTTTCTATCTGAATATGGTCCAATATGCAAAATTTGCTAAGAACATCTCTTAGTCGACAACAAAGAGAATCTTTTACAAAAATAAATCTGGCAATTGGATAGAAACTTAGAGAGATCCAAGCGTTCAAAGTTGGAGTCAGAGAAAAAAACATAAGTTGCTTCTGACCGACCCGTGATAATTTACGGAGTTCTTCAACTACGGAAGTTATTCTTGGCACATTCTTTTTTATATCTCCTCAAGACATGCAAAATA